>CM032229.1:19305000-19905000 GCA_019009955.1 Riptortus pedestris
AATAAAATCGTATATCCATGCGTAAATACACTTCCATAGATAAATAAATATATGAAATAATAGAAAGAAAAGTAATACAACTACAAATAGAAACAAATAACAAAAAACAAATGAAATAGTAAATTAAATCGAAACCCTTCTCCATTCAAAATTAATTCTAATAAAACTTTAAAAATTAAAAAATCAATAAGAGATGTAATATGAATATGAAATTAAAGTAAAAATAATGACAAGAAAGTATAGACAAATTAAAAATGCATTAAAAATAAAATATTATGTACAACTATCCTTTAAGATTAAATGGTCGGCATTTTCTTTTAATGCAGCATAGATTAATATAATTTTTAGACTTCACTGATTCTGTGTTTGACAAAAGGTTTTTGTGAAACCTCAAAATTATGGGAACAGCCCATTTTTTTTTTCACATGAAATGGACACAAATTTATTCAATTCTGCAGTATTATTCGAATTCTTTGTACCAAAAGCGGCCTTTTAACAATGAGCTTATTCAAAGCTACATTGATTTACAAATCAATGGGCTGAATAGGCATTTTTCCCATCAAATTCCCAACTGAAACGCTGATAAAGTTGATCTAATTTAGCGCATACGTACCTTATGCCGCATAACAACTTTGGGATCGTTAACAGATCTTTCTTTCGCCGAGTAGAATCCAACTGGAAGACTGGACGTAGCAGATAGAGAGAAGGAACTGATAAATGCTCCCAAGTTATGACAATCCATTTGATAAGGCCTTATCAAGTACACAGCGAAAAAGCCTGTGTTTTTCACAGAGACGGCAATGAAGAGGCCTAATCAGCCATCAGAAGACTCCGACCTATAAATCTAAGAACAAGCCGGAGCTATCGTGGAGCTGATCAGCAGCTAGGCCGAGAAAGCAGCGATCTTGGGCCTTTATTGCCCGCGAGGGAAAAAGTGCGTTTGCCTTCCATGTTAACAGGCAAAAAGTGTTAAGAGGCTAGGTTGCCTCGGGGAGCTGCCGGATAAGGTACGCCTGTTTGACATTCAGGACCTGTCAGCTGAGGTCTCTGATTCCTGGCATCGTCTGACTTCTTGCTGGGTCGATCACCTCCAATCTAATGCTAAATGCAAACAAGCTTGTCTACTAATGAATTCCTTCTCATCATATGACTCCCCTTGGAATGTACCCGGCTCCAAACGACCACAACAAACCATACGCGAGACAAAAACACTCAAGTACTCACTCCGCAAGAAGAAGTCCTGGTTGAATCGCTCTAGATCTTTCATTTTTGGATAGATAGATATATTTATTGCTTTTAATTGCATGGCAGTATAAATTGCCTCGCGGATCTTTATTTATTTTTGTCTTACTAATAACGTGATTATTGGAGAAAGAAAATATATAATTACTCCAATTACTGGTTATTTTTTTTCATGTTCCAGCAACAAGTCATTAATAGCTCGTATAAATGCCGATGTGTTTGATCTCCTTATCTGATCAGTATCTAAATGATTGTTCAATGGGAGATTTTAAGTACCAACTTTAATTGAAACAATTATTTTATGATAGGTTTTTTACTGTGTAGCATATCGTTAAATGTGAACTTTTTCTTGCAAGGTTTTTGTAAGGACATTAGCTCTGGTAATACTCAAGTTTACTAAACTTTCGCCAAAACTTCTATGGCTTGTGACAAGCCGATGTTCTAGCAGTTTTCCCTTAAGGGAATCTGTTACCGCTCTAGCGGTCGCAATTTTTGTTTGATCCTTACCAAACTTCATATTTCAGCGTTTTATGTAAAAAGAAAGATCAAGTTCGTTAACGGCTGAAATCGGACCAGTGGGAGGGGGGGTTTAGAGGGGAGGATTTTCGAAAATTCGAAATATCTCCGTTACTATACGTCGGATCAAAAGATTGTATAGAACCAATCTTATTGCAAATTAAATTTACTATAAATATTGTTCTATACATTAATTCTCTATCTTGAATATTAACCGAGATATTTGCATTTGTATTCTGCGTGTGGTCACCAATAGGCTGTTCGGAGTTTCCGACGAGAGCTCTGGCGGCCGTTTCCATAACTATCGTCCCTCGTGAATAGGTTTAGAGGTTAGGTTAACTGTTTTTTGGGCTAGAAACTACTGGGTTATTACGCCCTAAATAATGTTTTTTAGGTTTAGAGGTTTCTTACTACTACAGTTGTTATTAGGCATTTTTCTCTATTGTAAAACATCACATGGAAAATCTGCTTAGTTTACGCAGCCCCTGCGTGTCAGACTTTTAATTTATTAAAATAAATTTATTATTCAAAAATTTATTATTTTTATTCCAGTTAGATCATTATATTCCCATTTGCTCACAATTCGCCACACGATATTCAGCTATCATACTCAATATCTTGAGTTACACGTTTTTGGATAAAATACAAAAAAAAAAAAAAGGCCTTTTGTATTTATCAAATTTACGAAGTTTAGATGTACAGATATAGTCATCCTTAGTATATTTACAAAATTCAGTTCCTGCACTGCAATGACGTCAGAAGGCTATCGCTTTCAACTTCCATTCTCTATTTATGCTCAAAGCAGCGGAGTGACTTTTCTCAATTGCCTCTTCCTTTTAAATTTTTTTATTGAATTTACAAATATATATTCTTTTAAATGGCGTAAAACATTGTATTATGTGGTTATAGAAAATTTCTTTCTCCATGAAATCTACGATGTAATCCCCATCCCTAATAAAAGTCCGTGCCGCATGGGCTACGTAAACTAAGCAAATTTCCCAAGTGCGGGTCTAACTCACATTTGATCTCAACTCACTATTTTTTTTTTATTTCTAAATAAAATCTGATGAGTAGAAGAGGGGGTTTTCTAAATTCTGAAAACCATAAAGTAGGACTGGCTTAATATTTGAGTGACGAAAAAAAAATTAGAACTACAATTGTAGAGCACCAATGTTTAAACAAGATTGGTTCTATAACAATTTTTCGATAAGACTTACAATATCGGAAATATTATGAATTTTCGAACTCCCCTCTAACGCCCCTCATTCTTCGATATTGGAAGACAATATTTGCTATTTAAGTTTTAAATGAAGCGATTCATGACATAAAATCCTATTATTAATGTGACAAGATCAGAAGTGGGAATTTACTGAAAGATGAAAACAACAAAAAAATGCAAATCTCTCCGCCAATAATCAAGATATTGAAGAAACATATATAACAACATTTGTAGGGCATGAAATTTTCAATAAGATTGGTCCTGTTCGATTTTTCGGTTCAACGTAAAAATAACAAAGATATTTTGAACAACTCCCAACGGACCGACTTCCGTCGTTAAGGAACTTGATCTTTAATTTGATATAAAACGCATATATATCGAGTTTGGTAACGATCAAACAAAAATTGCTACCGCTAGAGCGGTATTAGACATATATATATATATATATATATATATATATATATATATATATATATATATATACGGACATCATTTTCGACATTTCCTGGGTAGGAATGATGGACATTTGAAGACATGGTTCGAAAATAGGTAATTTACCTTGAGCTAAATCTGCTATAAACAAATTGCTCTTTTAAAACCTTCATTGACTTTTAGTAATTGCTTCATAATTTCATTCTAACAACTGAGCATGAAAGGGAGCTGTCCAAACAGGAACTAACGCCGTAGCCTATATTACCAGGGGGAGATATGATGGGCCCATTAGAAGAAGCGTTGATGGAACACATGTATAATTGCTAATTATATGTATACTAAGGAGGAGGAGCAGGGGAACAATAAGATAAGATGGCGGAACCTATTTGCAATATGTTTGCTAATTGGCCAACAGCTATTTGTCTAGTTGCGATATCCGTGTTAATCCGCCTACATCCAGTGCAAGGCCGCGTCCAGCTGTAAATTACACTAACTACCCAGCTATAATAACTGATTATAATCTCCAACGGGCATGTACAATACGGCGTTACACATAGTAATATGCTTGCCTCAAGCTACCTTGTATGTTACCAACCACCCTCTCATTGCAAATACTCATTTATCAATACAAATAATTAATATTCTAAGACACTTGTTCAAACAACGTTTCTCTAAAGAATTTGGTCGAATGAAACTTGGCTTCAAAGCCGTTTCCGAAGAGTGTTTGTAATAAGCAAGACTTTAGACGTTTATTTCACAAGACGTCTTGGACTTCCATCCTTGTGTCATAAAGACTGTTTGTCACACAGTCTTAAACGTTTCTGTACACTCAACTTAGTCCTAGGTAAGCACTTGGGTAACTCAGTTTCGACCTTTCGGGTCTCTTCAGATAGGCTCTCTCGCTCCAAGTGCTAACCTAGACAAATTTGAGCAAAAGTTTAAGACTGTGTGACAAAATGTTAATGTGGCACAAAGGCGGACGTCCAAGACGTCCTGTAAACTAAACGCCATGTAGTCTAGTATAATTAATATTTTCATTAAAAAAATTACAACGATACTCTCCAAAATCAGAAGAATCCCATTCTGCAAAAGATTCTTCTGATACAACCCTATTAATATACGAACTAGATAAAAAAAAATTAAATCAACAACAGTTGAAACAGAAAACTTCATAAACATGAGTATTTCTGCAATATATTTTCAACTCAATACATAATAACGGATATATATATCATTTTTCACCCTCCCTCTCTTTCATTCCCTCCTCTTGTCGTCCTATAACTATCTTAAGCTACCCTTAAGATTTAACTACTAAATGTCCGTCTCACAGAAGATTTTTAAATTAAAAGTAGACAATAGCCATCTTCAATACAATTTACAATATGCCTACCCCTAGACGAAGCGCAGTCCCGAGTCTGAAATGACGCTCAGATGAAGTCGGATGGCTTTATTACTCACCTTCAACTCCAAGACTCTACCTTAGGAATAGACAAGATGGAAGGTAATTAAACTGAGACGAAGGCATTTAGTGAAATGCCCAGATAACTGATGTCCGTCAAAAATATATCTTGATATATGGTGATAGAAGTGTGGACGCTGTAGATAATGACCCGGTTCAAGGTATTTTCTTTAGTTGTGCGGTTACCAGTCTCAGGTGTTCACCAAGTACTCAATCAGAATCTTGATGCTTTTTGAGTAGCTTCTTGAATAAAGAAACAATTAATCTGTAACGCAATTACAACACGGCCACGAATGCGCCTAGCTAACCACTTGACCTCCCAACGAATTTATAAGTCACACAAACACTCACACTGAGAAGGAATACCTTGGCGCCGGTTACGGAGTATTTCTAAAAAGAATTTCGCAAAATTACCATAATTTCCTTGTTGTTTGATTCAGAAACATTTAAAATACAAAACATTGATGAAATAATCTCTTAAATTAGAATGGTTACGTAACGTTTTTCTTTGCGCACATTAAAAATACTAATGAAATTTACAATTTTCCATTTGAAAATACGATCCGTGTTGAGACTCTCAATAGCCGATTTCTCATTCAAAAAATCTGCTGAACATCGTAAAGTTAGCCCGTAAATAATCATAAAAACCAAGAATTAAAATAGAATTGACGAAGTTGCTTTGCTGAAAGAATATTCTCTCCCGCAAGATATATGACTGGTAGGGATTTGCTGACCTTGTAAGAATGCCCTTGTCACTCCAACAACATGTTGAAATAGCTAAAAGGCCATTGTCATTGCAAGCTAATAATAATTCATTTTCAAACATAGCTCGCTCAAAGTTCACTGGAACAGCGCATAACTTTTACAACACTCAACAACATCGTTGTTGTATATTATTATATCTTGGATACAACTTTCCTCTGTGAAGTTCAGCTATTGAGGTTATGTTCATGACGCTATGCTTGAGAACTTTCTTCAAATACCCATCGATCCTACCTATGTGAAAATGAGGTATATATGCACATATTTATGCCAGGTAGACCTTCAACATGGGATATGAAGTATATGAAACAGTAAGTACTATTAAAATAGAAAAATCGTAATTGATAAAGATCCAGTTTTTAGCAGATTTCCCTTAAGTGAAATCAGCTATTGAGGTAGTACTCATGACGCGATTTTCAAAACATTTCTTCAAATGTCCATCGATACTACCCAGGAGATGACGAAAATGAGGTCCGTTCAAAATTATATATATATATATATATATATATATATATATATATGTGTTTGTTAACGCTTACGTTACCAAACTCGCTATTTAAACGTTTTAGACAAAAAGACAGATCAAGTACGTTAATGGCTGAAATCGGACCAGTGGGCCCTCCCCCCCTGGGTTTAGAGGGGGGATTATCGAAAATTCTCCGTTACCATACGTCGGATCAAAAAATTGCATAGAACCAATCTTATTGCAAATTACATTTACTATAAATATTGTTCTATACATTTATTCTGTATATTGAATATAAACCGAGATATTTGCATTTTTATTAAATATGGGCTGATAGTGCACGAGAGAGTTGCCCGCCAAAAGCCAGTTCGGCCATTTCCGTAACTGCTCGGATGTCGCATGGAAATTTCTCTATTGTATAATTTCACTTGGGAAATCTTCTTTGTTTACGCAGCCCCTGCGTGACGGACTTTTGTGATACTGCAACAGTATCCCCCTATGAGCAGCTGTTAGGTTCCACAAGGGTTAGTGCGATTGCTCGTTTCACCTCTTTGGATGACAGAATAGCTGTCAAAGGCAATCATCTCGGAAGAACCACAAAAACATAAAAAATCGTGTCTAAATTTCCGCCAACAAAAAACAAGACTTAAATCGTCTACAAATGAGGAGATCTTCTTGCTTGACAGCCTTGAATATGAAACCTATTTCTCTCTTTCAGATTTCACAGTTTTTTTTTTGTTTTAAATTGTGTAGACCAAAGTAATATTCATTGAGAAAATAGATTATTACAGTCATTTCAATTTTATTTCCTTACGTCCAATGTATCAACTTGGAAATTCAGTATATTTCAGGACATAGTGTTTGTCTGTTTATAGTTTAAGAAATTGGAAACCACTGATGACTTGAAGAGTCCGTAAGTATGTATTTTTGATTGTAAATTGTTAGAATTGTTTTTAATGTGGTTTTATATATATGAAAAGAAAATACAAATACAGTCGATGCCAAAGAGTGGTTTTATATCCACCGTGACCCATCGCTAATAAAATAATCAGTATATTTCGAAGAATACCTTTAGTATGAAATTATAAGTTATATTTTCATCAATAAAAAAATATATCATAAAAACCACTTTGAAAATGCCTTATTCCTCCAATGGTTGGCCTTACTCCTCTTCATAACAAACAGAGGTCTTTCTCGGTAGCAATATAAGTCCATCGCTGGGAGAGAGAAATGCAAGTTAAAGCCTAATAAAAAGCCAACTACCTTCCACTAGGATGGCTTTCGCCGCAACTGGGACGTTAATAGCCTATGCCCTTCTAGGGCCCCATTTACTAGGAATCCAATTGATTAGTCTCCAAAGGCATTCGATCCAGATTAAACTCTGCCATACTTTTCTCAACTTCCTTAATAGTTCTCGAACCCTTTCAATAATTAGCTATTGGAATATAAATATCCAATGCGAATATGCCAAGAGTTTCCATTTTCAAAAAATAAACATAAAAAATGCAATCTCAGAATTCTTTGGAAGTTAAAAGCAGATGGATTGTTTGCAGCTGTCGAGGTAAGAACTTCTTATTGAATTCCTTCATAATATTCAAAATAACACTAATATCCAACGGTGTTCTCTGTAAACGTAGCAACAATTTCCAATTTCAATTACTCGGCAAATGGCTGTATGTTCAACAGGTTTCATTCTTAATAAAGTTCTGAGGCTCGGAGAATGACACTCAAGAACTCTAGATAGAATGGCTTTTAAATAAACATGTGTCATCTAATGATGGCAGGAATGGAGCTGTCAGAACTATTATTACTATTTCACGTCCCCAGCAAAACTTAATATAGGAAATACTATTTTAAAGCCAAATGTGAGGCGCTACATCTTTGAAACGATATAGACATAACTAATAAATATGTGTGTTTTCTAGATAATTATTCATCTTATTATTACATAATTTTTTATTCGGGTCCTTTTATTTATAATTGTACCTTAAGTATTAGCAGATTTCCCTTAAGATAAATCTGCTATTGAGGTCGTACTGATGAGGCGACTTTCAATAAATGTCAAGACTTTTGCCAATTTTCATATGTATATATCGCCATTAGTAGATCATGGAAGATGTTAAGTCAGGTTCAAGTAATAACAGAAATCCTCTTCCAGTTTTCCATTAGAAAGCTTGACATGAAAGAAAAATTGTTTTCTTTCTATTTATTCGATAGCCATCACTTTAACGATCGGATTGATTTAAATAATGCAATAATAATAAACACACATTTTAATTGCGCACTGGATTGTTGCTCTACTGATTTTGGTCGAGTTCCAAGTAAGTGCTTCAAACTAATGAGTCATGCATAGTCCAAGGATTTTCTTTTAACCTTCGGAACATCAAGAGAAAACATTGAACTTCTGAGAATTGGTGAATTTATGCTTGGAATAAGAGGTTTCATGAAGGCTAAAATCTATAAAATGTCAATATATTGGTTAATATTGAAGATAGAGAAAATATGTACATAACTACTTTTGTAGAAAATTAAATTTTCATTAATATGATTCTATAAAGCATTTTAATACGGCGTATAATAACGATAATATTTTAACTTTTCGAAATCCCCCTCCCCAGACACAATTTCAGCCATTGACTAGCTTGATCTCTAGTTACACATAAATATTGAGTTTGGTACCGATCGAAACATAATTACGACCGACAGACAGGTAACAGACAATATATATATATATATATATATATATGTATATATGTATATATATATATATATATAATTTTGAACAGACCTCATTTTCATTTCCTAGGTAAAATTACATTAGTGGAAATGTTTCGAAAATTGCGTCATGAGTACGACTTCAAAGGAAATCTTCTGAGACCAGTTGTGGTCACCACATGAAATACTTGTTTGGATGCACTTCATTATAATGATTTCATTTGATGTAAGATATCTCCATTTCAATGCATAGGTTATAAAAATGACATGAAACATAATTTACAAATGATTTCGCTATAAACAAAAGCGTACGTAATTTTGCCCACCTCGAGTCCCCCCACTCCCTTAGTCAATTTCAAACAAATGAGGAGGTGAACAACTAGACGTTACACGAATCCCAAATATGAAATTTCTACATTCTACAGGTAGCTGTTCCTGTATTATACGAGATACGCGTCACCCCAATGCCGAAACTAGTCAAAATGGACCAAGTGAGGGTTAGAAAGGATAACTCCGTTGGAATATGGAAATCCAAGATTTTTGCGGTTATATTACTTCTAGATGTCTTTCGAATGCCTACTTAAGAGATGTATGTTGACACACTCTGAAGTACTCGAGAGACAAATACTTTGCTGAAAGAGTTTTTCAGCATATTTCCTAGAGTGTGAGGAATTCAGTAATGGCACCCATTCCTGAATCATTGGCTGATTCGTGAGTCGGTGGGAAGACTGCGACTCATTGCTCACAGAGAGCGAACCAGCCGACTCACAATGATAGTAACGCAGCGAGATGGTACAATTACAGGGGAAAGGAGAAAACAGCTGGTGGGCGGCTTCCTTCAGAGAAAGGGTCTAGCTCTGTCACCCTGTTCGGTCATATCTACAATCGATAATAACCCTTTATCGCACTCGTAAATATATTGCCCGACTTGTTGGCTAACTGTTTTGAACTACGAGATAAACATCCGCCCCGTTCCAAATAGTAATATAGGCGAACAGAATTACGACGGTCTTTCTGCCATTCAACTGACAGGTAATTGTTCGGATAGTCGTATTTCAAAATAAAGCGCTCTAATAAAGATGAAACGTCTGATCGGATCATTTTGATCAGCATAGACCAGTTTTTTGCACCCACCTCAAAAACCCAACCCTATAAATCCGCCCAAAGTTTCCAAAAACTCAAAATGAAAGTACCCATGACTTGAACCCAAAAGCCCAAGAACCCGTAATCCAGACACCCAAGATCCAAAAGCCAAATGGTAATATGTTCAAAATATTGAAACAACCTTCGAACAAAAATACCATCAAAAATACAGTGCCACCATTCCAAAATCTTATATAAACCAAATTATTGCAACCATAAAGACTTTAAAGGGGCTCAGGTTAGCCATTTGAGTTAAAGCGTTGGCCTTTATCTCACATGTTAAAACTAGAGTGGCGAGTTCGATTCTCGCCTGGGTAAAGGAAATTATTTAGTGACGAAATTCATTAAATAACATACTAAATCCCACCCTGGCTAGAAAAGGGTGGTGACCAATAGATAACCCGTCCCGATTAGCCTAAGTTGCAAAAACTGGACGTTAATAAATCAATAATAAAAAAATCGAAATATCGTTCAAAACATCATATGATTTCTTCTGCTTTACGAAATAAAACAATATATGAGTTATTAAGTAAGATTTTAGCCCTTCCTTACCACCATAGGCCCATATATTTAACCCTATAGTGATTTCTTAAAGACGTAAGTAAAATATATAAAATCACTCGAATTTCATTTCCCTTTGGTCTACAGTGGCGCATCTCTAGCAACAAATTCAATTTTAGAAATATTAAAAATGCAAAACAAGCTTAAAAAATTACTTAACTAGTCAATGGCGGAAGATCTTTCCTCCATAGACTAGTTAAGTAAAGTTAAGTAGGTCATATTTTCCCACGTTAAAAAATGAGTACTAATTTATCAACTTATAGTGAATATTATAATAAAAGCATTCTGCGTCTATAAAACATTTGCTTAGCAATTCAAAGAGATCAAATCGAAATATTTATTATATAATTTTGAACCATTAAATGAATATTGACATAAGCGTAATGAATGAAAATGTAGAAGTAATTTGTAGGAAGAAATGAAAATATTAATGATAATAATTTCGCACAATCTTTCAATCTTCAGCAAATGGTTTTGAAGCGTGTTGATAGCATACATCTACGATCGGCAATTCATTGAAGGGCAACAAAAAAATAATTGAGCATTATAGCACTTAGCCGATAAAATTGTATCGAGTTGGATGCCTTTATTGCTGAGAAACCGCCAGAGGAATGTTCCTATATCGATGTATATAAAGGTATGGGAATGTTCCACTATCGATATATACAAGTAGAGGTATGAGAATGTTTCGACCCGATTACCTTGGCTGACGAAGTGGCTATTATAAAAGAATTATCCCCGTCTTACTGGTCCAGCGGCTGCTAATATGTGGTTGGGACTAACGATGCTCTCCCCTGCATGCGGCACGCTGTCTGACGCCCAGCACACAACACCGGACTACTTTATATATGTGGATGATATCTGGAACAGTTTTGTCGAACTGATAATTGGATTTCGGCCAACGGAAAGCTTCAAACCGACAAGCCGAGGTTTTTTGGAATAATTATTTCTTTCCTTGGGGCTCCAAACTAAAATACGTGATTATTATACCCGAGCCAAGCCTCTGGAAAATTTCGCATGCGACCCAAAGTCTGGCGTTTTCTCTCCCGGTTGTAACACATCTCCGGTCTGCGTTCTCTACTCCTTTTGATATTAAATAGAACAATTTGATAACTGAATGTAGGTCGACAGCACCAGAGACACCTCTTCCCCGTATCACCAATGTTATAACACTTTCCGCCATCGCGTTTTTAAGCAAAAATATGTGGTTTAACCAAATCCAATCTTAGCTACTGCAGATATCCGAATCACGTCTGATTACCTACCTATAAGACCATCCGACAACGATAGCTAGAACGTCCTATATTGATGTCGGCCAGGAATGAGGTATAAACCAAATAGCTGGCTTTTCTGATTAATTAATTCCTTTATCAAGGTTTCAAACGAAATTATTTGGTTATCCAAAGATCCACTTCAAGCCTGTTAAATTTCTAGAACCCAGTGCCATCGGCATTCTTGCTGTCAGTTCTGATGATCCAGCCACTGGATTTCTTCATAAACATTTACTTGATGATGATACTCAGCCCAACTTCGTAGCTTTAACATTTGGGTATCCTGTAATTAGAAACCACCTATACCATTTAATAGGAGTTTCGGAATTATTAAACGCTTTGTCAAACCTTCATAAAAAACATATCATGGTACCGAAAGAAAAAGTTCTTCCACCCACCTTAGGTTCTTTAGGTTCGGCCTGGTTTCTACATAACCTTGGTGGTGATAACTTTCATAATTCTATTGAATTATTACTTGGGTGTTAATCAATGGAATGCAAGAAACCAACTGAATGTACAATGTTTCATAGTAATTACTTCGTTTAAAAAGCCTTGACTTTAAACGAAAATATGAATAAAATACCAGAAACCAACCCCTCTTTTATATCCAATGTACCAAAATAATTATTCCCTTCAGCAAAATTTTGGTAAAATATAAGATTCCGGTTAAAGGTCCTACTCCTCTGGAGGTTTTGGATGAGGCCTGTTTGACGCCCTAATGTCCAGTCAGATCTCCTGGAACGGCTTTGCTTATACGTCGGTCAAACTATATACATTAGGGAATCGGCCAAAGGAAGACTAGAAACCAACAGACATTTCAGAACAATTATGCCCTTCATCATGGTTCAGGATAATATATGATTGTAGCTAATAGAACCACTCCTAGGCTGTTGATGTTCCAGGAATCCCGTGGGGCGGTACGCTGTCTGATGTCCTAATCTCCCGTCTGATGACCCATCTCTTTCAGTGTCCGCTTTCTTTCCCGAACCCCCATATTAATGATGATATCCGTAAAATATTTCTGATTTTGGAATGTACATACCGGATGTTTAGAAATCAAACAAAGCCGTCAATCCAACACTTCAGTATAATTGTTCCCTTCAGCAAGTTTCTCAACAAAAAATACGTGGTTGCAGCTAACGCCTATTTCCTAGAAGTGAATGTTCGGAAATCCCAGGTAGACGGCAGGCTGTCTGACTGCCTCCTACTGTCCACTTCTGGATATCTTTTTTTAGCAGATCGCCTACTTTCTATTTCAAACGGCAGTGAAAACCCGTATAATTATGAGGACTTTTTTAAAAAAAAGTATTTATATATTGGCTACCGGAAAATGAGGAATCAACCGTTCTGGAGTTCTGGTTATTCGTTTCCATTAATGAAAAACGTAAAACAAGAATACACTCGGCGTACGAATCCTCTCCTAGCTGAGGAGACTTCGAACCTCTGTATCAGCGGTACGCATTCCTTAATCCTGCAGACTTCAGTGATGCATCTTTTCAGAGATGGTATGCTCATTATATTTAGATAGAGTGTTAGTAATCATAACTACAAGGTATCGTAATGTACAAAAATATATGTCACACTATTGCCGGTATTTTGTATTATTTATTTTCTTTTTAAGACAAGCATGTACGGTCGTATATAACACTTGCCGAGAGACAATCTTAGGATTGCACTTACCTCACAGACGATTTGAATTAAAACTTCCAGTATATTATTTGTTTGGACTCGGAAAACCATCAAGCAGATGACTGTGTGCGTGAATATGGCGAAAATGTTTTGCTGTTGGCCACACTTTCCCAAAATGCTAAATATGGTAAATGAATCTTAACAAATAGCAACTTTAGGTATGACCAAATAACATTGTGACAGGGCAACAAAACCAAGGTGTAATGTGCACTACTACTTCGCAAAAATATGAGGACATATTCTCGTGAACTACGCACACTGTTTTCTAAATGCCACAAAACGTTGGAGTTCAATTAACAAATCCAAACGCAACGCTTTTTTTTTATTCAATTAGCCAGTGCGAGACGCCTTAAGCTCTTATATTATATTTTTCACCTGATAAACAAATAGAATGTTTATGCATTGATATTTAAAACAACGTAGTAAATTTTTGGTTCAAGAACAGGATTTCATTAAATTAAAATCGCTGTTAACTCCATTTCCCATCTATATCGTATCTCAAGTATTGTCATCGGTAGGCTAAACCATACCAATAAAAAAAAACAAAAAAAAACATTATTTTCTTTAAGTAGTTCGTCTCTTCACACTGACTTGTACAACACCAACAAAGACGATATTAGCTTTATAAAATTGATGTGGGCGAAGATCCATAGAACCGGTATTTTGGCAGCGAAGCACAACTGCGGTATAATTTGTAGAACGGTACTTAATTAAACTTCATTCGTTATAGCCGAGGGGTCTAAGGCCCAGGGGAAGAGGCATCTGGTAATTCTGGGTTCGATTCTCGAAGGGGCGTGGAAATTTATTTAGCGAGATGTAACGCCCAAAAATAAAATTCCCTCTTCAAAATAACTAAATTTCATGGATGGGCAGTAACCGGTTAATGCCGGGTCTCCACTGTTTGCAAGTGTAACTTCAACATAACTCTAAAATGTTTTGTAGAATATTTCCTTTAAGAGAAGGATTGAGGGTTCACTCATGACGCGTGAAAAGGTTCTCCAAATGCCCATCAGTTACCAAATGATGAGAATGTGTCACAATTATTAAATGAATTTCAGTTTAATGAATATTAAATATAAATATATTATTATCATTTCACGTTAATAAACTAAATCAGAGCTGGAGGTGGTTTAGATTACCTTGAAAATGCCCCCATTACCGTGAGTCAAATAAAATACTTTCATGTTTTATGATTAAACGCAATAGCAGATCTATACATTTTTGCTCTACCTTGAATATTACCGTAGTTATTTTTATTTTTGGCTTTTCAGCTTTCAGTAAACCTCTCCTAACTAGTGCCCGTGGGTTTTCGACTGTAAACTGCTATAATCACTAAACACTCCATGCTCAGCTAACATTTCAAGTCTTGTTTACATAGGGTACCTAGGAAGGTTGAAATAAATATTAGATCATGAAACCACGTCATCTGAGAATCACACCGTTTAGTTCACGAAGCTTCAGTAGAGCGAACTATTTTAACTACAAATGAAACTGAACATGAACATTAGAGGATGACTTCTAAAATACTAAGGCGGTGAACAAATCACACAGAGACCTATATTCACAAGTTGTCATTATTCCTAAATAGAAAAATTCTGTCACGCAGATGTTGCGTAAACTAAGCAGATTTCCAAGACCCATTATCTCATCTCGCCCCATTTTCTCTCTTTCTCCGAAAATCATAAGTGAACAGGAATTAAAATACTCGCTGGATGTGAGATATTTATTGACGGAGGATGATTAGAAGTGCGGATTTGCTAATGGAAGAAAAATACAAAAAACTCAGTTAACAATCGATTTAGAGAAATTAAAAAAGAATACTAAAATTAGAACAACATTGGTTACATACCATTTTTCGATCCGATTCATAGTAACCCAGAAATTTCCAATTTTCAATTATTCCTCCCTGTAAACACTCCTCCTCGAGACCGATTTCAGCCAATACATATAATCTTGAGTTTTCCAGGAAACGATTAAATATGGAATGTGGTGTTGTAAAATAAAAATTACATAGTTTAGAATGAAATATCTTAAATACAGTTGTCACACTTAAAATATTACCACATCTAACACACTAACTGTTTAAGAAAAAATATTTTGTATTTAAGCTTTTAACAAAACAGTACATAATTTAACAGTAGGAGGCTAAAAAAAAAAAAAAAAAATTCTAGGTTAAAATTCAAGATAGTGCAAAAATGCATGTAACAACATTTATAGGAAATTCAATTTGCAATAAGATTGGTTCAATAGAAAGTTTCGATCTAACGTATAATAACGGATAGTTTTTGAATTTTCTAAATTCGCCATCTAAATCCTCCTTCACCCAGTGATATGGTATCGAACGAAAAGTTTGATAAACAAGATATTTACAATTCGAACAGACCTCATGATCTCGTCCATAATGAAAACATTTTTTTTTTTTAAATCGAGTTCAACACCAACTTGAGGAAAATATGCTTGTAATTAAAAATGAAATCAGTCTTCGTAAACAACCTCATTAGAAGTCTCGTGTTGCAAATGCTCTGTCTTGCTTAATTATTACACAGCGTTAAATCAAATATCGATAGTATCAATTACCAGAAGACAGATGGCATTTGCCCTTTGCATATGAGCGCCACTTCATAAAAAAAAAACTTTTATCAGCTGATCTAAATCTCTCTATTACATCAGACGAGAGAAGACCTTTCCAACTTTAAGCAACACGAACCTTCCATAAATTCTTTGATAGGATTCATTAATTATAAATCAATCTTTGGGTTTAATGAATATTTATGAAAGGAAACTAGAGTTGTAATGCCGACCCAGAAGGGCTAGGTTAATATGAATAAAAGATCAGAGTTTATTGGTGGAGAGTACTTTCAAATATTTGAAAACCACCTTTTGCTCGAATGATTCGCAAAGATGAGGAGGAGTAAGTAACATATACCCAGCAAGATCTGTCAGGGAGGATTCGGTTTAAATATTGAAGATATCACTGAAACGTCATGCCTCATAAAATCAAAAATAATCACTTTTCAGGTCGAGTATTTGATGTTCTACTTCTCAGAGTATCGTCGTATAATAACATACGACAGACCATCTGTCAAAAGTGCACTATATTACCATTGTCAATGAAGGGTTAACTGAAAAATGACGACTTTTGAGCTACAGCAAATGGGCAATATGTTATCCGAAAGATCCAATATAATTGTTCGGTAGTTCCACACATTTTTTATTGCTAAACGTTTGGACAATTTTGAACCATCATATTCTGAGCGATCTAAGCAGCTTGCATGCTTTAGCAGTCCTTCTGCATGGTCTAAATCGAAACTTGGTCGGTGGTTTAAAAACGTCGAAAACGAGAAAGAAAAATTTTATTTGTTGAGTCGATGCATCTGTATGTTTCTTGTTTAATTTAAAATTAATTAATTAACAAATACTTCTAATCCAAAGCGTGTTTGGATAGTGTCTTGCAGTAATCTGGGTTTGTCCATGGTTGTATTCTAGAAGACCATTCTTCTACTTTCTAGAAATGTCTACTTGTGAGGTCCAACAAATTGTAGGTCAAAGGTCGAACTCATAATTCACATTTTGTGTTATTTGATCGCGGCATAAGAACCAAGAAGCTCGTACTGCTCTCCTCAATATTTCATTTTGGATCTTTCAAGTTGGCATGAATATACGTTGCTACCAAAGTGCCGGATGTGGAGCGGTTTTATAAAGTAATAAAATAGTTTACATTCGATTCGTAACGACCCATCGAAAGCATAAGCAGGCATTATGTTGTAATACGATTCTATAGAATCATTAATTTGTGTCACTGTATAATACTAGTGGTATTTTTTAATGCTAACGTTACACAGAAGAAGGTTTTATTTTATAACGGTAAATGATTAATGCTTAAGCATTAATCTAATTAGAAGTGCAATAAAAATAAAATTTTATTTCAAAAATTTGTTCCGTTATTCTCAAATGTATAATTTCTATTTGTTACACAATTTTGTTCTATTTACTAATTTCGACTTTCTTTTTTTTATTCAAGAAATTTTAACACTGATTTCATGAGAATTTTAACAGTACGTGATATTCAAGTTTTATTAAATTTTATTTTTAATTCTAGGAAATTTTAATATAAAATTAATAGTTTTCATTATTTGGGAGAGGGTTTATATAACTTAAGTTGGCGTTAACTTACAATGGTTGCATGTGTTACAGAACGAATTCCAAGAGTTTTTACCTAATTTATTATTCATGCCATAAGGAAATTTCGATTTGACAGATAAAATGAAGCAGACATGTTATGTAGAACGCTGCCACTGTGCTGTATTTACTGAACTATGCTAATGAATAATTTGTTAAAATTGGACCTGTCTTTATCGGTGAGAAGTCTTCGGCTTTTGAATAAAAGCTAAGTATTCTAAAGACCCTAATATTATGGAGAAAGTCTGACGGAATTTACATCCATAAAACTCACTTTATACTACGACAAAACTGTTTCTTAAACGTTCCAAAAGATTCCAATAAAGATTGTAAAAAAGTGGGACATGAGAAACCGGGACCAGCTTCTGAAACTGATTGGCTTTCAACAGCAACGCCGAAGCTTCTCGACTACTCGGAACGTATGCAGTGATTATGAGTAATTAATTAATATTCCTTGAATATGTCAACGGCTACAGAAATAACGGGAACCCGAAATGTGAGCTCCAAAGACTAACAGTTATTTCCATCAAACCATGATCGATAAGAACAGTTGATAACAATAAATATGGAGGAACAAAACTTTGGGCTGCCAAATTACATTGGAGTACTGAATACTCAGGTAGATAACTGACGTAGCCCATATACATTGTTAAAAATAAGTTTAAAAGTTTTTATAATTTATAAGACTCAATTCAGAAAATAAAATGTTAATATAAGGGAAAAAAGAAAAGGTATGCAAATAATAATAATTATAATAATAAAAGACATAAGCACAAAAAAATAATGAAAATTAAAAATAATTATTGGCAGAAATGTGGCAATTTATGATTCCAAGTGAGTGTATTTCAACAGATTCAGCAAGACTGGGCAAACAGCTTGAGTCCGATAACGATAAACATAGTTAAATTTTTGATGAGCCGTGTTTTCAATATTTATTCAAAAAAAAGAAAAAGGAGGTAACCTCTTGATAAACCGTCCCACTTAGCCGTACTAGCATAAAGCAGGACGTAAATAAATATTCACAAAAAACCATAATAATAAGTGAATGCGGTAATTAATAATTGGGCATATTTGCTTAACTTTCAGGATATTATTAACATAATAATTTATAGTAGCACTTTTTCTGACTTCCTCAGAGGATGTATTACATTTTTTGGGAGGAATTATGAGAATATTATATCCCAGGAAGACGGATAGGAATAAAATTGAGGAAAGCAACCGAGGAGTTGGCATCTGTTAGAGGATTTGAGAAACCCAACCACTGGAGCAGTTCTATTCAATTTGTTCAATAAAGTAATACTAATAATGTTTTCTATAAGTATATCTTTAGAATTATTATACCTAATAGTAATTATAAATTTAATATATTGAAACAGCATTGAACTGATATACGGAATTCCTTTTCGAGTAACAGGAGTGAGTAGAATCGTTAACCAATAAAGGTGTGCTATAAAAATGGAAGTAGCAGGTATATTGCCATAATTAGGTGCAATCATAATATATTTTTTTAGCAAATGCCTACTTTCTAGCCTATAGAAGGAACATTATATATAATTCTCGCAGTCAGAGTCATTAAATCTTGATAGTTTTGCACTAAATAATAGCGACCCCCTGACTTATAAATTTAAAAAAAAACTGTTCCATGAGGGCAGGCAAGGGCGCACTTATGGCTGCCATTCTTGTCTCCCGATATAGAAGAGTATTGGCCATAATTTCACCTTTTAATTGACAACCTGGAGGCCATTAACCGTTCTGATCCGGAAATATTTCTCCAACTCCATTATACACCTATAAGTCTATATCATTTCAGCCATGATTCCCTTAAATACAAGGTTTGCGCCAGAGTATGAAACGGTTTTTAGCAGTCATTCGGAAATTATAGAAGCAAATAAAATGTACTAATGTACATAAATAGCACAAGAAGACACCGCATTGCAAGGAGTTATGGGACACTGAAACTAAAGTAGACTGAGTCTGGAACCAGAGTTATAGTTGGCTATGAGTTTTAATATCCATATCAAGAATTAT
This sequence comes from Riptortus pedestris, assembly GCA_019009955.1. Classification (NCBI taxonomy): domain Eukaryota; kingdom Metazoa; phylum Arthropoda; class Insecta; order Hemiptera; family Alydidae; genus Riptortus; species Riptortus pedestris. The sequence goes on from CM032229.1 coordinate 19,324,683, forward strand.
TGGTAATCAAATATTTACTGCTTCCAGCGCAATTAATGCGCCCTTGCGTACAAGAATTTCTAGCTATAAAGTCGTTCTTCTTGTGAACTAATGTCAGAAAGCAATAAACAACTTCAGGCTAACATATCAGTTAATCAAATCCGTGAATATGAATTAATTATTATCTTCGCAGCTGTAGATATTTAATATACAAATATTCTTCTGTTGACTCTTGGACATATAAATGAAAAATAATCATGAAAACTCTCTAACATCCCGGATTTTGTTTTTCGGGACAACTACAATTTCTTTAATTTAAAATGAGAGACAGAGAGTAACCATGTTTATCTTATAAACTGAAACTGACTTTTAACTATTAAATATAATCTACTTGTTCCAATTTTGTTAAATATTACTTATTTCTTTAAGTAGGAATTTAGTTATTTTTCCACTGTTGTGAAATATGAAAATCCTCTAGATAATACATTATATTCTCCAAAGAAATTAACACACCACGATTTCTGCTTCAGGGTTCAAACATTTCTTTGGAGAATTCATTCAAATAATTAAAATTGAGCGAAATTAAATTAATTAACCAATTATAATAAAACTATATATATATATGGAAATAACAATCATTTTTATATATGTGATACGTCACAAGAATTATTTATTTTACGATTAATGGTTTGACTACTCGAAGGACCAAAGAAACCCTAAAAATTAACAGGACGATAAAACATAACAATACACCTTCCAGAAAGAATTTCAGTTTTCCCGTTGTGAAATTCTACCAGGACTACAATTTTATATAGTGTGCGCTATTGGACACCATAAATATTAAGCTCTATTTGTTTTATCCATATTTCCCGGTAAAAGTTTTAGAATCCAATTTAAATATAATTAACAGAATGAATGCCACCGAGGAAACAATAATTATGTTAAGGTCAAACGATTTTGGAGTTAGAATATTAGTTGTTTAATGAGAATCTGAGGAAATGAGATCTTTAAACCGCAGAATCTAGAAAGGTGTATAATTTGTAGATAAGCTACCTTGCAACGCTACAGGATACTTATCGTGAACAAGGAAGTAGAAATATAGGCCATTTGTGCTAAGGAGAACAAGATAATTCCCATATGTTTATCTGAGATTGGTAAAAAAAAGTAAATAAAACAGCAAAAACTAAAGAAATCGTAATCAATAATACATTTAGATTACGTAAATAGATCATAAATTTTATCCCTTGTGGTACTTATACATTTTAGTTGCAACAAAATAAAATTAAATAGAAAATGAGAGCATAATACGGAATAATAACCTTATAATTTTGGTCTTGTTGCCTCCCGTTCATAAAACGAGGAACTCTCACGTCAATGGTTATTGCCAAAGGTAAAACAAGTTCAAATTTGTTAACTCGTGTGTCTGTGTGTTTGTGTTTCCGCAAAACGAAGGAAGGAGGATGAGAACTGACAAAAAAAGTCCGTCACGCAGGGGCTGCGTAAACTAAGCAGATTTTCCACGTAAAGTTGTACAATAGAGAAATATCCATACGAGAGCCGGAACAGTTACGGAAACGGCCGAACTAGCTTTTGGCGGGAAACTCACTCGTCCGTCATCCACCCATATTTAATAAAAATGCAAAAATCTCGGTTAATACTCAAGATAGAGAATAAATGTATAGAACAATATTTATAGTAAATGTAATTTGCAATAAGATTTGTTCTGTACAATTTTTCGATCCGATGGATAATAACGGAGATATTTCGATTTTCGAAAATCCCCCCCCCCCTAAACCCCCCAGCCTCTAGTCCGATTTCAGCCATTAACGAACTTGATCTGTCTTTTTACATAAATCTACTAAATATAGAGTTTGGCAACGACCAAACAAAAATTGCGACCGCTAGAGCGGTATCAGACAAATATATATATATATATATATATATATATATATATATATATATATATATATATATATATATATACAGTTTTGAACGGACCTCGTTTTCGTCATCTACTAGGTAGGATCGATGGACATTTGAAGAAAACTTTCGATCATTCTATTATGAGTACGATCTCAATAGTTGATTTCCCTCAAGGGGAATCTGCTAATATGGATTTCTATGAGAAGTGGAAACGACTGTTAGAACTTGTCTGTTTCTACATTTACTGTCTTTCCCATTAATTATTCTAATTTTCTTCATTAAGCATATTACTGTTCCCAGATAGCTCTTTGAGATCATATTCATAAATGTTCGTAATAGTGCTCTTAAGAATCCTATAATTTTTTACAAACTTGAGTTTAAATCCTAACGACATTTTACGATATTAGGAGGAGACACGAAATTATACTTGGTGGGGGTGGATATGAATCGTAAATTTCATCGGGCTGAGTGAATTTACATTTTGTAACAAAACGTGAAATGCTATTACCCTTCATTGAAATCTGTTTAATATACTGTCATAATTGTCTTTAAAAGCTTACCTCGTTCCTCAAATAAATTTCCGCTTTGATGAGTTCCAAAGTTAGATATTGCTGGACTGGAGAAGTATAAAAATTAGTCTAGCAAGGAAATTGATGCTTGGAACTGCAGTACTTCCACTTTCTTACCTGAAATATAAAAAAAATAAATTAATACTTATTAATAAATACACTCACATTAATTTTATCTATTAACTCTACATTATGCTTCTTCTGCTTATCAGAACGAGGTTACCAATCTTATCTAGCCAGGCCTATTATATACAAATCCTTCAGGCTTCAGAAGTTCAGGCTGTAGACTATATGATTATCTGCAGGGTAGTATATAGTTATAATATATATACAAAGTATACAGATTCTTATATAAAGAATACAGGTATCAATCCTAAACAGCCTTTGCTTCAAAATCTTTATTTGGGAAGATATCTATCAAATCTGAGAGTAACAGATATAATTTTTCTCAGTCCGTTTCTGACCAAAGATGCCACTCGTTACAAACCATTATTTTATGTTGAGATCCCCCCCCCAATGAACGATTCTAAATTTTATAAAAAAGTATTTTTGGAATTCATAATAATATTTACTTTACTTTTATACGAGATTTTACAGAGTTATAAACTTTCACTTTATGATTTTCTATTTTATTTTAATTATTTAAAGCATTTACTTATGGCGAAATCAGCTGACCGGGCATGTTATCTCTAGCTCGACTGTCTTTTTTATTAAGGGAGAAACAAATAGTTTTATTATTTCTGGTTAATAATAAATAATTTAATTAAAAGTAATTTTATACCTAAAAAACAAAAATTCCTATTGTTCGAATACAAAAACATACCTAATTTCAAGCTAAAAAAGATTTGCTGTACTTTGAAGGCATTTCTATAATTTACATATCCAGGTATATTAACTGTATTATGAAGTGATGTATAAAATGTTTCTTTCTTTTCCCTTAGATGTATACAAACACTGGCCTGCACCTTTTTGTGGGTGTTTCCAATTGGAGTAATATCACAAATTGGGCTGTTTATAATGCATTAAAGAGACGTTTTGTGCGAAATAAATTTTGTATTTAAATGACTATTGACTAATCATTGAGGAATTCAAATCAGCCGTTGGAATCTAAGACACGGGCTACATTTTCGATCATCTGTTGAGCGAAACGAGCAAACCGGAATTTGAATTCAGTGATATATCAAACAGTAGGAAAGAAGACTTGGGTATCTCTCAGCTGTTAATTATCAGCTGGTATTTCCAATGAATATAAAGCAGCGACTATCAAGAGATCCAGAGTTCCACAAAACGCTGATCGTATATTCGAGAACAGCAGCAGCCGTTGCGTGAATGGTTAACCTTTGCACTCTCAAGGGGAACTTATCTGACGGAGCCCTCCAACTTGGAAATTGTAATGTGGCGGGTAACGGTAAGAGATGCATTGCAGGCGATGCACCGATGTTGGTGGAGGCTGGGGGTATTTGTCTCTTCACAGTATTATGAAAACGATGCACAAAGAAACAGGCAGACAAAGTATTGTCGAGGAGAAAATATGTTAAAAAAATGACAATGAGTTATAGTCTATTAATGAAATCTGTCATTCTCCTGAATTACTTTTAGCTGATTTAACTTAAGGGAAATCAGCAATTGAGGTTGTACTCATGACGAGAATTTTGACAAATTTCCTCAAATGTCCATCGATCCTACCTAGGAGATGAAGAAAAAGAGGTCTGTTCAAATATATATATATATATATATATATATATATATATATATATATATATGTGTGTGTGTGTGTGTGTGTGTGTGTGTGTGTGTTAACGCTCTAGTGGTCGCAATGTTTTAATCGTTGCCAAACTCCGTATTTATACGTTTCATGTAAATCTTAAGATCAAGTTGATTAATGACCAAACTTGAATCTGTGGGAGAGAATTTGTGAAAATTCGAAATATCTCCGTTATTATGAGTCGGATCGAAAAATGATATAAAATAAAGGGTATTGTAAATCCGATGTTCTATAAATGTTATTATGCACATTTATTCTGTATATTGTATATTTACCGAGGTACTCCCATATTTCAGTTTTCGGGTATCAGTACGTGGGAAATCTGCTAAGTTTAAGCAGGCTCTTCGAAATTTTAGTTTGTATTCTATTTTTTTACTATAACGGTAGATGACGTGTGCCAAGAACAGATTAATTTCCATAGCTCTAATTAGGGAAGCCACCATTTGTTGAGTTTTGTTTTTTTTTTTAAAAAAAAAAGAAATATTTATCCGATTTCCGTGGGGCAAAAATTGGTAACATTCAATGTTTTAGTTCGAAAGATAATACGACTGATATATACGAATTTCTTTTACCCCTTTCCATAAACCCCTACTCATTAATTACTTATATATATATATATATATATATATATATATATATATATATACTTTTTACAAGAATCAGTGATGAAAATAACAAACCGATGGCCTATTGAGGATAAAATTTTATTAATTAAGTGCAGTACAGAACCTAGGAAAATTGCAGAAGTGTTATACCAGAAAATTGAAATAACTTAATAGCATACTATAAATAACATTAAATAATTTATTATCACTCTTACACCATTTAAACTTTTTTTTATAATAATTTTCTTATTTATTTATTAGAGTTGCGTTTAATTATTTATATGTTTCTATAACAAAAAAAATGTATATAAGCTATTTGTTAATAATCTACAAATGTACTGTAATGTACTATATTGTACGAGACTATTTGTAGGAAATAAACTCCCCTCTGAAGGGCTACTTCATTGAGGATATATATATATATATATATATATATATATATATATATATATATATTGTTACGTTTTGTACTACCAGAATCAGTAATAAACGCTTTAAATAAGAGTTCTTTTGGATTGCAAAATTAAATACTCACAAGTTTCACAGTTTTTATCACTGCAAAATTTATTTCACAATGCACAATAAACTTGGTGATTATTCATAATTACTACTCACAGTATAAACTGATAGCGTTACTGTTCTTCAATGAGTCACAGTCCAATAATTCACTGAAATTCACCGAAAGACGGCACTGCACTGTCCTTTACTTCGCGGCACTGCACTGTCCTTTAGTTCGCGGCACTGCACTGTCTTAAACACGGCACTAAACTGTTACTTACAGTCACGGCACAACACTGTTCTTCTTTTAAAAACACTTTACTGCACTGCACTAAGTCGCACTGAAGCACTGATGTGAACATCAAGATAGGTGACAATAAAACTGACTGTTTTTTTTTTTTTTTGGTTTGCTTGGTACTAATGTAGTCAGATGGCTACTGGGTGAGAGAATAGGCCCTTATGCTAAAACCAGAGCTTAAACTGATTGGCTCGCAGCTGGGCGCTCTTTATAGGTTGTCGGCATACATCAAAGGGGAATTGTCTGGACGCGTCGACGCCTGGATAGAAGGTACTACTAGAGGCTAAAACTTTCTGTCGGCTGCTTTGATCTACGTCACACTTTCCAAATACGCGACTCTCTCTCTCTCTCTGAAGGATTATTCATCTATTTAATTTTCGCAACAATATATATATATATATATATATATGTAGACAGGTTACATTTAAATTTAATAAGCTTAGCCTGTAGTGGATATAAATGCATACACTATACCTAAAGTGAAACTCAATCCGAACATTCTTGGTAAAAGTTTCTGTCTACTTATATAGTATTTTTGTTGGTTTTTTTGTTTTTTTAAAACAGTAGGGTTTATGACCCATGTCAACTGGGAGTGTTCGTGCATTCATGTATTACGTACTACATCTATGTCCTATTCTCATTGTGCAATCCTGAAAAATGTTCACAAGCCCAGTTCACTTTGACATTCAGCAGGGCCGAGGTATTTAAAGTGGGGATCGCTCTGGATCGGAACAGAATGTCCTTGTGAGAGAATGTAAGGCTTGGAGGAGGTAAGTACGGGCTTAACCTTTGCTTCCCGCCTTGCAGATCTCTTGCTCCGACCCAGGATGTATCCAGGAACGCCAAATGGAAATGGGAAAGAGGGAAATAACGGTGTTGCCGAGGAATTCTAGATAGAGAGGTATGCCAGCTGATCTGGCAGACAGCTTGGAATCCACTCAGAACAGAGTAAGTCCTTCATACCTTCAATACGGCCCAGGCTTAATGCCTCCATACAACTCTATTAGAACACTTTCAGATCTCCAGAATGCCATTAAAACTGTCTAAGTAACAACACTAGTTTATTCCAAGCACACTAATAATAATCTGGACTTTTAATAAGACACTAACATACCTCACAACCAAATGGCAGAGGGGACATGTGGACACTAACAGGGAATACGGGAAAATCCAGTCCGAAGAGACAGACAATTAGTTTTCACTAATTTTCCTAAACACATGTAATGTGCGAAGGAAAGATGTTAATTTTTACATTTCCAAAATTATAATTTCAAATAGATTGCTTTGACTAACTCTTACATCTTACTATTATAAGATGGTTCTCTTATTGTGGGATTTGACAAAACGGCAAAGTTGCAAATGGCAGCCCACCTCGGTAACTATCATGATTTCCCCGACTCACAGAATTTCATATGTGTTATATTCGTATATTCTTTCCTCAAGTTTTTCCATTCTACGAATATTATGTAAAAGACACTCGAATAACTATCTAGACATCAGACGCTAAGTTATGCAACTGCTTCCAGGGAAAGAGTGTTGTGTGTGTGTGTGTGTGTGTGAGAGAGAGAGAGAGAGAGAGAGAGAGAGAGAGAGAGAGAGAGAGAGAGAGAGAGAGAGAGAGAGAGAGAGAGAGAGGGCGAGGGAGAGAGAGGGAGAGAGAGCGAGAGAGAGAGAGAGAGAGAGAGAGAGAGAGAGAGAGAGTGAGAGAGAGAGAGAGAGAGAGAGAGAGAGAGAGAGAGAGAGAGAGAGAGAGAGAGAGAGAGAGAGAGAGAGGAGAGGGGGGGGGAGAGAGAGAGAGAGAGAGAGAGAGAGAGAGAGAGGGGGGGGGAGAGAGAGAGAGTGAGAGAGAGAGAGAGAGAGGAGAGAGGGGGAGAGAGAGAGAGAGAGAGAGAAGAGAGAGAGAGAGAGAGAGAGAGAGAGAGAGAGAGAGAGAGAGAGAGAGAGAGAGAGAGAGAGAGAGAGAGAGAGAGAGAGAGAGAGAGAGAGTATCATTACTAAAAACTATTTTAAACTGCTTATTGTCAAATTAAAGATCCTTATCTATAATTAGATTTATCTAAAACCCTCTTAGGTCATGTAAAACCGTAAATATTTGCGTTATGTTAAATATTCATTATAAGATCGAGCATAACAATGATCGGGTTTATCTGTATTTTGTACGTTTTAGCCTTTAGTCACCATCTCGCTTTCACTATGTGCTCTTTTTCCAATTTATGCATTTATACCACTAAGTACCTCAGTTCCCGACATGTTAGAAATGCGTTTAACAACAAAGTCTTTTGGGGGAGTTAGAGAATAGAATACCCAAATTACCCCATTCCTTCAAGTCAGCAATTTGCTTGGATTAATGCTTGGCAGGCAGAATGTATGCATGAAGTTTCAGCATTTCCTGCAACATTGTGGTGCAGTAGAGACCACAGAGAGCTTCTACTTTAGTCAAGTAGGTTGCAAATTGCCTCACGATGCTGAGAGCGGACCAGTGGACTGATACAAAAAGAACTTGATAAAACCGCTATGCCTACACAGACAAACAATACATAGTCTGCCATTCCGGACCTTGAACCCACCACCATTAATGCTGATATCCACTATTCCACTCTAGGTATTACTCGAGTAACATAGTTCCACTTAATGGGACAGGATATAATTCTAAGGTTAGAGACGTTGATTGTGAAATGCGTGAATGAGAGAGAGGACAGAGCTAAGAGGCGGACAGACGCCTCCCACGAAGAGTAAGACATTATAATATGTGTGCCTATGGTTGTGCCTCAGGGTCGACCTATGTTTTTATACATACCCTCTTAGCCGTCAACTATACTTCTCTATAATTATATAATAATCACTCCTCTTTGGCGTGTACCTCTCTCGCGATCAAAATAAAGAAGAAAGGGAGGTCAGAGAGAAAGATAGCGGAGGAGACATCAAAAGAAAAAAAAAATGGTGGAAAAAAAATTCTTTTTTCCCACCCACCAGAACCGTCTCGAATCCAGTGTGACTCTTGGCCGAAGGACAATTGTGTGTACTAAATTGGCTTGTAGTACTGGCCGAATGTACCTTGGCTAACGAAAAGCACAGGTTGTCCGACGGGTCTCACACCCCTCCCTCCATTATCTGTCATTTACTCTGCTCAGATGTCATTATCCCGTAACGGGGTGATGGGGTCCTCACCCCATCTCGCTCATCCGAAAAATCAGAAAGGCTAACAGGTCAAATGAGTGAGTTCTATTGATAGTACGGGCCAAATATTTAATCACTAAACAATGGAAAAATATATTTAAAAAAATATAAATTAACGTACAAAAAAATATTTCAAAATAAATTAATGCGAAACCCAAGAAGTGAAAATTAATAAGTAAAATTATGTATTCATTGCTCCCATAACTAATTTAATTTGAATAAATACACTGAACAAATTATGAAATAATTATTACAACTTATTACTGATTTCATTCTTATTTTTTATTGTATTTTTAATATCTTCTTTTTATAGTATTAATTTGGTTACATTACAATAATTTATAACTCAAATGAATTATTTACACTTTTATCCATGGTTTTATGTCTAATCGGAATGGGCTATCTGTCGGCTATTAACCAAATTTAATAAGACTAAGAATTTTATTTAAGGAGCTAAACACTAAATCAATTCCATTGCACATATGGGAATCTAGCCCACTTCGGCTGCTTCAACTGGTCTTTTAAGACATTTGGCTTAACCAACTGGCAACCCTGAGACCCTTATATGCTAATTTAACTTTCGTATGTGTGGGGTTAAGTGCAGACCACTTCCTGAATCCGAAATAAATAATTTCCTCTCTGGTTTCAATACCAAATAGTACAAAGGAGGAATAAATATTGCAGTCTGTCTAAATGTTTTATTAGTTCCGGCTTTCATAAAAGGTCATCTCCAAGCATAAACTGACTGTTAACACTAAGAGTTATTTAAAAATATACTTTTACATATTTACGGTAAAAAATAAATATTTTTTTTATATATGATTCACAAATTTTAACTGCTCAGGGAGTCTTGAATCCACTATCCTATTTAGTCCAGTTGAGGGATTATGAACACGGGTAAAGTAGAAAGCGTCTTGATAAATTCTTTCATCCCAGTAAAACTCCACAAACGCTTGACTGAAGGTCAGGTGAATGCGAACTTTTATCTAGCATATTTCCCTTACTGAAAATCAGCTATAGAGGGCATACTGATGACGTGATTTCCGAAAATGTTCTCAAACGTCCATCGATCCTACCATGACGAAAATGAGGCCTGTTCAATATTTTATATATATATATATATATATATATATATATATATATATATATATGCGGCGGCAATTTTGTGTCAAAACTTGATATTTAAACGTTTTTTGTAAAACTAATGATCAAGTTCATTAATGGCTGAAATCCAACCGGGGGGAGGGTTTAGGTGGGGAATTTCGAAAATTCTTAATATCTCTTTTATTATTTGTCGGATCGAAAAATTGTATTAAACCAATCTTATTGCAAATGTAATGTTCTACAAATGTTGTTATGCGCGTTTTTTTTCACTATTTTGACTATTAACCGAGATATTTGAATTTTTATAGTTTTTGTCCTTCAGTAAAGCACCACTCACTCCTACTATAAAACATATACCCTCCCACTAATTATATAAATACACTCCCACTAAATACGAAATATTGTTCTTATTGAACTTTTACGTTTTGAGATAAATGCAAATATGTGACGCACGTGGGAAATCTGCTTAGTTTACCCAGTCATTGCATGACAGACGTTTTAAAGATTTGAAATTTGTTTTTAAAAAATATGAATAAAATTCTAAAATATTCTCAGAAATACATCGTAGCCTCCAAACAGACATCAATTAAAATACATAATTAATAGTTATGAAAGCATTGAAGCAATCAAAGCATACCTATTCACTGAATCAAATCTTGGCATATTTATTAACTAATTGACACAGATAGACGAGTTTAGGATGGGATGTATTCTCTTGGAATGGTTCTTCTCGCTCGACAGCTGGGCCTGCACTGATCCGAGCTAGCAGCCAGCTGGAAGGGTGGGGGTGAACAGCGAAATTCACTGTTAGCATTAACGCATTCCTGATGTCAGCTACGGTCAACCGCTATTTTCGGAGATAACAAACATGAAAACGTCATAGAATCGCGCCCAAGAAGCAAGAACTTGAAGTTGAAGCGCGATAAGCTAATGACCGACAATACTCAATATCATATCGTTAAGTTTAAAAAAGAAACGTTATAAAATACAGACAAGGTAATCCAGATGGAACGAATGAGAAATTAAAGTACGTAAAGTATAGTGCTAATAATACCTTGAATTAATATGGTTTAATACAACTGCAGAACGATAATGAACCTTTAAAAACGATTTTAAGTGTGAATGAGTTTCCAAAACATAAATTGGCGAAGAGTTTTGATATATTGTAAAAATCATTTACAATGCCTTTTGATTTTTCCAATAGAGCTATGATAAGAAAGATATTATAGTATAAAAATATTTCGGTGGAGCCTTGATAGATTTTATCATCATTTGATGCAATTAACTTTTTTCCAAATATTCAGTTGATTTGGCCATAAAAAGGTCTGAGAAACGCACTTCATATATAGCAAATTAAAAAACAAGTGTTTATTGAAGATATTAAGTTACGTACAAATGCCTTATAATTTTAATAAAAGGATTATTTAAGTAAACCTTTAGAGTTCAAATGAGTAATCATATTTCCTTAAAAAATCGGTGCTCTGAACACTAACCAAATTAAATGATATATTGTCGGTGTAAGCAGATATATTTAGTATCATTTTCACATTTGTAGTAAATCCATATTTCTTCTCCGCATTGAGCAATGCCGTTCTTCACCAAAGCTTCCGTGTCACCTCATTTTCGGAAAATAATTAAAAAACCCGGGCCATGTTTTTATATATTGATTGAAGAGTGGGTCTTATAGAAGGAATAACACATATAATTGCATTTCTCTCAGCCATTATTTCCTGAATTAAAAAAAATGTTATATCAACAATCTTGAAAATAAAGTAAGGCCCAATTCGTTCCATAAAACCTTCTCTATCTAAAATATTAATGGTGGTATTTTTATTATGGAATTATTATTTTTCAACCTTCAGTAAACTCCAACTCCAACACATCTCTGTTACTCATCCTTGTCATTCCTGCAGGTGGAAAATCTGCTCAGTTTATTTATTTTTTTGTCTAGAGTAAATTTCAAAATTTTAGTAATAATAGGTTTTCGCCGTGAAATCAATTGTGTAATATTCATTCCATTAGCTTAGTTGAAACTTTCAATGGCGGCCTACATCAACACTTTTGATTGATATTAATCTAATGGGGTCGATTAGTTGGAAAATTATTTTGAATTGCTTGACAAGCTGATGGAATTATGACGGGTTAAGGTGACGGCTGATTTGAGTCAAGTCGCTCTCAAATTAAATCCTAATGAATTATTGAATTTAATCAATTTTAATTTAAATATTCTAAAGAGGTGTTGGCCTATGTTCGTCAAATTTTCACTTTCTGATAAGTATTTCGTAACCAATTCTTTGTAAAGTGCCGATCAAAATATGTAAATCTGTTTTCGGAGGATTATGGATTTTGTTGAAGCTTTTTCTGAATATAATTCAGATCGAACTCCAAGATTAAAAATGTTTTATTTGTTTATTGTAATATAGTTGAAATTAATTATCGATTAAGAGAAAAGCTTCGGAGAAACGCGTAAAATTTACCACGATTAGGGGTTACTTATTAAGATTTTCAAATCATCTTCCACTTCAAATGGTATCAAAGAAGAGCCAGAAGAAATAAAAAAAGTTAGCCAACTTCCACAAATCATTATTTTAAAATAGCTGTGATAGAGATATTAATAGGGCATTTCATTAATTTCCACGTACTCCTTACAGTTTTATAATAAGGTGGCTATACCAACTTTTAGTTTTATAATATGAGTAAGTGTGAATGGCTAAAATTGGGACACACTTTAATGAATTAGTAAGTAAATTACAGTTCTGTTTCACTATTGGCTCGAAATCAAAGCGAAGATAAAAAGTAGACAAAGAGAAATTAAAGGTCTTCACAGAGCTGCGTTAACTAGGCAGATTTCCTGCGTACGTCACATTTGCATTTATTTCTGAAAGTAAAAGTTCAACGAGAATAATATTTCGTATTTTAGCTTCAAATAAAATGTTTCATAATACAACAGCTTCACTGATCTTCAGCCATAGATGATGAAAATGGGTTCAAATAAGTGTGTGTTTTTGTTTGCATGTATATAGTATACATGGTATATGTTGTATGTTTACGTTAGTCTGTTAATACTGTAGCTTCGTAGTAGTAGTTTCGTCTCATCTTTAACATACTCAACCTTAACCGTTCCTCTTTAAACTATCAATGAAGTAGGTTGCGGCAGAAATGGGTTTAAAAGGGTTCAGAAAAGAGGTGTTATGTAAACTTGCAAATATCTTATTTATTTCGCTTCTGATCTGTACGTGTTAGATCGTCAATTTTGTTACAATAATAATGTCTTGCTTATCCTTGGCAATCATTCTTCTGAAAAATTAAGTAATGCCAAGTAAATCAAGCGAGTTATTTGTCCTTTTTTTAGGGTTTCCGCCTTAAGTGAAACCCCCATTCCTAAGTGCCCGATTTTTACATAAAGCTACTGTAATTCAACCCTGTTCACATTTCATATAGACATCTTATTTCGGGAGAACAGTATGTGAGATGACATCATCAGCACTTGATTCCAGACATGGCAAGCCTGCCTAGTTAGCGACCAACGTTTTTCCAGACTTTGTAGGCAGTAAAAACTGAAGTTAGTCAATTGGACCCCCTTATACATGCCTATGGCGGCGATAGTCGTTCTTCTACTAATGGATTGATATTTTGAAACCACAATTTTTTTTTTCTCCAACCTTTTCCTTTCCAAACCTTCACTCCATCCAGCTCGCCTGAGGTTAGCTTCAAATCATTTTGGTACTGCGGCAAGATGTGGAACACTTTCACAATTCCTGTTCCCCCTCCCCTTGACAGACGTATAGAGGTTGATACTCATCAACTTCCAGCCGACGCGGAGCTGAGATTATTCACGAAGAGGCGGAAGCGATGGCCCGCAGAGATATCCTCTGACGGGGCTCTTATTTCCATTGGATAACCTTGACAGAGCCTCCCCCGTGATATATGTGCTCCTATATCCAGAGGCCTAATAGCTCGCCCCGGGCAGAGACCACACACCCTAACCTTCCTCCGCTCTCGCAAAGCCTAACCTTCCTTTGAGTTGGGGTTTCACTTTTTGGTGATATTAACATTTTAAATGGCAAAGCAGCCATTTCTTTTGAAGAAGAGGGCACTTAACTAAATCTGAACTGAGGGCTGCAGAGTAAATTAACGTTAAATGTTGACTGCCATGTCCATGTTGTGTGGTGGAGGCTCCAATTGGTGATCAGTATTAAAATAAAGGTCAGTAACTCTACTTGTGATTTTATTTAGTTTTATTTCAGGGGCTACAACCCATCATGAGTTCATACCTATAAATGGTTACAGAGAACCCCGGTCTTTCCTCCCAATGGAGTCTGCACTGGCATGGAAAGTAATATGCCCAATAAAAACTCAAATGGAAGTACTGGGATACTTATTTTAACCCTGCTCATTTAAATAGTAACGTCCAAGGGCTAATCGGGACGGGCTATCTACAGGCTAAATCAATAATTCCTCCAGGAAAATCAGCTGTTGAGGTTCGAGTTGCGATTTTCAAAAAACGTCTTCAAATGTCCATCGATATTAACTAGAAGATGATGAGTGTGAAGACCATTCATAATTTACAATAATGGTCGTCATTTTTGTTTGGTCGTTGCCAAACTCCATATTAAACTCCATATGAGTACGTTTACAGCTGAAATCGGACAAGGACGAGTGGAGGTTTTGAGATGGGAGGGAATAATAATTCAAAATATGTCCATTATTATTAGATGGATGGGAAAATGATATGTAACCAATATTATACCAAATTCAGTTTCCTAAAATTATTATTTTAACATTTTAGTTGTACTCATGACGGAATTTTCGAATTTTTTCTTCAAATGTCCATTGATCCTACCTTGAAGATGACGAAAATGAGGTTCGTTCAAAACTGTATGTATATATATATATATATATATATATATATATATATATATATATATGTATTTGTCTGTTACCGCTTAGCGGTCGCAATTTTTGTGTAATCGTTGCCAAAATCGATATTTAGTCGTTTTATGTAAAAAGAAAGATCAAGTTCGTTAACGGCTGAAATCGGACCAGTGGGAGGGGGGGTTTAGGGGGGAGAATTTTGAAAATTCAAAATATCTCCGTTACTATAAGTCGGATCGAAAAAGTGTATAGAGTAAATCTTATTGAAAATTAAATACACTATAAATGATTTTATATACATTTATTCTCTATCTTGAATATTAGCCGAGATATTTGCATTTTTCAGTTTTCAGCCTTCAGTAAACCCCCACTTCTACTAGTGTTACATAAATAATGGTCTGTTATCTAATGAAAGATATTAATTGAAGCCTAAATACCAAATATTGTTTTCATTGAACTTTTACTTTGTGAGATATATGCAAATACGTTCTGTTGACCCCCCTCCATCTTTTGTTTTTGGATTTATAAAATTTGAGTGATTGAGATAAAACTGATTCTGATTCATTACAAATTACACCACTAGCTTTAGTAAATTGTTTTCAATAAAATTAATATGTTATATTCAAATATATTTCATTAATTGTTTGTCTTTCCGGTCTATCTATGCAGCGCTACGAGGTTGGCTTGCCTGTTTGTTTACAATTCAGCCTTGCATTGTACATTTACTGAGCATTCACGGCTGTGTTACCTGTATGTATATTTATCTATTGTAAACCTTCACGTGGGAAATCTGCTTAGTTTACGCAGCCCCTGCGTGACGGACTTTTTTTTTTCATAAACTGTAACATTTATGTAGACATTTTAATTGTTCAGTTTTATCCCGTTGTAAGCCCATTCTCTTACTCATTTCACTTTAGCAAAACATAAGTCATTTTAGAATGAAATATCTTATTTCAACACTAAATACCAAATATTGTTTTCACTGAACCTTCACCACGCGAAATAACGCAAGTACGTTGACTGGGAAGGCATAAGTTTTTATGAATGGACTTTTATTTAACCAATAGTCATTGATTTTGAAAAATAAAAAGTATGAAACCGACGTGACGGACTTTTATATAGCGAGTCTGTCATGAACAAACAAGAACCAAACCCACCAGTATTCCTAATTTGCAGGATATTCTTGTGAAAATAAGCTTAAATGATTAGTTCTATTACTGTATTTTCGTGGGAAGGTCAACAAATAAAATATCTACTTTTTTTTTAATTACTTCTATTTTATTTTTTACTTCTTCTGGAGGTTTCAAACCACTTTAACACCTCTACAGAAGCACGGCATTGAAATATTACAAAATATATATCTACATTTTTGCTATTGGATGTTCAGATGCAGGGGCTACAGTGACTAAAAATGGCGGCAGCAGACACAGCTGATCTACAGCTGATCTCGATGAATATCGAATACTAAGAACAATGGATGTTAAATTTTATTATTTAGATTGCTTTAATTTTTTTTTATTAATATTTCTTTTGAAATTCATGTGTCTGGAAATTTTATCATATTCATTAAAAATTGGCAGAATATTTTTTTTAAATAAGGTTATGTATATATGACTGTGTGTGAGTGAGAGAGGGAGAAAACTTATTATTTTGAGGTTAAGTCCTTGTGAATTCAGTGCAAAAACCGTCGAATCACCAATGGCCTATTCAATTAATTAATTTTTTAGACCGCTTTCTCGCGCATTGCATTTGGTCTTTATTAGCCGATGCATTAGTTATCGCGGCCCATGTACTAATAATTAATTCTATCTCAGTATGCAATAGCTGAAGATGAATTAATAAAGACATTTATTTTAAATATGGCTGTCTGGCAATTAATTAAACGAGACCTAGAGGGCCGGGGGTTTCATTAAATTCTGTACGATAAGTTAATCAGCCTGCTTTGTAAATCAAGGAAATACGTGATATTTCAAGATAAATTTACACGTAACTCAGGATCAGCCTTCAGACAGTCTGCCCCATTGGCCATGTCCTGAAAATGACTTCGTGTTTAATTCATATTTTACAAGTGCTCCAGAATCCTATAAATGGACTAGTTTTGCTTGACGTGACTTGCATGCAATGCCCTTGCAGATTTATGTCTGTGTTTTTATTTTTCCTTGCTTCGGTGAAAAATAATAAATAATAATAATAAATCTGGTTTAAGCCAAAGCTTCCATTTTAATCCTTGTTTTTGAACATGATTTTTTTTTCTATTTGCAGGTTTTATATAAGTGTGAAAATAAGCAGAACATGACAATTAAATAACATTAATAAAGGTGTCATTTATAAACTTATGTTTTGCATATTAACTATTATTACTTCTCTACTAAAAAGTACCCTCTAATAAATGCTGAAGTGAGTCTATTTATTCTCCTGAAGAGTGACCCTTTAATAGTTATAACTCTTGGATTGAATATCTTGTAAAAATTGGGTGTCTTTTGGCCTTTACAATATAATGGAGTTTATATGATACCATGTCATTGCGGTAAAGTTTATGTGAGACAGACGTGTCAGAAGACAGGTAAAATAACACATGGCAGATCTAAAACATCACGGAACAAAAACATCCGCCATAGCTAGGGCACGCAAGTATTTTTTCTCACCAAATAAAATTCGTCGAGACAAAAGTTCTTCATAGAGAAGACCACCTCGGTAAATGATTAGTTCTGGAATCTCTTGAAATTAGCAAGAGAACAAATACAGTAAAAAGCGTGGACGGTGTCATCTCTGAAACGTGGAAAGCCATATTAAAATAAAATCCAAAAGATATGATTGAATGAAGTAACTATTCAAATTAAGACATTGCCTGACGAATAGGGACGCATTTCCTTCGAAAATTTTCATACCAACAGAAATTCAAACCGCTAGAGCAAATAGCCGAACTTCCTACAATGAAAATACTTCCCAGCGATGAAGCCTCAAAAGTTGAATATATATATTATTGGCATAGCTATCGGTGAAGACCTTCGTCACTGGCTGATGATCGAGTACAGCTGGCAAGCACTTTCGATGCGATGGCAATATTTTCAAGCCCGTCAAAAACTGAACCACTGGCGGTACCAACCCCTTATTTGATTTTATATATATATATATATATATATTTGTTAACGGTCCTCCTTTTCGTCATCTTTTGGGTAGAATCAATGGTAATTGGAGCCCCCTTAAGAGAAATCTGCTAATAATGAGCCCAAATTAAATGTTTCTATGAGAGTACTAAGCGGAACGGGGCTGCCATGAGTAATGAGTTATATTGAAAGAGGGAGTGAAAAAGTCCATCGTAAGTAGAGTATGGGTAATAACGGTCAATTGGAATCATGTGCTGAGCAAGAGCATTTTTTCCTCGGTAGATAGCGCTGCTGTGCACATGGCCCTTTATGTAGATATCCATCTAACAAGTCTCCGCCTCATAGCTACCTCTTAGGTTATCTCTGCTTATTAGCCCAAACCGCATTTTTTACCCTTAGACGGCTTAAAGGCCTTTTTATGCTTCGTATTAAAGTCTCATTGCGGCCGGCTAGATCAAGCCTTTCCCCTGCTAATAGAGAAAAGTCCGTCACGCAGGAGCTGCGTAAACTAAGCAGATTTCCCATGTGCCGATATGAAACGCTTGTGATCTTATCTCACCATATATTCTTTACTTCTGTATAAAAATGTCCGTCACGCAGGAGCTGCGTAAACTAAGCAGATTTCCCATGTGAAGTTTAGCAATAGAGAAATCTGCATACTGGTAACACAACACCACAATGAGTAAATACAAACGGTAATGAGAAACCTTTCTGATAATTTTAATAAATTCCCAACTGGAACGGCTTCTGAATTGTAAGAATAATTAATATTTTAATAACTCAAATTTTAATAGTTCAAGAACTAAAGTAGGGGGGGGGCGGACTAACAGAAAGTATTTGCATAAATCTCACAAAGTAAAGAAGGTAAGGTTAGAAACGACAGGT
Organism: Riptortus pedestris; assembly: GCA_019009955.1. Taxonomy (NCBI): domain Eukaryota; kingdom Metazoa; phylum Arthropoda; class Insecta; order Hemiptera; family Alydidae; genus Riptortus; species Riptortus pedestris. The sequence goes on from CM032229.1 coordinate 19,343,468, forward strand.
AAGGTAAGAAGAGGCTTCCACTAGACCCGAACAGTTACGAAAGCGGCCGAACTAATCCGAACGATACCCGACCACGTGTCCCACAGACTTCATAAAAATGCAAATATCTCGGTTAATATTCAAGATAGAGAAAAAATCTATATAACAATATTTATAGTAACTTTAATTTTCAATAAGATTGGTTCTATACAATTTTTCGATTCAATGCATAATAACGGAGATATTTTGAATTTTCCAAAATCCACCCTCTAAACTCCCCCCCTCTCTCTGGTCTGATTTCAGCCATTAACAAACTTGATCTGTCTTTTTACATAAAACGGTTAAAAATCAAGTTTCGTAACGGTCAAACAAAAATTGCGACCGCTAGAGCGTTAACAGACAAATATATATATATATATATATATATATATATATATATATATTATTTTGAACGGACCTCATTTTCGTCATCTCCTTAAGGGAAATCTGCTAAAACCAATTAGTAGATGGTGAGGGGTCTAAAAACAATTGTAGAACACGAATAGTAAAACAAGATTGATTAACACATCTATACATTTTACAATCCGACTATACATTTTTTTTTCTGTGAACGGACCTGAACTTCTTCATCTCCTGTGTTGGGTCTATGAACATTTGAAAATATTTTGTAAAGATCACGTAATGAGTACAACCTCAATAACGGATTTCCATTAAGGGAAATCCACTTAAAGTCCGTCTCGCAGGTAGTCCGCAAGTTAAGCGTAGATACCTGGAATATGATAAGCTGATGATCCCATATCACCAATCTATTCTCTATTTCATCCACCGTAAGAAGTCTACCCGTAAGTAAACAGGAAATATTTGGGCTTAAGATGTTTAGTGTGAACTTCGGATGAGTGGAAGTGAGGATTTACAAATGGCTAAAATTACTAAAAATACGATTAACTCCTTTAATAGCCGAGCCACAGAAAAAAAGTTGTAGAATACTAAAATTCCGAACACGTTGGTTATACAATATTATTCATTCCTATTCATAGTAACCCAGATACTTAAAATTTTCAATTATTCCACCTCTGTACCCCCCCCCCTCCTCCTAGGCCGATTTCAGCATTGCTTTATATAATCTTTAGTTTTGCATGAAACTTTATCTCACATGGTAAACCTAGAGTGGCGAGTTCGATTCTTGCCTGGGCAAAGGAAATTATTTAGTGACGGAATTCATTAAATAACATCCTAAAATCCATTGAGGCTAGAAAAGGGTGGTAACCTGTAGATAACCCGTCCCAATTAGTCTTAGTTCAAAAAGTGGACGTTAATAAATAATAATAATAATAATAATAATTTAAATGAAACGTTTAAATATCGTGCGTGGTGTTGATTGTGTAAAAAGTCCGTCACGCAGGGGCTGCGTAAACTAAGCAGATTTCCCACGAGAAGTTTTACAATAGAGAAATCTGCCTAATAACAACTGTAGTAGTAAGAAACCTCTAAACCTAAAACAATATTTAGGGCGTAATAACCCAGTAGTTTCTAGCCCCAAAAAACAGTTAACCTAACCTCTAAACCTATTTACAAGGGAGGAATAGTTAAAGAACCGGCCGCCAGAGCTCTCGGCGGAAAGTCCGAACATAGCCTACTGGTGACCACACGCAGAATACAAATGCAAATATCTCGGTTAATATTCAAGATACAGAATAAATGTATAGAACAATATTTATAGTAAATTTAATTTACAATAAGATTTATTTTATACAATTTTTCGATCCGACGCATAATAACGGAGATATTTTGAATTTTCAAAAATCCCCCCTCTAAACCCCCCTCCCACTTGTCCGATCGGACTGAACAAGTGGGAGTTGTCCGATTTCAGCCATTAACGAACTTGATCTTCTTTTTTACATAAAACGATTAAATTCCGAGTTTGGTAAAGATCGAACAAAAATTACGACCGCTAGAGCGTTAACAGTCATTTTCGTCATCTCCTGGGTAGGATCGATGGACATTTGAAGACATTTTTCAAAACTCGCAACATGAGTACGACCTCAATAGCTTATTTCCCTTAAGGGAAATCTGCTAAAATCATATTATTTATAACGGAAAATCTTAAATTATGGGCTCACACGGGAACTATTTATGAATATCCCACACAGTTAAAAGTTCAATGTAAACAATATTCCGTATTTAAGCTTTGAATAAAATGGTTAATGGTAAAAAGCATTTATATTAATATAGGAAGAGTAGAAATGGGGAGTTTATTGATCAACTAAAGAAATGCATATATTTCGACTAATGTTCAAGACAGAGAAAAATACTAATATTAAAAGAAAATGTATAAGAAGTTAAATATCCAAAAGATTGATTCAATACAATTTTTTAAACCACATTTATAATAATGGAAATATTTATAATTTTTTTTATTTTTTGTACATTTAATTTAATTGGGTTACAAGAAAGTTATCTGGTGTCCATATCAGATGTTTAATACTGACAGTACTTTGTAGATATTTAGTCCAATTTCACTTTATATTTAGTTTATTGGGTGATATATTTTACAATACGTTTCTGTTTTAGGGTTTTATAAAGCTAATGTATTTTATTGACAGCAAAGCATAATATTTAATTGATGAAGGTTGTTTATTCTGCGTGAAATAAATATATTACATTTTAATAAGAAAAATAGCGAAAACCATGAGCCATTTGAGTATTACCATTACTGATCTTATTGTTTCTTGAGTGCCTCATAAATGCTATTTAAACATTTCTTAAAAAGTTGAAGGAAAGTTACTGAATGATTGTTTATTTGATCTCAAAAGATACTTTGTACTTTTAAGTAAAACTAAAGTGAAAAGTATACTTTTCCTATTTGCTATGTAATTAGCAAATATCCTTAGCTCAAAGTCAATAGAGTTTTTGCCGTTGCAAATAAAACGTCAAACAGCCTTAAAATCCAACGTGGCTTTCAACTTGGCGACATAACCGACTATTAACATAAGATTCTGTAATACTCAGCTGTATAACTAACAGTCACAAAGTTTCTTCAGTTATGATACACTTGGAATTTGGAAAATATAGGAAGTATCTGCGTCAGCATTTATATATTACGTAATGAATCGCCGAATAAGAACCTATTTATCTCCAGATCATTTCACCATAGCAAGAGAGAACACATCACTTCTTGTTAGCATAAGATACATATCAAGATGGGTTTTCCTGGAAGAACTATAGCTCAGACCAGTTCGTCAGTGCTATAAGTGTCAATAACGTGGACACCCAAGGCAACTCAGAAGATACACAGAAATTTGTGAATTAATGTTTGAATCTGGAGTAAATGCACTGGCAGTATGCTCCTAAAATTATTAAATGAAATTTAACTAACAAAAGGAATCAACAAATCATTAGCATACAAGAAATATGTAGTCTTCGCGCATTACATGTTTATATGTAACAAAAGGTTTCATCACATCAGTGGCATCTTCAGGTCTTTAGTAAGAGGAAAGGATCCCAGAACTGCATGAATATCACTGGAGAAGGAGCAATACGGCAGAGCTAACAAAGCCGAGTCAATCTACAACAGTAGATGTTAGATTTGTTAGCTACCTTATTACTTCCTCTTTAGTCATATTCATGTAGTTCTGGAGGCCTTTCCTTTAACTTGAGACCTGAAGATGCCACTGATTAAGGAAACCGAGTTTCAAATATAAACATTTAATGCAGAAGGCTACATCTGTATTTCCCTTAATTGTTGGATCCTGTAACATCGCTAACGCAACATTATATCAACAAATTGTCATCAAAACTACGTCCTAGATCCTAATTCTCAGTAGTACGAGAATTATATCTAAGATCTCGTATCCCTTGAAAACGTCAGAATCCTCTGCACGTGTCGACTAGGAAGAAGCGCGGCGGAAATAAAAGGTGTAGCATTACGTCACTCATAGTAGCTCTCCTAAAAGTGCATAGCCTTAAAAGCGAGGCTCTATAAATAAAAGCTGGTTGGGTAATTACTTTCTATCAGATTCTGGCAATGGCCCGCCTCATCACTTTCGGCCTATTTAAAATGCATCGGGCGTTAAATGGATAATGTCCCTTCCTTGGAATCGGTGACGTAAATCTGTGGCGTATTAGGAATAACAATTTCTGAATGGGCTGCCGAAATAGCGCCCAATGTAAAGGTTATAAGAAAGCAATTTTGTCAGTGGGCAGGAGGGAAAGCCAATAATTATAGATAATAGATAGGAAACGAGATGCGGAAATGTTAAAACGGTCCACAGCTGATCTTTGCCGCCGGCTTCTGTCAGAATGCCAGAATTATGGCATCTCGGTCAGGAGCAAACGGCACCTTCTAAATGCCATTCCTCCCCTATTGGCTGATTTAAAACACCCAATATTAACTTAAAGTTCAAGTTCTTTTCGGTTTTTTATTTTTTTATTTTTACTTTCCAACAGGGTCGTGATGGACAAATAATTCTATTCTGACACGCTCCACCACTATTATTTAGAGACTATAGGAGTTCATATAAGAAACGGGCGGTAATTTTAAGCTGACTGTACTGCCCGGAGGGACAGAAAGCACTGGCCAATCGCTTGCCAAAAATGAAAAATGAGACTTAAAATCGCAAAAACCATAAATAAACTATACTTGCGTGTGCTATAGAACTCTATAAGACGTTATGAGTAATATATCAACTTTCGAAATTGCCTCAAATATTCATCAATGCTATAATTTAAAGGAATTTTCTTGGTAGTAATATAAGCAGATAATTTAAACTTTTTTTATGGTAAAGCTATAGCAATTTTATGGTAAGGAAGTGTTTTCAGTAACTTTTAAATTTAAAATACTAGTTTAAGGAGAAAAGGGCGTTATGAGACAAGTGTGTATATTTTAAGTGCCAGGTTCAAATCCGAAAACTACAAAATAAATAGATAACATTCGTTTGTGTAGCTAGCTTTAAAATAGGAGTATTACCCCCCCCCCTCCTCTGTGACCAATCAGCTGGTATTTGTGAGGATATATGAATTTCGAAGCAAAGATATGTAATACCTAAACAATTCCGTAAAAATAAGTCAACCCAGGTGGCAAATCCAGGTGAACATTCATTGTTTATTAAGCCTAGGATTTTCATTTTGCTCCTATCAAAATAAATCCAGTAGTAAGTAAAATGGTAAAACGTTCTTCTATATCTTTCTGTTACTTGCTTTACTTATTTTCAGTGTAGATAAATATGCAATCCCCTGTCATTACATTTTATTAAAATATTATATAAATAAACCTATATTACAAAATACTATTATGTGTTCAACATAATTCATAATGTTTGAGAGTTCATCGTTTCTATGATGGTTTATGGAATTCGATAGATTACGTTCAATCCCGATTATAATATACCAATCAAGTATTATATACCTCACGACTAATATGATAAAACATTGCTTGGACTTACATAACTTTTTATTAGCCTTAGAAGATAAAAGTTAACTTATTAAAATGTATTAAAAAGATGACATGCTAACAATTTCCTTATCGACATAGCATTTTCAAGAAAGATTATTTCGAAATGTTATTTTCAAAAAAGCATTGCAAAAAGCTATATATGAAGTTATGTATTCCAGAGAAACCGGTAGAAATGATATTTAGGAAAAGGCCAATTAAGAAAACCCAAGTAATTGAATTCCTTGTTGGAGAAAAAGAGAGAAAACACTAATGGTTGTCCCACATTGTGATTAATCGCGAAAGCGGTTTCATGACTTTTTTTTTCTTCTCCTCAGGGACTGGGAAAATATTTGACCGTCGCGGTCCTGAATAAAATTTACAGTTGTCGGGCAGGACAAACGCGACCCTATTCCATGAGTTGCATCCACAACTGTTTCGGACATTTCGAAATTGCATATTTCGGTGGGCATCGCAGTATTTGGTAATAATTTTCGTGCCAACGAGGAATTCGTGGTTAAGCGATTAACTAGACGTATTTACGACTGTAGCTGAGCAAGGTAGACTGAGGAATGAGTTAATTCTATGGCTGGCGGTTCTCATTGAACGGAAGGACCAAGGGCCTAGATAGGTCTGGTCCAGGAAGATTTTCCAGCTACCATATTGTCTCTAGACGGGATTCAGGAGATCAAAGTCTTTTACTTCCTAACAAGGCAGCCAGACTGATCTATTCACTAGACTCCCGTCACATGTTGCAACGACCCTTGCTTGAACAGGTAGTAAAAGGGTGAACTAAGATTCACCCTTGAGCTATTTTTACCCACACTTGATGTAAGCTACCCCATAACTGGACAGCCATTGCCTCCACGTCGAGTTTATTGCTCGCTAAATAAAAAAAAAAACCTTTTAATAATCGTTAGTTAGCGGCTATAGATCTCCAAGGACAGCAATAGAAAGATATACACGCACATATATTTGCTCAATATATTAATGAGAGTAAAAAGACAAAAAATACAATGAAGGTTACAACATTGAAGACGGATAGGAAAAAAAGTTGCAAATGGCAGTCATTGGTAATATTGGCATTGCGGGACCTCTTAATCAATTATCTGGAAGTTTGCGTCAGTGGTCTTGGCCCACTTGTTGCTAATAGCCACTATATCTAGCAGTTAGCCACAGCACAACCTAACAATTCACTCTGATATCATCCAGTCAGCGGTGGCCTTGCTCCAGGCAGATCCACGAAGATACCTGCTTATTTCACAAGTTGACTGTGTTTTCCTCCTTGGAAAAACAAAATGTCAGAAGCAGGTATTTAAAGAGTACTTCATCATAAGAGGTTTCTTACTTGCCGGTATTTTAGTATTCGGTTTGCAGTTTTGAGTGTAATCGATAGCATCATCGGAAAAATGTTGTCATTCTAAATGATCGAGTTTATTTTGGTATTAGTGAGCTTCAACACGTATTTAACTTCTTCCCCCACACACAACCTTCAGCAAATGTCCTCTCCTGAAATTTCTCACATTCTTAACTTTGTTGAAAGGGCAGGTCATTCACATAAACATTACTATTACTAATGCGTTTATTCTAAACAGCTCTGCATATTTCACAGCTCTAACGGTGCCTCTTCAGCAGCTTGTATCTGAAAACAGATCAGTTGCTATTTACATCGCACGGACGCCTTGGCGGTCAAGCTTTAACTGATAATAACAAAGATGGCGCATCACTGCTAATCAGCTGATTCTTGTCACGTGTTTCCAATGGATATCCGTCAAAACTTAAGAATCGATTACTAAGAACAGACATCATCCTATATTGATAATATTAAAAAAAAGATTCAAGAGCTTAATTTCCAATTTTTTACAAACTACTTTTTTCCAACTTTTTAATATATGATTATTTTCCTCAATTTCCACGTGAATATAATTCTTCCTTAAGCCTCAATAAAGTAATAAGTAATATAATCAGTATACAACAAGAAACCAATATTATTTTGTTGTATACTTATTTATTGATGGTTAAAGAAAGAAATATAAACAAGCGGAAAATATAGATCACGTAAAGTTAGCAATGCCCCTCGTACTTAAATTACACAAAGATGGCGACTTCGTCTGTTGTATATTTCTCACTTGTTAGTTGATTATCTGGAGCTTCGCTCTTAAAAAAGTAAAATCATAAACCTAACCTAAATAATATGGTGTAACAGGGGGTTAATCGATTTTTGTTTTTACGTAGGATACTTGCTAAGTTAAAAATTAACTTTTTTATACATTTTAAGTGAGAAATAATAAATTTTCTGCTTCCCAAACTGTAAAATTGATTCGAGTAACACACATGTGTTATGATTGTTTTTGACAACCGCAGCTATCGCACACACTAAAGTACACGAGCTAAGAAATCAGTTTCCCTACGAACAATGGGCGGATACATGGGGACAATTAAAATGCATTAAAGGGTCTCCGAGACCATAATATGCATTAAACAAGGGACTAGAGTCATTCTTGGTTCTATTATTAACATACCATATGCGCTGGAATGCAACAGGTCGTACTCAGTTTAAATAATGTATTTGTTTGTTGTTGTTTTGTTTTTTTTGGGTACTCTGTATAATGTCAATTAAACGAACCAAACTAAGAAAGGTACATACTAGGCATAGATAAGATACCAACAAGTAAAACGGCATCTTAGAAAAGTACAGACATAAATATGAAAAGTTATATAACTGAGTATGATGTAGGATTGCATTATGTGTATATTGTTGTTAAAAAATAGGTGTTTTCTTTGACACTAAGGTATCCATGACATTGTTAAAGAAAAGAGGTAGAATACGTATCTACTTAATAATCCATTATTCTTGTAACATTGAATAATACAACCAATCTCGTCATAAAGCTCTCCACAAAAGGGAATATAATTGATTGGAAGTAATAGAAATCTTGATAAGGCGTAGAGAGGACTCAAAAAAATCCCAACATGGAAGCTCTAAAAAAGGTTAGTGAGTGCAAAAGTCTTACCAAGGGTGTGGAAGAAAGGGGAGTGAAACTTCTTGGGCATATCATAAGGCACAACGACTTCATCGCGAATGTTTGAAGGTAGGTTCTTGTGTATATGGTAAGAAGTAGAAAATCCTAATTTGAAGACATCGAGCATCTCATGGGTTCGGAGAGTATGGTAAAATGAAAAGAGCAGCTTCTGAAAGAATACAATGGTTGTGGCCAAAAGGCTTAGCGTTTTGAACATGATGATGTTTATAAAGGTATGCCATAAAGTTGGTTATGTTAATTCGATTAATACAAATATTACTGGAATTATTTGTAATTTTTGTTCACCCCTCTGTATATAAACACTGCAATTTTTACTTAATGCAATTATGTCACGAAATATCCAATGTCCAGCAATTCCTTCAAACGCGTTAAGGCTTATTTTATAGAATAACCCTTAAAACCGACATTACACGCTATTTATACCGTGGGTAAATAATTAATGATTTCTTTAGTGTATGAAGGCCTCTGTCACAATAAATAGAATTATGAATAACTTGGAAAATAAAAATTGAAGGGTTATATAAATACCTACCCTAGAGTGTCCAGCATAAATTTCAAGTCAGTTCAAGGAGAAACCTTTTATGGAATTCATATTCCATAAAAGGTTAAACTTATGTTTAAGTCATCTGCTAATCATTCAACAGCTTGGGAAATATGCTTAGCTTATGAAGTCCTTATGTCAACGACTTGTCTGTTTTGAGTCACACTACTGCAAACTCTTCGTTTTATTTTGTTTTCTATATAGAATATTATATTCGTTTTGTTTTAAATGTGAACACCATAATAGTAATATTGAAACCCAATTAGCAGGAGGGTAAATATGCTGTCTGCCTGTAGATAAACAAACAGTCCCAGATCTTTATACCTGCGGAGGAAAAAAAATAACGCAAGACAATGAGTTGTTCCTGAGAATGGGTGAAAGGGAGGATGGAACGGATATGGTAGAAATTGAGGAATAGATTGCAGAGACATGCTGAGCAGATAGCTGTAAGAGGTATGGCGCCAACACTACAGCCTGCTATTCCAGCTATGCGCTTAAAATAGTCAGGTCGCTTTTGCACGGCTCAACGATACTCTCTCTTAGCCGTGTGAGTGTGAGTTGGTGTGCTAGAGAGAATTTCCACGAATAAAAGATTTATTAAGTAAAAGTAATGACTAACTCACATATATTGAAAATATATTGATTTGAAAATACTACTTGAAATTGATCTCGAAGTAATAACAGATAAATAAACTCAATGTTCTACTACTCAGGAACTCATAACGTCTTACATTATGACTAAAAATGGAGGAGTGAATATTATAATGAACGATTGATATATTTATATCCTTTTGTAATTGTAAGATGTAGGTAAGGTGTAAAACCAATGTTTCGTAAAATCATAAAATAGGCTTTTGTTTTGCAAGTCTTGAGTTGAAGAATAAAGAGACACATTCTGATAAAACATGCTAAACCTTCTTTGTGCTTACGAATAAAACAGTACATCATAGTTCTTACATTAGAAAAAAAAAATTGTCTCCTGTAAGAGCCGAAACTAGATATTACATTAAATTTCAACTCTCATTAAGCAATGATGACTAATCACTAAAGCAAATATGAGGCTATTATAAATAGTGAATCCCAATAAATATGTATCATTTATCATAGTTCCTCGTGTAGAATGCGAATACATTTTAAATTATTTCTCTTTCGATCAATAGTCAAGAACTAATCCCCTGGTCAATAGGTAATTTTTGTCATTTCGGTGCACCCATTAATGAAAACAGTTAGTAATAATTATTGTAGTATCAACAAAAAACAGATAGGAAAATATCAGGGTATTATTTTATTAAAGAATAAAAGGTTGAATTCACATTTAAAAATAAGAAATATCATAATAGAAATAATGTAATACCTTTCGAAATGTTTTTAATGATAACATAAAATTATATATTCTCTTCACACTCCTAAAAAAAGCAATCCTCATGTATATTCTTATGCTCCCAGTGAAACAAGGCAGTTTTCTGCCGATGGGGATCACTTCCCAGTTACTCTTTAGGGAAAACACAAAGCAAACTAGGAATAAATGTAAACGAAACTCATTACCCACAGAAGTTACCCCACTATGTTCATATTTAAAGACAATGCCACTTGTTAGAATGAACAGGGGACATTTCTTAACTAAGGTTGTCACAGACCGTTCCATAAAAATGCCTACTCTGGAGCTTGACTAGAAAATTGTGTATTTCTAATATTGGAGTATTAATAAGAGGAACATCCCAAAGACATTACAGCCCACCGTCTCTGATATGATTAACTCGGAAATCAATGCAACCCAAGGTGTTTTACTAAATATATATGGTTCCTGATTCAGCAATACTTACCCTACTTTATTTTCGAAAAATAAATAATAATCGTCTCCCCCCTCCAAAAAAAAAAACAATCGATATATGGCAAATCGACCAATGGGAAGCCATTATTACAGCCTCATTAAGGGGCATTAGTATATTCAAATCAGTAGCGACGAGACAACAATGTAGTCGTTAGGACGGTAAGCTGTCCCACGGGGCCTTTCTCACGCATTCCACATCCTTTATCATGGTAAAAATACCGCCATATTGGGAAATTCTACAAAATACATTGAGTGAAAAAGAAGACATAACTATCCGCGACTAAGAAACCAGCCAGGCAGAAAGAAGCTGCAATCCCTTGAACCTTACAAACATCTGTTGTCGTTTTCCCTTTGTCTGAGGAAGTCAAGGAAGAAAAGAATATTTGTCATCTTCAGTAAAAGAGATGTCTTTCTTTCTAAACCACAAACAAGTTTCTTCAACTGCTTTATATGTTGCCAAAGTCCACATATTGTACAAGACGTCTTTTAAATTTAACTCAATATAGTAGTCATAATATGTATGATGCGTTATATTCTCTAGTGGAACTCGAGGTTTAAATACATACATACACTAAAAATTACTATGTCCATCTTATTTCCGACTTTTTTTTTGTAATACTGCTTCACCTCTTTCTGTATCATATGCTTCGAAGAAGTTCCCAAAATCTGACCGAAACATTGGCAAAATATACACTTGCCAAAAAATGCTTTCCCTTCATGACGATCCTCCATCATCTTCTTTATATCATGAATCACCTATGGTCAACTATGACATCATTTTATTAGCTGAACGACTCCCATGATAAATGGGAAATAAACCAGGGTCTCGGTCTACCTAAGAAAACTAAGGCGGCCAGTTGTTGGCTGAGCGGACGTGAGTTGAATTTTTATGTTTTCCAAAATTTTTATTCTACAGAAAGATGAAAAATCCGTCTCGCAGGGGCTGCGTAAAATAAGCAGATTTCCCAATTGCTGGAATGACTCATTTGTGATCTCACCTAATCACATATTCTAAATTTCTATGTAAACACCCAATGATAAAAGGGTTGTGGGAGGGGGTTATTGAACGCTGAAAACGAGAAAGTACGAATAACTCAAATACTTAATACATGAGTAATGAGTCGAGCATCAATAGCTTAACAAGATTAGTTCTTAACATTTTGTGATACGACTCACAATTCTCGATTTATATGTAAAAAATCGATCGAGAAATCGGGGGGGGGTTTCTGAAAACAGAAAACAAGATAGTACTCGTACGAATAACTCGCTTATTATTCGAGTTACCGGAAAATGCATAGGACAACAAGTGTAGAAAATCAAAGGTTTAACAAGATTGTTTCTATAATAATTAATGATCCAACTCACAATAAGGAAGATATTTTGAATTTCTAATTCCTCCTCTCTAAAGCACGGCTATACCAGCTCCGAATTCAGCCGATAACAAGTATGTTCGATCGGACCTCATTTTCGTCATCTTCTGAGTACGATCGATGAGCATTTGAAGACATTTTTCGAAAATCCCGTCATGAGTACAACACCAATAGCTGCTTCCCGCTAAGGGAAATTCCTAAATTTTACGATTTAGTATATGACCTCAAAACGCTTCAGGGCAATCCCCTATTAGGGTTGTTTCTAATGGAATTGTCAAATGTCCTGCCATCCTAGAATTGGTGACAGATGACAAAAATAATATCCGTTCACATATAAATGTATATATGAAACAGCTGATATCCCGCTAGGAAAATAAACAAGAATTGGACTCGTTGCAGTAAGAGCTACGAGCGATAGAACTGTCAGTTGGCAGATGGTTAATTACTCGGACGCAAGACTTTTATTAATCAAGGTTGGCTTTGAGTCATCACAATCCCATTACTGTTGTAGTCAGCTTCGTTTCTATCTCCCTTCTAGAGATTGTTGTTTACAACTGAAGCATTAGTGAACGAATGATTGAAAGTCTGATCTATTTCAATCTCATTTCATAAAGAAGTCCATAAATCTTCCAGTATATATATATAAATGGTCAGTTACTGTTCTAGCAGTCGCAATTTTTGTTTAATCTTAACTCGATATATAAGCGTTTCTTGCAAAACAAAAGTCAAGTTTGTGACTGAAATCGGGCCAAAAGGGGGCTGGGTGTAGGATTTCAAAAGTTAGAAATATTTCCGATATTGTAAGTCAGATCGCAAAATTATATAGAATCAATCTTATTAAAAATTAAGTTAACTAGAAATATTGTTATTTACATTTTTATTCTCTATCTTCAATATTAACCGAGATATATGGATTCTTTAGTTTTCGCCCCTTAGTAACCCCCCCCCCACTCCAACACATGCCACATAAACTATACTCTGTTATATAATGGACTACTTTATTTCAAGCTTAAATACTAATACTTTTTAGGGGAAAAAAATTAACTAGATGAGGTTTTGTTTACGAATGCGGTGTGATAAGGCCATCATTTAAGATTTTACATTTTCAACTCGAAAATGTTTATTTATTCTACACCATTTCAATATTTATCTGTTCCATTCAATACTAAAGATTGCAATAGCTAATGACTGAAATGGGATTCAGCATGAGGGTTGGGTAGGGGAGGGGATTCGGAAATTCAAAATATCCCAGTTATTTGACGTTGAAATAGGGAATATATGGCGAGATGAGGTTATACCAGCACTTGGGAAATCTGCTTAGTTTACGCAGCCCCTGCGTGATTGACTTTTATTTTGTTGTTTTCAGCCTCAATCCCCACTCCTACACATAGGATTTTCACCTTTCAGCTAAATTAATCGTCTCATGTCATACTTAAATTTAATGTTGAGGCTTCAAATGCTAATTATTAGTTGACAACTAGACAATTTTATTTGAGATAACAACATAGTAGTATTCCGGCAAGTTGGAAATCTGCCTATTAGACGCAGCATCTGGGTGAAAGACGTTTTGGTCAATTTGAAGAAAGTTTTGAAAAATGACTCCGTGATTCACATTTACTTCAATAACTAATTGGCTCAACGGAAATCCGCTAAAATACTTAATTGTTCAATAAAAAAAAAAATTCAAGCGAAAAATAAAACCATTACATTAGCAGCAGATAGCTCACGTTAGGATCAGCTGATTCATTTATTAATTAAATTAAAACTCTGACAGCTTTATCGATGATCCTTATATGATCATCACATAGCAAAGAGGTTATTGGATTTTATAGCCCATCCAATGAGTGACGTAGCAGATTAAGGCAACACTTTTAGAGCGTCATTAGAGGCAACTCAATAACTGTCTCTAATAATATATTGGCGACGTAATACAATAATTGATACTTATTCGATAATTATCTAATATGAAATTAAATCTGTCGTATTATATCCATTAATGAACGTTTACAACCGTATTCATTTACGAAACGCTAGCATTAAGCAATGCATTGGTATTCCTTGCTCCGAGTGGCGGGTCAACTTACTTCTCACATTTAGCTTCTGCGATAAATTAGTTTTGTATCGTCTCATTAGTTTAGTTAATTCTAGAAAAGAGAAATTTTATTAGCGATTTTTACAAGGTTTTTTAATAATTTAATCTCAGTTTACCTTGATGATTGCTACAAATTAAAAAAAGGAATGTAAAAATTATCAACATAATTTACTTTATAATAGGTACAGCTTATTAATTTAGAATACATTGCAATTATTACTTAATAAATTTAAATGAAATAATACGTAAATATACAGAACAGAAATAAAATTATAAAAGTTAGGAACAATGTAAACAAAAAATACACATTCTGAGTTGGTATTCTGGCAGGTGGAAGTCACTTAGAATGTATGTAGGATGAAAAAATTGTTGGCTACGCTTCCACTGTAATAATTTATTGAAACGGCAAAGCGATTTCGATGCTGTGCATCATCGTCAGTGCCCGAAGGTTTTCGACGTTCACCTAACGGCTCTTGGAGCTAGACTCCAGTTTATCATCGAACGCGCTTTGCCGTTTCAATAAATTATTATAGCGGGAGCGTAGCCAACAATTTTTTCATCCTACATACATAAAAAATACGCAGTTTTTAACATCGGCCTATCCGTATAGGTGTTTGTAAAGTATGTCAAAAAACAAAGTCGTAAATACCTCTGTTCCGATGCCTCGGATCAAGTGTTGTTATAGGACCTAAGTTTTATTTCCTGTTTGTGATAAGAGAGAGAAGAGAACTTGTCTGTCTCTCTCTACCACTTAACGGACAGATCTACAGATTGTTGTCAAATTTTATTTTTCAAGTTTAATGATTAAGGAATTTTAAAATTTATAGAGTTTCCGACACTCAATATATATATATATATATATATATATATAAATATATATATATATATATAAGGTGTTTCCATTATTTTCAAGCAAGAGGTCCATCATCACAGGGTTATTGAATGCCTTGGATGACATCTTTAGGCCAATGTGAGCATCACAAACATCACTGTCCGTAACCAGGGACTCTTAATAAGAGATATTTTTTTCATATTCTCAAAACTTTGTCTTTAATGTCATTACTTTTGGAAATTAGGCACCAGCCGATACAATAGTTTGCTTGGTTAATAAGTGGTTTGGTGATCTCGATCTTTTTGTCGAGTGTACTCCGCATGACAGCTGGATTTTTTGTACCGAATTTGGTTGTTGATTTGTATTGATGTTTTCAATGAAAAATGGTTTTTTTTTTGTTTTTGTACAGTATATATTATTTTATTTTACACAGATAAACATAGACAAATTGATACGATGGTGCTTTTTAGGAATAAAAAAGGAAAAAATGAAAAATTATCTTGGTCACGTTGCTCAAGCGAGCCACCGTATTTAATTATTGGTAAGAGGATATTGGCTAAATATGAACAAAATACTTTACAATTTTCTGACTATTTCTATTTATTTTTAAAACATACATATATTCTAATTATGAAACATTTTAATCGGTGAAGAGGCTCAGGTTAGCCATGCGAATTAAAGTGTTGACCTTTATCTGACATGGCAAAACTAGAGTGGCGAGTTCGATTCTCTCCTGTGCAAAGGAAATTCTTTAGTGACGAAATTCATTAAATAACATCCTAGAATCCCACCCTGGCTATAAAAGGGTGGTAACCTGTAGATAACCCGTCCCAATTAGCCGAGTGCAAAAAGTGTACGTTAATAAATAATAAATTAATCTGTGAATATATTATTTAGGAAGAGTAAATGTTTGGTTTATGAGTGTGTAGAAAAATGTCTCCTAAGCCATTAAGTTGTGCTGTACAATTTGTTACGACCATCAAATTGGTCATACAAGTTCTCGAATCGTAGAAAGTCTGTGGTAGAATTCTGGTGCACACAGTTTCCTGTTGACTTAATTAATAGATAACAGTAGAAATGGTGAAGGTAATGTTATTAGATTTGTTAAAGTAAACATTTGGATCGCGGAGCTATAAAAGAGAGACAAAACTACATCTGCATGCTATTTAACAAAGTTTTCCTTTCCGAACAGAGAAAGCAGCCATTGAAATGATTTTAAAAAAAAAGAAGAAGAAAAAAGAGGTCTAAGAATTTTTTACCTATAAATTCCAACTTATTTACTCTTTTAGTCATTTCTTACTTTCTGAGGTAAATATTCATGGTTGAAAGCCACGTAACTACATATTTCTTATTTAAACTCAAAGACAGTTTTAATGCCAAATCCTGGAGAAAGATTGTTGAAAGTGTAATAGTTAGAAGCAATGAATTCCACACACATACCACTGGTTAGTCCGTCACACGCTTGGAATTTCCTGGCCTCGATTTGGTTCGAGCTTCGAAATAGCTTCCAGGAACGGATCATCTTTCAACTTAAACGCTCTCTCTTCAAGAAAAAAAAAATAACTTCATAATCTTTATGAATGCTGTTCACGAACATGCTCATTAGCTACTGCCCAGCTGTTTGTAATGGATCAGCATCTCGCATCTCGGACCTCCTAAGACTTTCTAACGCTTCAAACTATAAACAGGAGGTTTAAGGGTTTCTTTTTTAGTCTTATTTGTATTTATCTAGCTTAAGTCCTCCTGCAAATTAACATATTGTGCGCTTTGTTCATTAGGTTTAGACAACATTCTATTGTACATATTAAGTGTTGTAAATAGTTGTGGACAAATACTTTGATGTCGGGAACGAGGAAGGCAGAAGTTGAGATACTTGGATAACGTGAGCCAGGACTTGCAGGGGCTTTTGGCAATGGATGAATTCACCTGCTGACACCACCTGAGGTTGTGTATGTGCTCCTCAATGGTAAAAAATTAATAAAAATAACCTAATTATATTATGTGAAGAATCACAATATTATTTGGCCGAGAATGTCAATAGCGTTTATCTAAGTTCATCGTCATGGTCTAAAGGTTACGCCTTGTAGTTGCAACCATTGTGTTCTATTGGAAGCTGCTCTTTTTATATTACTATACTCAATAAAATTCATAAGAAGCTTGGTGTCTTCCAAATTCAATAGAATTTTCTATGCCTCCCTCTTTCCCTATACCTAAGGACCTCACCTTCAAATATATTTGTGATGAAGTCGTTGGGTCATAAATGTCCTTTTATCCATAGTCTTGACAACACGGCCTCTCACTTACCTCATTTAGAACTTCCATGTTGGATTTTTATTTTTTTTTTGAGTACAACTTGTTCTAGCGATTATACACCAGATCCACATTACCATTGCTTGAGTCCAATTTTCGCTTCCTTAAAGCAGCAGACTCCATTCAAGAGATTTAGCAAACATTGTTTTGGTATGCATGCTTACATGCTTAATAGGTCAGATACGTCTTTATCTAGGTTCAGGTTACCAAAATCATCGGAATAATGAAATTTCTTTTTCTTCGTTTTAGAAAATTGAGTATTTGACATGACTCATTATTTGAATGTGTCATATCAAATAATCTAGCAGGGAAAAACAACTTTAAGGAACTAATAAGCACAAATGATTTCTCCCTAATTACCAAAAATTTGAAACGCTCACAGATGTTGTAATTTATGAATTTGAGGGAGCTGAAGTCTAATTTTCTATATATTTGAGAAAGAGGTTCTGCTATTAGCATATTTCACCTAAGAGAAATCAGCTATCCAGGTAGTTGCGGGATTTTTGAAAAACGTGCTCAAATGGCCATCGTACTAGATGACGAAAATGAGGTCTGTTCAAAATTAAATATTGTCTGTTACCGCTCTAGCGGTCGCAATTTTGGTTTAATTGTTACCAAACTCGACCTTTAATTCTTTTATGTTAAAAGAACGATCAAGTCCATTATTAATGGCAGAAATCGGACCAGTGAATGTAGAGGGGGATTTCGAAAATGTTAAATATCTACGATCCTATAAGTCGGAATAAAAAGTCGAACATAGCCAATCTTATTGCAAATTAAATTACCTATAAATGTTTTTATATACCTATTTCCTCTATATTAACCGAGATATTTGGATTGTTTTAGTTTTCATTCTTTAGTATACGCCCACCCTATTCATTATAGGTTATTCCTGTCACGTTTGCAAAATGTGCAAATGGCGTTAAGGGTGTTAAACTGATCACATTAGAGCTCTAAGTATTAACGGGACATAAGGTCTGCTTCGGTAGTCTTTATGACAGTCCTTCATGGGATGTTCAGCCAATGAGTTTTATTTTGATAGTGTCCGCTAGGATTTGTTATATATAGGACTACAGGAAGACAGTATTTTTTTTTTTGATAAGCTATCATTTCTCATTCTTAATGAACAAGGATAGACATACTTTCTTAAATAAAACTATAGTAAAGTGTAATTTATCATTTAGCACAGGTAATATGAATATCCCCATTATATTAATTGTAAAAAAAAATGAAAAGATATAACATTGTAATATATATGTATATTGATGAAGAAGCGGGTGAGCTGTGAGTAGGTTATTATAGATGGGGTTATAGGAGGGGATAAGGTTAAGGATGTTCCGAGCCCCCCCCCCCCAGCCCAGCAAGATAAAACACTGTTATGACTCAGGTGAGGAATGCAGGAGGCTGAAGGAGGCCCATTCATCGAGGGCTTCGGGAGAGATCGGCCATCTCCGGCTAGAACCGTTAGAGGCGCCTTAATGGCTCCCAGCCATCAATGGGCCAGCCGTTGCAACTACTGACCCCGCTCCGTCAATCCGCTCCGTAAACCCAACAGCTGTGTCATCAGCACTCATTCACACTACCCTCCTAATTACAACTGCACTCAGAGAGGATGTTGACAGAGAGAGGAACTGAATGGAAATTGAATTAATCCCGTGAATGCTCTTCATGACCTCATTCGAGCCGAGGCCTCGTGTCTGGGAGTCCAGGACAGGTGTACTTCAGCTCACTAGATCCTTTCGCCTCTCAGTCTGTGCATTTCACTCGGGGATGGCTCTCTAAAAGATGAACCTCAGGTAAAATCCTCGCTTAACATGACGTGTAATTCAATCATCAGAAATGCCAAGAAAATGAGTACCATCTCATTTCACGCCCCTTCTCGAATACGACAACCCGTCAAGCAGGGGCTGCGTAAACTGAGCAGATTTCCTACATGCTGGCAGTAAACATTCAATGAAAACAATATTTGGTATTTAAGCATGCAATAAAATGGTTCATGATATGAGTCGGACGTATATGGATGAATCCAACCCATATAATTGTGAAACATATTCCATTCCAATCTCTAGCTAATGGCATTGGTTTTATGGTTTCAATGGAAGCAAATTCTAGAAATTTGAAGACAAATGTGGCTGAATGACCCTTGGAACCCGAAATCGGAAGATCCCATAGAATTGTGGGGGAGTGTGTGGGAGGGGCACTGATCGGTCAAAGACTGCAAAATTCCAAGAATTAACCGAGAACATTCTCAAGTGTAGCTCCAATAATAAAATCTAACTAAAGGTAGGGAACACAAAATTTTATCCGCCAACTCGAGTGCATTTATAGAAATTCTGGGAGCTATTAGTACTTTAATCAGAAGCAAAACTTCAGAAGAACTTTGAGTGATGTATCAACCATCCAAAGTAACATCAGTACAAGGTAAACAATAAGTTGCACGCTTAGCATATGCCAGGAACACTTTGAATTTCAGATACTGATGACTTGTTTACAAAGCTCTATACTTTTTCCAGTTTTTACAGACATTACGGGCACTGGTCTAAATAAAAATAAAAAGAACTTCCGTTGGTAATTCCAACGAAGAGTTCTAATTTTAATATGTCGTATAGAACGGTGTCGACCGGGGCATTGCAGGTTATTTCAGGAACTTCACCAATCAACCTTGAAATAGATCAGTCAGTTGCCAAGGATAACAATAAACACGGGCTACCGGCTAACATATAGGCAACGGAATCTCCTCCTTTACAAAACTCTCAAGGAAATGATGAATATACATTTATAGAAGCGGCTATGAACCAGTGGCAAGTTCTTTAAACGTTAACGGTTTGAACTCGACCCTTAAAAAAAAGACAAGTCGTTTTGACCCGAGTCAAGTCAAGACATACAATTAGCAGATTTTCGCTAAGGTAAATCATCTATTGAGGTCATACTCATGACGCGATTTTCGAAATATATATATATATATGCTTGTTACCGCTCTAGCGGTCGCAATTTTTTTCTTATCGTCACCAAACTTGATATACAATTTTTTTATGTAAAAAGAAAGATTAACTTCGATAACGGCTGAAATCGGTCAAGGGCGAGAGGGGGTTTAGAGGGGGAGAATTTCGAAAATTCTTAATATATCCGTTATGCTTCGGATCGAAAAATTTTCATCATCGCAAATGTAATGTTCTATAAATGTTGTTTGTACATATTTTCCCTATCTTGATTATTAACCGAGATATTTGATTTTTTTTAGTTTTCGGCTTTCAGTAAACCTCTACTACAGATATCATATGAACAATATTCTAGTATGTTATGAAACACTTTATTTGAAGCCTAAATACCAAATATTGTTATCATTGAACTATTACGTTTTGAGGTAAATGCAAATAAGTAACGCAAGTTGAAAATCTGCTTAGTTAGCAGCCCTGCGAGACTGACTTTTTTTTAAAATAAGTTGGATTGAATCTCTTGTAAAGGTAAAGCAGAGGAAGAAAGAGAACAGAGAAAGAGCGACACATTTTGGTTTGATATGTTCATTGGCCTAAGACATTTAGGTAATTCGATGCCCTCTCTTAACTGCTTAAAAATATACATTTTTACGCATTAAATCCGATTAGCCTAGTAGCATAAAGTGGACGTAAATAATAATAAATAAACAAAAAATCCGCTTTAATGCATGTACTTACAGTATTAATCTAAGAAAATAAATAAAATAGAGTTGACGGCTATAGAGTAGAAATGCACATATTTTGTAGTTTCCCAATGTTAATTGCACAAGACATTGGTAACGTCTGTAAGAGATGCTAATGAAATGACTAGTTGTCTGAGAGAACATTACGAGTGTCGAGCAAACCTGTAGAATCTATCAAGGGAAGCCGAAAGGTAACTGTTTCCTAGAAGTTGACCTGTTTCTATAAACATATTCCAAACACGCTCGGCCAGCGACCAACACCACTCCGAGTCCTTCCTCTTCTCTACTAATAGCTACAGCCGACATGTTTTATCACCGCTCCAAGTCTTCGCGGCAACAGGCCTTCTTTGTTCCCTGACAAATGGTCGGGGCAGCGGCTCTCGTCTAAGTCTTTCTGAATTGTCGACTTCACAGATAGCATTGTCGTCTCAGGTACAGGATTGTGGGACAAGACGAACATTCTATAGGAGGCGAAAATATTTTTCAGATTAATCCAATTTTTCGGTGCTTATAGGTGCTACGAAAGTAATTTCCAAGGTATTAATTTGATTTGTTTGCGTCATCGGATGAACCGATCCCATATAACACTTTCACACTTGTGATGTAGGGAAGATTGCCCATCACTAATCAACAAAGTTACATTAAATAGTCTTCCACTATTTGCTGGATGAGGCGATTTGATTGTGGGACTGTCTTGGAAACTGGAGCCAACATAAATAACCATAACCACGGAAATTAATTTCATTGATACTATTTCTGTTCTGCCTGTGGCATTGTTTACTTGCGATGCTTATAAGGGTTAATGTTCGTGTTTATGTAGCCATGAAGAGACATCTTGGCGCATATTTAGTGCGTTTTGGCTAAACTGTAAAAACAACAGCTACTCTGTTGAGATGCAGTGTATCAGTTCGTCACTCGATCTTGAATTGGGCAGAAAACAAAGCAACTCCAAATTTGTGTAAAACTTGCAAGCCATATGAAGGGCATCGAATTGGTAGGCATTCTGATGAAATGTCTGTCTGTGGATACATTAAAGATGTAGTTCAAGGCGCTTAAGCAGACATCTGGCTACATAGGAATGGCACTCTAATTGGCCTAAGGGCAATTCCCTCCATTTTCCTGAATTCTTTATTGTTGGATAGTGTTTGTGTTCCTTTCCGGTGGAATCAGAACATTCTATGCATGGAACCGATCGACAGTCTTAGCCTGCAGAAACAACGTCTTTAATAATTTCATAGACTTCCTAGATGAACAGGTTTTCTGTTCCGAAGCTAATTTACGGCACCTCTTCCGTTGCCATTGTTCAGGCTGGTCATCGCCACTAGTCTTGTTAGGTCGCAGTCCAGAAAGAAGAAGCCAACTGAAGAATTGCTATAAAATACTTTCGCTATGGATGGAAAGACCATTGGATCAGAAAGCCTACGTATATCATAAGAACAACTTCTTTTGCTAAACGAGGAAAGATAAGTGTACTATACGTAAGTATTATGTATTTGTGGTTTAGAGGCCCATAGGTCAAAGTGAAATTTTTCTGCACACGATTGGGTAGATCAAGACGTAAACGGTAATTGAATTCTATTACAAATTTTGAATGGTAGAAGCTGCATATAATAGACTTGTCCTGAAATTATGTAAACCGCCCAATAAAGATAAAACCCTTGCTATATCGCTCCCTGATAAATTACATTCTTTACGGACTTTAGCCCGCAACTCCAAATGCTCTCGGATGGTCGTCCGAAGCCGAGATAAGAGCAGGCTTGACGGAGAGAAATTCCATATTGCTGAAATAACTAATGGTGATTGGATAGAAACGCACGTGCATTAAGTTGCATAAGAGGATTGTTGCAGTAGGAAGTTGCTCGCCGAGTGGGGATCCATACTTAGCCTAAGTGGGCCCGCCGATATAGAGTCGTGACAAGTTTATGCGCCAATATAGGCTGTGCACTGGATCGTTATTGCCCCGCGTTTCGTTGCCAATAGACTCTGCTAGCCAATATCTCAAACATATCTTCTCGGCTAGTATTAGTTTCTGCGTCGCCCCCCCCCCCTCTCACTCACTCACATGGTGATCTAAAACCTGGAGAAAGCCTATTCAACAAGTATGTATATGTGTATCATTTATACGCACATATTTTACTATACACATAATACAGTTTGGAAGGCTTTTTTAAGAAATAGAATGCTTTACAAGAGTGAGACAGACATTAAACTAAAACAGAAACTATGGAATTCCGCAGTATTACCAGTACTAACATATGGGTGCGAAACCTGGAGACCGACAAAAAAAGTTATAGAAAAGATGCAAACAACACAACGAAGTATGGAACGATACATGCCCAGCATTAGTAAAAAAGAACACAGAACGAAGAGCTGGATAAGAATAAGGACTGTCCTGGAAGATATTGCTAAATGCTTCTTTCTAAGGAAATGGAAATAGACGGGACATATGCTAAGAAGACATGAAGATAGTTGGACCAGGAAGATGATAGACTGGTCACCTAGAGAATTTAAAAGAAGCAGAGGCAGACCAATGAAACATTGGGACGAAGAGATGCGCCGCACTTGTGGTGTAGCAGCATGGACAAGAGTGGCTTGCTTACTACAGAAATGAATGGAAGTGCCTCGGGACTGCACACTACCAGTAATCGATCCAGCAACTGTACAAATTATGTAAATATTAAGTGTTAATTTTTATAAATGAGCAAATAAAGGATTATTATTATTATTATGATACAGTAAAATATTCAAATTGTAAAACTTCAAACAACGTAGATATAAATTCCAAAAATACAAGAAATCTTATAGATAAATTAGGAAGAACTATCAAAAAGTGCTGTATACTATGTTTTAATCCTGTCACGAAAAAAAATAAAAATC
Source organism: Riptortus pedestris (assembly GCA_019009955.1). NCBI lineage: Eukaryota > Metazoa > Arthropoda > Insecta > Hemiptera > Alydidae > Riptortus > Riptortus pedestris. The sequence goes on from CM032229.1 coordinate 19,367,451, forward strand.
AACTGAGGAATGAAATGCCAAACTAAAAAAATCAGATGTATACATCATAAAACATAAACTAACAAATACGGTAAAGAAAATCCAGACAGGTGTTCCTCATGATTCTGAATGATTTGGGCCGGAAGGAAGAGGTTAAGATAAAAAGGATCACTATCACCAAGCCACTTATTCATGAAAGTGTCTTTCACCAACACAAGTAGTGTGTGTTTTAGTTTGTGCCTAATTTCCATAAGGAAAAAAAATGAGTGATGAAGTTTTGAGAATATGAAACTTAGTCTCTCAAAAATGTTATCCAACTATATGATAAAGCTAAAAAAATACAGAAAACACATATATCTATGTATGTAAGTGTGTATGTTTGTGTGTGTGTGTGTGTGTGTGTGTGTGTGTGTGTGTGTGTGTGTGTGTGAGTGTGTGTGTGTGTGTGTGTGTGTGTGTGTGTGTGTGTGTGTGAGGAGGTATGTATAAAATATATATGTCTCCAATCTATAAGCAACCTCAATTGCTGATTTCCCTTGAGTGAAATCTGCTAATAAAATTTAAATGGCACAAGTCTATAAATAAAATATATGCAAATCTATAAGGTATATATAAAATCTACGTATCTCTAGCAAATGTATAACTCTATAGTACAGTAGTCTTAATTACCAAATTTAATATTTAAAAAAAAATAAACTGAATAATTATTTCAATTAAAAATTGTTGAGACTGATCTAAATTTCATGGTAAGTAATGAATTTCACATTTGCTATCAGAAGAAATATGCATCACTAAGTGATAAATATTAAATACATATATAGTTTCTGAGGAGTTTTTTCATTTCCATTTCAGCATCTTTCCGTATTCTTAATTCCAAAGTGGTTGAGTTGTGAACGACTAAAGTTGGCATTGACACGAATACAGGAATTTCCCATCCAATCGCACCTATTACAGATAATGATTTGGTAATCTCACAGTTATGAATTTTATATACACCCACTTTTCATTCGTTAATTTTTGCTTATACATAATTTATTTTATACTGAATTGGTAGAAAACCAAATATAAAATATACCATTATCAGTTTTAGAAAAGAGATTTTTAACATAATTATTAATACTAAAGTAGACGACGTCCTAGTCAGCCATACTCAACCCCACTCGTCAAGGGATGTACAGTAATTAATTTAAAAAAGAATTATAATACAGTATTACTGTGCTGATTTTGATAAATTATTACGACACGCCCTTATTGCACATTTTCTTCTTACTTGCACTTACATCTTCAACTGATGATTAAATACTCAAAAATAATAATTGTGTTGTTTTTTAAAAATATTTGGTGGGAATATTCACTTGACTGACTTCTTTCTTTACCACTAGTGTTTAATATTTTATCCAGGATACTAATTTGTGTGACTTAAACGAATAGTTTCCTAATGACTTAGAAGATCCATCTTGTGTATATAATATATTCAGCGAGGCGCATTGTGTAGCCCTATTAATTCCAAATAGCTACGAATGAAAGTGGCCCGTCTCATAGACACAACTTTCTATTTGCGACAGCCTCCAACAGTAAATAAATACGGATATGGCTACCTTTCACTCGGCATATTTCGTTCTTTCTGAAATTATACTTTGTAATCAATCTGACCATAAAATAAGATGTCGAATCAATCAGTTATGACTATAATCGATTGTGTAGTAGAAATATTTGGGTTAATGGATATTTAGATTTCAATCTTTGAAACTAAAAATCCCATTAATGCACAGAGAAATTCTTGAAGAAAATTCTAATGACATACCTAAATGCAGAATATCTAATGGAATAAACTCATATTTCCTTGAAGAAACTTTTGATTACAGACAAAGAGATCTTTGGTAGTTTTAGAGCAGGTTAGAAATTAGCAGGACTTGTTTTTTTGATTAATGATTGGGTGATTAACCTAGTCAACTTACAAAGCCGTTCCACTCAGCATTGTGGAGTGATTGAGGTACCACGTGAAGATATATATGACTCCACATAAGTACAAGTTGCCGTTACCATGAAGGACGACAAATATTAAAAACGGCAGTCCCTAACAATTAAAAAGTTCGAAGGGCAGCGCAAACTAAACAGATTTCCCGTGAATCCGCAATGACTAAAAGTGGAGTTTACTGAAGGCTGAAAATTAAAATATATAAATACTCGATTTATATTCGAGTTTAAAAAAAGTGTTTAGAACAGTATTTAAAGATATTTGCAATAAGATTGATTGTATACAATTTTTAAGAACGACTCATAATAACGGAATTTGTTTTAATGAATTTTTGTATTCACCTCCACTTATAAATGAAACTCTCAGATATTGGTTTTTTAACGATCGAAAAATAAATTGATGCCACTATATCGGTAAAAGACTAGTATACATATTAATTTGAATGGACCTCATTTTCGTCATCGGTGGATCGATGAACAGTTAAGAAACTTTTTTGAAAATCGAGTAATGAGCACAACCGCAGTAGCTGAATTTCCCTCAAGAGAAATCTGATAATACTTAGAGAAAAGCACATAGAGCTTTAATCTGTCGTTAGGAACCAAAACTTATTAAGATGTCGGATTTTTGTCAAAATTGAGCAAGCAGTACCAATGAATTCCTTTCCTAAAAGTTGGCAAATCGAGATAAGTCAATTTCCTATTATAAGCGATGTGGCAAAGCTGGTTCGTATTTGAATTAAGTAAAGTAGTTTTAACTTTAAACGGTTTTACCGTAAAATTAGCGATAAACCAATTACTATGGTTTACCCACAAAATTTATCTATAATCCACACACTTTTGCTTTCTCTCAGATGAAACTCAGTTTTGACCTCGATAATGTTTTTTTTTTCATTACTGAAAAGGGGAATTCTTTTCATCTGATAATTTTTTCCACCAGGTAAATCCACAATTGCAATTCAATCAACGTGAGAACCAAAAATAATGAATATTTTCCCTAAAAATATGTGTTCTAAGCAATTACAGAGCATTATTTTATATTTTTCTAGATGAATGTTATTTTGTATTGAGTTATTAAACACAGATTCACTTTAGCGTATATCTTTAATGTTCTTTATAAACATAATGTCTTCGGTTAGAAGAACTGAATGGTTAGAATAGAATAAGCTATTGATAACTGTTATACACATAGATGTTAATTTTTTTTAAAAAAATTCTTTCTAATAGGACTATAATTATTAAGCAGTTATTATGAGTTACACTAATAGTAGGGAAATAGACACAACTAGGACCAGTTTGAGTTTAATCCATGGCCAGAACCTTCAAAAAAATTCGTCATTCTGAGAATTTTTTTTTCTCCGAACCGTTAATCCTGAACAAAGAAAAAAATGCATCAGGGATAAAATTCAAGGGCGAAACTATATATCAAGGCTGTATTATTTTTCTCCTCATAGTAACCCTATGAGGAGTTATGTATTAGAATACATGCTCCATTGCCACATGGCGTATTACATGTATGATTATGTTTAAATACATTTTTATTTTACAATATATACACGTTAATCAACCATCTAATGAAATATAATGTATAAAATAAATAATAATAATATAAAATATTAAAATAAATAAGATAATTACAAATAAAATTAGTAATGAAAAAAAATATAAAAAATCAATTAAATTTAAGCTCAACCTAAGTTTAATTTGCAAGTCTATGTAAGGAAAATACATTGAATTATAATTCTCATTTCTCACAATCAACTTTACATTCTAATGTATTTTTGCTAAATCCATATCTATACTTTTGATAAGCTTTATAAGTCCTTTATTATATTTATTAAATATAATATGAGATGGTTCTGGCCAATTACCTCCTTTTAAAATTATGGCTGTATGGGAAGCGAAAACTGACTTCAGCTAACTTTGTATATTATAAAGATGTGGAGAGTCTTTTTTTTTTTTTTGGAATAATCTATAGTTCCTTTGTGGGAAAACTAGTTCCATCGCAAGCCTCCTTTGTAAGTTGTAATTACAGGCTGTAAATCAGAGAGAATTTCCCTTGAGTTTTGCAGATTTGCGCAAATTACACAGAGGCCACTTCGTACAAGCCCAAACGCACAAAAAGATAAAGTGAGCAGCCGTTTAAAGACAATATTTATTGTGGAGTTTTTCAAATGGACTTGCGAGAGCTAATAACGGTTGAAAGGCAGGCATTCCACCTTATTGATGGCACCGACAAGTTGGGCCGGCCATGTTTATCCATAATTAACAAGTAGTCCTGGAGGTACGAGTGATTTCTATGTTAGCCTTGAAAAACGTCTCTATAGCCTTCAGATTGGCTCGGAGGTATTTGCGACACGCCAAACGAGTTCCCGCTTTTGGACCAGACCGCTACTTAATATTTTAACCGTAAGTGGTCGACTTTTAAAATAATTATTGGCAGTATTTGGTCATAAACTCTGGGGGAGAATATTTTCTTAGGAAAAACAGACCGAATAAGGCGGTCAGTCTAATTTACCGACCTTTGAAGTTGTAATTAATTTCACATCAGTACAACATTAGCATATGCAGTTAAGATATTTTTTGAGCTTCCTCGATCCAGAACTTAAAGATGGAATTTCCTTTCTTTATAATTATCTCACAAGACTATTTTTCTCTAAAATTTTGAAAGATGACTTTGAGAAAATACAAAGGACTTAAAGTTACATTTCAGAAAATATAATAATGACTAAATGATTCATAATTACTTTGAATTTTAATAGTATTCCTATTTGATGCACTGAAGACCGCAAAAAATGTCATGAATAGTAAGAATAGATCTCCAGACAATAAACCTTAAGAATACGTTAAATACATAAATAGTAATTCAAATAAAGCGTTAGAACCGCCAATGTCATAGCTGTCGGTGGAGATCGTCGTCACTGGCTGATGGTCGAGTACAGCTGGCATTGTGCTATAGATGCAATGGCACCATCTTCAAACCCGTCATAATGTACTGAGTTAGATGTCTCTTGGTCAGTAGGTTTTATGCGTTTTAATCGAAAAAACATTATATGATTTTCTCTGAGGTTTAGACATTTTTACAATATCTGAAAGAATTTTTTTAATCTGGTGTAAATAACGGATAGTCAAAAAGTAGTTTTTTCATGTCGTGGCTTTTGCATTGAAAGTAAAAAAAGCGAAATAGAATAAGTGAAAACATTTTATTTTTTTAAGTAGAAGCCTGGAAACGTTTTAAATATAATTTTCTAAATATACTTACATCAAACTTTCTTCTATAAATGTATACCGTTAAACCAAGCCATCATCTCACTTGAAAAATTAAAGCCACATAATGAATCAGATCAATATTAGAGCAAGGAAGCCAACAAGGATAATTCACTTTATTTTGACATGTAAATGGGTTATTGCTTCATAAATAAAAGCAAATAAATTATATGTTTCTTTTTAAATTATCGTTCAGTACGCTATTCAGGTTAATCGGGCGGGGTATTAACATTTTTACCTGGATTGTCACTTTTTTCTAGTCTGGGTGGAGCTAATTTAGGGGGGGCCTACGCGGGAAACTCAAGACTAAAAATTATTCAAAATAATATAAAATAGCCATTCAATAAATTAAATATTGCCGGATCCCAAAATATGAAACTATAAAAGGAAAGTCTCAATCGTTATAAATAGTAAATACGATGAATAAAAGTATGTGTAAGGTGGAAAACTCGACGTAACACGACAGCACTTACTCCTGTTTATCTCTGCCTATCTTATTTTCCATAAAGCCGTTTCCGTGAGAGCAGTATTGAAATTAATTTCCGTAATATATTCCATGCAGCTTCAAAATTACACAATAACAAGATCCGTTCCTAAAAGCGGGCCGATAAGGATCTGTAGAGGAGGTGAACAAAGGTAGCCTGGAACCGCCCCCGCAGACTGTTCCAGTCGAATGGATATTGAAACATTCCAGATACTATCTCGCCACAACAACAATGTTCCAGAGAAAGAACCTTACCTTCTACGAGTAACTACCTACCAGCTACCTTAAACAGCTGACACGTCTAATTTATATCAAATATGAAAGTTCCTTTCCCATCGCAAAACCTTTCAGAGTGGTAACTTCCTTTTTAGCAGATTTCCCTTAAGGGAAGCCAGCTATTGAGGTTGTACTCATGACGGAATTTTCGAAATTTTTCTTCAAATGCCCATCAATCCTACCTAGTAGATGAAGAAAATGATGTCCGTTAAAACCTATATATATATATATATATATATATATATATATATATATATATATATATATATATATATATATTTGTCTGTTAAAGCTCTAGCGGTCGCAATTTTTTTTTAAGCGTTACCCACCTCCATATTTAGGCGTTTTATGTAACAAGAAAGATCAAGTTCTTAAAGGCTGAAATCGGACCAGTGGGAGGGGGGGTTTAGAGGGGAGGATTTTCGAAAATTCAAAATATCTCCGTTGTTATGCGTCGGATCGAAAAATTGTACAGAATCAATCTTATTGCAAATTTCATTTTCTATAAATATTGTGCTATTCATTTATTCTGTATCTGGAATATTAACCCAGATATTTGCATTTTATTCTGCGTTTTCAGGCTTCTGAGACGAGATCTCTGGCGGCCGTTTCTGTAACTATTCGTCCCTCGTGAATAGGTTTAGAGGTTTCGTACTACTGTTTGATTCTGAAATTTCTCTATTGTATAACTTCACGTTGGAAATCTGCTTAGTTTACGCAGCTCCTGCGTGACGGACTTTTTTTTTTAATTTAGCAGATTTCTAAGAAGAAAATTGGTTATAATGATGGCATTGTTAAAAAGAAATTCAAATCTCCCAGATCTAGTATTGAAAAGAATGAGGTCCATTTAAATTTTAAAACTTTAGTGTACGTGGATATATACATCTGAGCCTTCTGAGTTAAACCCCGTTACTGGAAAAAACTTCAGTTCAAAACATTCATTATTCTTCTCCCATATTTCCACAACGGGTGTTTTGTCTCAGTAGCGTGTCAGAAATAGAAACTTACATTAATCAGTACGGTTATTGGATAAGAAGACGTCCGTCACGCAGGGGCTGCGTAAACTAAGCAGATATCCCACTTGTTGGAATGGCGGCTTCATTATTGATCTCATCTCAGCATATATTCTTTATTTCCTAAAAAATTGATGAGTAGAAGTGGGCTGCCAATAAAATCTTAGTTGATGACGACATCACATTAACTATTTGCATGTATCTCACCTAATAAAAGGGCGTTGAAAACAATATTTGGTATTTATGCTTGGAATAAGGCATTTCATGATATATTCCCTTATTTTTAAAATGCGATAACTAAAGGTGGGGATTTACCCCACCATTGATAAGTCTCAAAACTAAAAAATTCTAATGTCACGGATAATATTAGGGGTAGAGAAAACATGTATGTATATGACAATATTTATACACAACTTCATATTCAATAATTTTTGCTATATACAATGTTTCGATATGACGAATAACAAAGGAGATATTTTGATTTTTCAAAATTCTTCCCCTTTAACTCCCTCCCCCGATTTCAGCCGTTGGCGATGTAATCTGCATACTGGTGTAATAACACAATACCACAGTGATTAAATACAAACGGTAATGAGAAATCTTTCAGTTAATTAAAATAAATTCCCAACTGAAACGGCTTCTGAATTGTAAGAATAATTTATATTTTAATAACTCAAATTTTAGTAGTCCAAGAACTAAAGAAGGGATGAACAGAACGTATTTGCATAAATCTCACAAAGTAACGAAGGTAAGGTAAGGTTAGAAACGAGAGCTAAGGTTAGAAGAAGCTTCCACCTGAGCCGAGTAATGACGAAAATGGCCGACCTAATCCGAACTATACCCAACTACACACTTCATAAAAATGCAAATATCTCGGTTAATATTCAATATAGAGAATAAATGTATATAACAATATTTATAGTAAATTATTTAATTTGCAATAAGATTGGTTCTATACAATTTTTCGATCCCATGTATAATAACGGAGATATTTTGAATTTTCGAAAATCCTCCCCTCTAAACCCCCCCCCTCCCTCTGGTCCGATTTCAGCTATTAACGAACTTGATCTGTTTTTTTTTACATAAAACGGTTAAATATCGAGTTTCGTAACGATCAAACTAACGTTCCGTTTCGTAACGTTCAGACCTCATTTTCGCCATCTCCTGGGTTGAAGAAATTTTTCGAAAAACGCCTCATGAGTACGACCTCAATAGCTGATTTCCCGAAAGGGAAATCTGCTAAAAACGAGGAGGTCAAACCTTTCATCGTTTGATTCAGAAATATAATAAAGGGATTGTAGAAGCCAATGATTAATATAGTATTCGTGCTAAACTTTCCCAGATCAAACGTATGATACGTCGTGTAAACATCAAGAACAGCGCCTATGTGAGTCTTCCTGCTTAAAACTGATCGACAAGGAAATATCAGTGGTCATTGAGGGCGTTTGTCCTCCAGCGGTGACTCGAGCAACTTGTCCAGTGGCTGAGGATTGCATATCAGTCTGGAGAACATGGCAGTCCAATTACACAAACCTTGAATCTAAAATACTCCCTCTGCGTTTAGTCACGATCTGTCTCGGCTCTATACATTTTCAGTAATGAATTCAAACCCATTCATGCCATTGTTCTGAAAGGCAAATAAGTTTCTTTCCGAATTTTCATGAATAAAGTTTTTGTGCATTTCCCCCCAAAAGGAAAATCGCCAACGAAATTGTACTCAATATTTGTATATTTCTTCAAACGAATCTTGTCAGCAACTTAACGGTATACAAGTGTTGTTTTGTACAATTGTCTCTGGTCTAGTATTTATTTTTATTGTTACCTTTTTGAGCTATCAGTGATTTCTTCTTGAGCTAAACCAATTTTCACTATAAACTATTATATCACTAAACACCTCATGTCCAACTTAAATTTCAAGTCATTTAAATGTGAGATTTGTAGAATGGTAGATCTAGAGAATAACTTGTGTGATGATATTCTAGCTCATGAGAAATATCCAATGTTTACACAACTTGTTTCCTGTGAAGTCCTTTTTGATTCGTTCAAAATACTGAAGTACTGATCTAGGAGTACTCGTTTTCTTCACGTGATTCTCGAACCATTAATAATGGTTTTATAAAATTTATAATAATTGAAATTAGCTATTGAGGTTGTACTCATAACGCAATGTCCTAAAATACTAGACACTCTTCTATAACAATCCATCGATCTTACCTAGAAGAGGAAAATGAAGTCCGTTCAAAATTTTATTATATATATATATATATATATATATATATATATATATATATATATTTGTATGTTGCCGATGTAGCAGTCGCAATTTTTGTTTTACCGTTACCAAACTCGATACATAAAGGTTTTTTGTAAAACGTGAGACCAAGTTCGTTATAGACTGAAATCGGATTAGAGGGAGTGGGGTTTAGGGGGAGTAATTTTGAAAATTCAAAATAATTCTGTCGGATTGAAAAATCGTATAGACAATCGTATTTAAAATTAAGCTATCTATAAATGTAGTTATATTCGTCTTTCCTACGTCAAGGATATTAACCGAGATGTTTGGATTTTTTAGCTTTCATCCTTCAGTAAACCCTCACTTCTAGTCCTGGGATTTTTATTTAAAAATAGATAATAAATAGTGATATGAGATCATTGAGTATCATATCCGAACGTGGGAAATGTGAAGTCCACAGTCGCCAAAAATTTGAGGCAGCTTAAAGTGAGACCAACGCCTACGCGGAGAGTATTAAGCAAGACAAGGAGACGCATGAGAGTTATTGAACCTCCTAATGTGTGTTTCCTGAAGCAATACAACAGAGGTTTGCAAACGCCTTCAGACCTTTCGACATCTTACTCGCCCATGAACACAAATTAAGTCTTCAGGCACAACTCCCGAGTGGTTTGAAGAAGCCTTCCAAGGGGGTCGGTAATCGGTGCAAAATTGCTCCCATCTTGTGATAATCAAATGCCCCGCCAGTCCTCCATCCGCGCTGTTTTGCATACTCCAGGAATCCTCTCGTAATTCCGATCCCAAGTGGATAATCAAGCTATTCATCATCATCTTAATAACATGGAATCCTTCCAGTTTCACAATAAAGCGGCTGGACTAGTACTCCAGTTTTACAATGCTAATACTCGCGCAAGGCCGCTGGTAAATGTTGTATTATTGCGTTTTCTTTCCTCCCTCCCCCCGACGGTAGCTGCCACGCGCACGCCCACACGCGCAACGCATGTTCCCTTAGCAGCAACGTGTTCTGCCTTTCTACTGGAATAGGCTAAAGTTTATAGTGAGTAAGGCCAATAAACCTACTTCAGCTACTACGCAATCTCTACCATTACTATTAAAGACAATGGGGTTTTATATTCACAAATGTCAATGTTACCTTTACAATGCGTAGGCGGACTGAGCCAACTGAATTAGTAAATGTATTGCTTTTGAGTCGTGCTCACCTACTGAGCTTTCTGCTCCAGCAACTGTATCACAGACTCACATATCTAACCAGGGATCAATTCATCGACAAAAAATTTATAAAGAATACTATTGAAAAATAATTGACTCCCAATGATTAGTTACATAGGTATATTGCTTTTATTGGCTAAATATACATATTTTAGCCAGAGTCTGGCCCATTTGGCGTTAGTAATCTTTCTAGTAATACACAGACAATATACAAGAGCAAATGACATAACGTTAACCTACTGTATAGTTAAAAATAATGCGTTTTTTTTAAATAAATGTTTTCAACTAGTACTTAAACTTCTAAAATTGTTTATAAGTTTAATCTGATAAGTACAATTTCTACATCATATATTTACATTTATTTATTTTTTGTGACGTTCGAGTGCTTGAGTAAATATAATAATGCAATGTCATATATGAACACTTAACGTGTATATTTATCAGATCTGTGGTTATATATATTAATTACATCTAAATTTATATCTATAATTTCATAGATGCCACGTAAGGTGTATATCGCTGCAAGCGGAACACTAACAATAAACAAAATTGAGTGATACATTTTCGTGAATGACTAATGATGTCCCATCAAGTCAGATGAAAGGACTTTAAAAAAAAAAAAACATTCTGTAGAAAAATCCACACCCATTTTAGTAGATTTCCCTTGAGGAATTGAAAAGATTCCTAATGTCTCCTTTATTATGCGTCGGGTCGAAAACTTCTAATGAACCAATCTTATTTGAAATGTTATGTTCTATAAATGTTGCTATGTACGTTTTTCATATCTTGATTCTTGGCCCAGATATTTGAATTTTTTAGTTTTAGGTTTTTAGTAAACCAAATCGTTACCGAATTCGATATTTAATCGTTATATGTAAAACAAAATATCTAGTTCGTTAATGGCTGAAATCCGACAGGTAGAAGGGGGGGGGGGGTTAGAGGGGAGGAATTTCGAAAATTCTTAATATCTCATTTATTATGGGTCTGATCGAAAAATTATATAGAACCATTCTTATTGCAAATGCAATGTTCAATAAATGATGTTATGTACGTTTTATTAACTATCTTGATTATTATATTTGCATTTTATAGTTTTGACCCATCAGTTAATCCCCACTCCTACTTATGTCATATTAACAATAAGGTGTTATTTTATGAACCACATTATTTGCGGCCTAAATACCAAATATTATTCTTATTGAACTCGTATGTTTTGAGATAAATGCAAATACGTGGCACATGTGGGAAATCTGCTTAGTTAACGGGGCCCCTCGTGGAGGGCTTTATTTCAATTTAGCTAGATTTTCTATGAGCAACCTGCTTCTATCTATCGTCCGGCGAAAATGTCACAATGTAATAAAATACATTCCATAGGAGTGACTTTCAGAATAATTACTGCTAGCTGAGGTCGCGAAGCCCATGAGAGAGGTCAGAATGCCAATTTACTATGTAGTAACTCACAAAAGAAACGCTAATTAAAATGTCTAAAAAATTATTAATCAATTGCATTTTGCAACGGTAGACATTTGAGCTGTTTCGACTTCCTAGTTTGGTGCATGCAATTACTTCGGTTGCCCGCTGCGGCTGAGAGAGCCCGCTGAGAGCTGAAATGATGCAACTAGCTAGTGTCTCAGAAATGATTGATGATATCGTAACCTGATATGAATGCTTATGATTTGTCTTATAAAGTTGTAGACCATCTCCGGCCACTTATAGACTACATAATGAAGGAAAAAAGAATAGATTACTCATTGTAGAAAATGCGGAAAACATTCTAGTAATACCAGACACATTAGTTTATTATCCGAGACACAGAGAACATCTATTCAAGAATCTAAAGAGTGTCCTACTTTAAACTGCAATGAACATTAATTGTCTTCTCTTAAATAAATGTCACTTTTTTTGTGAAGGAGCGGAAAGAAATTTTATTCTACAAACCCCTATTTACTAATTACGGCTCAGATGATAAGAGTACTAACCTGGATAGTATGAGGCAATTGACTATTGGTATATTACAATTTTCAGGACATTCCTTGTTCGATAAAGTAATAAAATTGGTTTGATTTATCAGGCTTGTGTTAGTTGCATTGATTATCATATAATATTTATTAATGAAAGCTCAAGTAAAGACGTTTGTCTTAATCTCACTTGGTAAACCTAGAGTAGTGATGTTTTGCAGTAAATGAGGAGGATGAATGTTTAAAGATATTTTACAAAAACTCATAGCCACGAAAAATTTAGAAATTCAAAATACTTTTTGAGTAAAATATGACTAAATGAGAATATCTGATGAAAATTTAACGAGGAGGTGTTTCATTCTTAAGGTAAGAATCTCAATGAGAAAAAAACAACTCATTTTTGTCTCTCGTCTACAAATTAAATTTTTGAAACGACCAAATACTTTATATTGGGTTAGAAAACAAAAAGTCCGTCACGCAGGGGCTGCGTAATCTAAGTAGATTTCCCACGTGAAACGCCCGCTAGAGCTCTCGGTGGAAAGTCCGAACATAGCCTACTGGTGACCACACGCAGAATACAAATGCAAATATCTTGGTTAATATTCAAGATACAGAATAAATGTATAGAACAATATTTATAGTAAATTTAATTTGCAATAAGATGTATTCTATACAATTTTTCGATCCGACGCATAATAACGGAGATATTTTGAATTTTCATAAATCCCCCCTCTAAACCCCCCCCTCCCACTGGTTGGATTTCAGCCATTAACGAACTTGATCTTTCTTTTTACATAAAACGATTAAATACCGAGTTCGGTAACGATCAAACAAATATATATATATATATATATATATATATATATATATATATATATATATATATATATATATAATTTTGAACGGACCTCATTTTCGTCATCTCCTGGGTAGGATCGATGGACATTTGAAGAAATTTTTCGAAACTCGCATCATGAGTACGACCTCAATAGCTGATTTCCCTTAAGGGAAATCTGCTAATATGTAAAAACTAAGAGGTCTCGTATCCATGTGAGTTAAAGCGTTGCTTTTAATAAACTTGCTTAACCTAGAGGAATGGATTCAATTTTCGACTAATTAATAGAAATTAATTTCGTGAAGAACGCACTAAATAAAATCCTTATTTCCATCGTGACTAGAAAAGGGTAGTAACCTGTAGAAAACCCGTCCCAATTAGCCTCAGCAGCACAAAATGGTATTAGCAAATAACAAACAAAACTAACAGATACAGATTAGTAATGTGAATCAATATATATATATATATATATATATATATATATATATATATATATATATATATATATATCTTGGGCCATGAGAATGAAAGTTATTTAAACAGCCTAGAGATAAATAGATTAATTTATTCACAAAAAAATATAATGACTACAATAAGGCATTACAAAACTAAAACTAAAAATATTAGACTGAGCATTGAATTAAATACCAGCAAATATCAGATTTAAAGAACACAAAGGCAGTCTACTCCATTTGTTACCTGTCCGCTGCCCTTGAAGTATAACTGGAATGAATTCAACTGCTACATGGGATCTTGAATCTGCGATAAAGGATTGAAATAAAATATAAAGGGCATAATAAAAACGAAAAAGCGAATGTCCGAGCGTGAATAAGAAAAATGGAGGTTGTATCGCAATAAATAGCATGACAGGAACTTGTGACAGTCCGATGTGTCCGTTGGATACGTCAGCCGGGATTAGCATTATGCTCGTACCAACACCATTCACTTATATATATTTCTACCTGTAACATTTATCACAGCAGGCACAGTACTCTGATAAACCACGGGGAACCTATTACAGAATTTACAACTCCTTTGCTGATAAAAAGAAAAAAAAATCGTCACGCAGGTGCTGCGTAAACTAAGCCGATTTACATATGCTGGAATAACACGCACTCATCATCTTACCCTCAATTATTTAATTCACCCGTAATAAAGATTTGAAATATAAGCAGAGAGGTTTATGCAATTACTTTAAGTGGAAATCTCATAATAGGAGTCTTGAGTCAACCCTCATACATATACAAATAACCCTACCAATATCTAAATTAAAGAAAAATATGTAAAAGAACAATTTTAGAATTATTATAACTTCAACAAAATCGGTTTGAGTCATAATAATGGAAATATTTAGAATTTCGGTTTTAATCATTCCCTAAACCTCCAATCCTTCAGGGCCATCTTCAACAATTGATAAAATGAATCTTTAGATTTGAAAATTAATTAATTCATTTATTGGAGCTTCGCAGCTTTGGCGATGTTGCTCTAAACGAAAGCATTTGTAACTCAAAAATCAAAACAATACAAAAAAAAATTAAAAAAAAACAGAAATAGAACACAAAACAGAAAAGAAAAACAAAACAGATAAGGAACACTAAACGCAAAAGGAACACAGAAAACAAAAGGAACAGAAAACATAAAAGGATCACAAAACAGAGAGAAAACACGAAAAACAGAGAGGAAATCAAAATAGAAATGGAAATGAAGTAGAAACGCAACTCAAAACAGAACTGAAAAAAAAAAAAAAAATAGAACACAAAAGGCGAAATTAAACACAAAAACTGAATGAAACACAAAAACGGATCAGAACCTCAAAAATGGAAAAGTAACTCAAAAACAAAATGGAACTAAAAAAACAAAAATTGAAGTCTTTAGTTTTGAAAAGAATATTTAAATGTCGACTTCGGTAATGGTCAACCAAAAATTACGACAGTTTGAAATTCAACACGGAAAATATTTAAATTTGAAGTGTACTAATTTTAACCTCAGAAATAGTCTTAAGAGTACAGTCTTATAACTTATTCTCTTGATGGGGAATCTGTTAAAAAAATAAAAAATAATTATTCAAAGTGTAACATTAAAACACTAAGGGCGACTCATAGCCCAAAGGTACACTTGGACTTATTTATGAGTAAGGTACGGTTTCCAACAGACACAATTAAATTTTATTTAGCAGTATACTTAACAGATTTCAAGTTTGGACGCCCTACTCAACACAGTGAGTCTACTGAGTAGCTACCCTAATAAACGAACCAATAAAGTTGACTTATGTTGGCCCAAAGCATGTTACGTGGACCACTGTTTTACAGGCTTTGTTCCAGGAAGTAATTAACAATTCATGGCTGCTAGATCAGTTTTCTTGTCTATTGGAAAATGAGATTTTCTTTATTACTTATTGGATTTTTTTATTTCTACGTATACCGATAACATTGCAATATCAAGAATTAACATAAGCCCATATAACCCCTTTAATTAAAGTGTGTGCAGTCGATGAATAGTAACGGTGAATTAGTTCAGTGGAAATAGGTTTTGTTATATAAAACTGTAATTGGAACAGTTCCAATTTTACAATTCAATTTACAATTTATTCCACTGTTGTGCTTGCATATATTTTTTATTTAGTGATTATTTTTTTTCATTTAAGTTATGTAAAAGAAAGTTTATATTAAGCGAATGAACAGATATTTTATAATTATCGGCATATGAAGCGGGATTTTTCAATTTATTAATATGTATTGGCTAAAAATTTGTATTTGTTTCTTAAAACTTCAATTACGCAGTATTTGAGAAAAGAAAAATGTGTGGTTAACGGAACCAGTTATTTACATTCCATTTGACGCTTTAAAAGACTTATTTTATGGATTGGTAATACACTTGGATAAACCTTAGAGGGACGAGACCGATTGCCGTCAGGGCAATAGTAATTTATTTAGTGACGAACTGATTAAATAAAATCCTTAGTCTGGCCAGGAAAGGGTTGTAACCTGTAGATAAGCCGTATCAATTAGCTATAGTTGCAAAAAGTCGACGTTAATAAATGATAAACAAATATTTGTAAAATTGTGTTTACTGTTCTATAATTTATCTTTTTTTCCCATTGTTTGAGTCCTTGAATTATTTCAGGTGAAATGAACCTTAAATAATGTTCAAAAATCTTATCTTTTTGTACTTGGTAATCAAATATTAATTAGAATGATGTGTTAGAAGTAATTTAAATAATTAATTTAATAGACAAACATTCCAGTATGAAAAAATGGCTCTGTATTAGTAAGAAATAAAGTGATGTCTTTAATATTTGAGTAATTTGAGTGTAAATACGACTTAAGAAGGTATGTACAGCGCAGGCATTAGTTAAAGCAGGTAACATTTTATTGGATGAAATAAAGATGTTATTCTGATGTTGTGACTCAAAGAACTACACTAGGATTGTTTTTATATTTTAAGAATTGACTTCAAGAAGAAAAGGTACCATCTGAAGGATAGAAAGTGGATAATTACGACGAATAAATTAGTTAGGAATAAGTAAGAACAGAGGAAGGCATGAACGAATCGAATCATGCAGAGATAATACTTAGACACGGAATTATGGTAGAATAACTGGACAAGTCATTTGAAAATCATTGTTTAAACAGTCCGAGAAGAGGCAAGGCTTGGCAACTGCTTTGGTAGGAGGTTCAAGTGGTCCGCTTCTGGTATTTCCTGTTGTATTATGTTGGTATTGAGAAGTGGAATGCCACAACTAAAAAATATTGAAATTTACCCATTTCCGCATCCGGAACGTCTTAAGAATGCCCCGGCAATTGGATCTGGCTTTTCATAAAATGATTAATAAACCGCAGTCATTTTGTAGCTATGCATTATTCACCTGAAGAAGCCGTCGTCGTTTACAGCCGTCGAAGCTCTTTAACACTTTAATGCCGGGGAATTAAATCAGCAGATAGCCTATAATTATAGGCGGACGGGAAGCCGGTTTTGAAGAAAAAGGAGCGCGGCGTACGCGCCAATAATAAAAAAGAGTATAACCGGAGGAAGGAAGAGTAAACGATAGGAATGTACTATTAGGTTGAGGAGATACCGTTGGATCTTGGAAGTGGATTGGATCGGATAAGGAAACTTGGAAGGGATTGGATGGAGTGATTGATATCTGCCCTGATGAGACCACATGGCCTGCCACCGGACAAACATATTGCCCGCCCATTTGTCAATGACAGCCTCACCACCATTGACAAAATCATACAAATGACAGACCATCTTCAAGAGCTATTACGGATGACGTATCCCCCAGGGTTTTATGGCTTTTAATGGATTTCTTATGGTAGTTTCTTGTGTGGCCTCTCTACCATAAATTAAACTGATAAATTAGTGTTGATTATCCACTTGTTGGAGCCATTCAAAAAAAAAAAAAGAGATAAAAATAACAATTTGGTGTTTTAACTGTCAACCAACTCGAGAGCTATAATGAATTTAAATGGTGGTATAAATCGTTCTTATCCTACAAGTAGCACTGCTCCTTCTTTTTTACTTTGACTTATTTCTCCCGCCAGCAATCTAAATTATTTTGTAACAAGTTTTGGAAACATAATTCTGTGTAAGGCGTAGGATTTAAGACTGTGACTTAATTTAGAATCTAGATTCCAGCATTTATTTATTATTATGGATTTCTAAACCACCACTTGGCTAAAACGGGGGAAACCTGTAAATGAGCTACGTTTTGATTAAATATAATATTTTTGAAGAACATTTGTTCAAAGCTTTTGACTACTAACTTTTTTGTTCTGAATGAATCAGACTACATCAGCAGCAGTAATAATTATAATTCTTCAGAAATTATCAATAATAACCTGGAATGTTTAGAAGAACAAAAAACAGGAAAGCATTTGTGGGATCCAGATAGTTCTTCATTACCATTATCTGCTCCTCGTTGTCTTAAAAGGTAAAAAATACTAGATGAAAGTAAGTGCTTCAACAATATCCACCCCTTCATTAAACAAATTGGATATGTTTGTATTCTAATCAGATCAAAAGTGAAAATCTAAGAAAAGATGGTACATTACTACTGGACTGTCCCAACGACGTTGTATCTTTTAAACTATTAAAGAGTGGTTATTTAATAAAATAGAAATTTCAGTTTATATACACAAACCGTTTAATTTTTCGAGAGGTGTCTTCAACTGTAACGAGCTACGAGACAATCAAGAACAAGGCATACTTGAAGAACTAAGGAGTTTAAGTTTAATAATAATGAGCAAAATAATACATATACTATTTTAAATATGTTTTCCTAAATAATCTTCTTTCTGGCCATTTTTTTCAAAACGTTAGTTGTGCCTTGAGGCAAGGCTGTGGCCAACTTAGTTGTGCGCGTAGACTGTACTTCGTAGATGACAGAGATCAGGTAAACTGCTCGAAGATAATAGTAGTTCAATGATTTTCAGCAGGTTGAACATGAATATCTTTGGCTAGAAATCCCACTAAAGGTCACAAGATGTGTGCAGGCTTTGTGGAAGAACTATTGCTACTTCTATATTCCAATCCCATAACTTTTGGACTGAAGTCAAGTACGAAAATCTCTAGATGTCTTCCAACTGTCTAGATGTTTATCTGAATGCCCATTCTTGGTGATAAGGAATGGCTCAACTATCACCAAATCATTCGGTAGTTGAATGAATACAAGCTGACACCACTTGTTGAACGGAATCGGCCAAGATCCCAACCGATTAGTGGGGCAAGATATTCTGGTTCTAATTGAAGCGACCCCTCTGTCATGTTTTTGCCTGGGAGCCGGGGATTGATGCGAGGTAGTTATAAGGTGATTATAGGCCATCTGTGTGCCGGCATCTGCAGGCCTATATAGGCAGCCTATGTTGACTCAGTATAATGCTGACACGTGTTAAAGAGCCCAACACATGTGTGCACGATGGACAGCTCTCTAGTCCCGGCTACCCTCGCTCTTTGACCCCATTCGGCCGCCACGCTTTTTCAACACCTATCTACCATGATGAATGGCAGACTTTCTTCGATTCTTCTTTTCTGACAAATGTTGTCAAAAAGACCGGTCACGCAGGGGCTGGCGGACGTTACGGATCTGAAAAGATAAATTCTCCATTTTTCCTACAATATGAAACTTACTTATACAAAACCCGTAGTTTCAGAGATGCTTATGTTGACTTATTGCTAACGTGAAAAGAGTATGAGTGCAGGATTCCTGATAGTTAAAGACTAACTATTTTCATTAATATAAGACAAGAAAGGGTGATAACCTGTAGAAAACCCGTCCCAATTAGTCAAAGTAGCAAAAAGTGGGCATTAATAAATAATTTAATTTTTAATTCAAATCATTTTCATTATATTTTAACTCGGAAAGAGAAATAAATTCATGGCTTTCTCGGGTTTAATGAAACTCAGTTCTGACCACTTTATGTAATCTTTGGTTTGTAAGGGGGGAGGAGGAAGTTACATGAGGACAATAAAATCATAAGAAATGGTATTTGAATGTTACGGCATTTTTTTGTATTAAATTTAGCCCATAAAGAGTGATATTTTCATTATTGCATTTTTATGGTTGAAAGGTTGAGGGAGTTTTCGTAACTGGCTGTATCCAGGTCATGTGCATGATTACCTATTATATGGCAGGAATAGAATGCAACATTTTCAATCTCCAGCAACAGAATTATAAAGACAGCAAGAGCCTTTATGTCCAATTTTTTTTTTCCTTTTTAAATCGTAATGCCCTCATAATGTATGTTATAGTTGCGAAAATATCTCGTATTAAAATGGAGAGCTGACATTTAGATTTCCAGAATACATGTGATTATGTTTTACGCAGGCGTAAGGTGATCGGATAAGGTCTATTGAGTAGAGCATAGCCCGGAGGGATTCGAACCCTGGCTTCTCCCAATCTGTGAATCAGTGATCCATATCCCGGGGTATATCCTTGGCCGCCAGTCCCTGAACTCTCAAGGGGTAAGCACAGCTCACCATTGCCTACAATGGGCTCATATGGGGCGCTCTTTTTCAAAGATAGCCCTTAAGAGGAAATTAAAATACTTCAAATGTCCATCGGTTCTGACTAGGTGATGTCAGGGTTGAAGTGAGACCAGAGTTTCAGCGTCTACGTTCATTGCCCAACTATGGTGAGCACAGAGACGCTTCAATTTCCCTCAGGGGAAATCAGTTTTTGAGGTCGTACTCATGAGGCAATTTTCGGAAAGTTTCATCAAATGTCAATTGATCCTACCTAGGATATGTCGCAAATTAGGTTCAGCCATAATTATATATGTACTTGTCTGTTAACACTAGCGGTCGTTTTATAAAATACGAAAGATTAAGTTCGTGAATGGGAGAGGGATTTCGAAAATTTGAGCTGTATTCGTTACTATATGTTCGCAAATTTAATTTCCTATAAATATTGTTATACACAAATATTCTCTATCATGAACATGCAACACTGGGGGTTAGGAGGGGGAATTCAAAAACTCAATATATATCCGTCATTATGAACCGGAACGTAAAATTTTATAAAACCAATCTTGTTAAACTATTGATGCTCTACAATTGTTGTTCAATGCATTTTTTCGTAGCTCATGTACTACTCGAATTATTCGTAATCTCTTGTTTTCAGCTTTCAGTAATCCTTCCATTCCCCCCCCCGCCATATTCATTCTACTTATTGGTTTTTTTTACATAGAAATAGAGAATATCTGGAGAGATAAGGCCAAACCTATGCTATTCACGTGGGAAATCAAGTAGTTTAAGCAACCCCTATGTGACGGACTTATTTTCTTCTTTTAGAAATCCACGGAAAACTTGATGAATACGGGGTGTTCCAAACTTTGGGAGCCAATTCTAGGAACAATTTCTGAAACTGTAGAACCGTCTAAAGAGATTTCGGTCAGAAATTTAACCGTTTTGGAGATTCATATTAAAATTATATCATCTTCTTATGATAAACAAACTAGGTTCAATATAAATCTCCAGAATCTCTAAGAGTTGGAAAGACATTTATATTTTTTTTTTTCATTTCACCTTATTGTAAGCTCTTTCCTCCTAAGTCGATTTTCATGGAAAGAAAAGGTGCATGAGAAGAAACTAGATATTTTTTTTAATTCTACAAGATAGGTACAGAGGTCACTCCGAAACTAGTCAAAATGGTTTCAACCGAAAGAAATGATAAGGTCACTTCAAGTTCAATAACTGGTATTTAAGCTCTGAATAAAGTGGTTATATGATATAGCAGCTTATTGTCAATGTGGAAACAGTAGGAGAATGGGTTTACTAAAGGCTTAAAATTAAAAAATACAAATATATTGGTAAATATTCGAGATAGAAAAAAAGTTTACAGAAAATGATTTATAGTACATTACATTCGCAATTAGATTGATTTTGGATAATTTTTTGGTAAGAATTATAATACCAAAGATATTTTTGAAATTCGCACACCTAAACACCCCTCGCACCGGTCCGATTTCAACCATTAACGAACTTGTTCTTTAATTTTACACAAAAACGTTTTCAACGGACCGTACTTTCGTGATCTCCTGAGTAGGATTGATAGATATTTGAAAAGATTGGTCGAAAATCGCGTTATGAGTACAGCCTTAAGAGAAATCTGCTAACTATGGACCTTTAGACGTTAGTTTCCAAGTCATGAGCCTCCCTGGAATAAGGCCTAATGAAGTCAAGCCAACGAGTCAAATGTATTCAAGGGGTGAGGGATTACCGACAATTTGACTGGCGCAGCCCCATTGGGATCGATTGGCCCCTACGACCCTAATCGATATAATGAAAGGAATCGATGTGAGTCAATGCAATAAATGCTCCTTCTTCGAAAGCTGTTAGTTTGAACAATGGAGAGAAAGGTTGCCCTCACCAAACCAAATACCATTGGTGAACTCATACATCGGGCAACGGGTCCAATTTTCAACATCAGAGCGATATGTTTGATATGGTTTATATATTTAAGACTCTTCCATAAATTATAAATAAAAAATTAAAATCACTATAACTCTATGAATATAAGGTGGGTCAGGTTAGCCATGTGGATTAAGGCACACAATCTCTTATGGTAAACCTAGAGTTGTGAGTTTGATTCTCTCCTGGGTAATAGGAATTTACTTAGTGGCGATCTCACGAAATAAAATTTCACGCTAGATGGAAGAGGGTGGTAGCCTATACATCACCCAACCCAATTAGCCTTAGAAGCACAAAGAGAACGTTAATAAATGACATTTAACATTTAAATATGTTAATTGGAAAATACATAATTACTACAGATGTTATAAAGCGCCGTTGGACCTGAAAAGGAAGAATCAATTAATTACAAAATATATTATAAGTGTCACTTCATCAGTAAATGAGAAGACACTTAATTCTCATAGATATTATATGTGTGGGTTTCCTATAAATTAGGAAACACTTAATTGTCAAAGATATTATAAGTTCCATTTTATCTGTAAATGAGGAAACACTTAATTCTCACAGATATTATATGTGCCGATGTATCTGTAAATGAGAAAACATTTAATTACTGTAGATAATACAAAGCGCCATTGTATCAGGAAATTAAGAATCAATCAACTACCAAAGATATTTTAAGTGCCTCCGTGTCTGTAAATGAGGAAACACTTAATTGGCGAAGATATTATAAGTGCCACAGAATCTGAAAATGAGGAAACACTTAATTCCCACAGATATTATATGTGCCGTTGTGTCTGTATACGAGGAAATACTTGTAATTACCAGATGAATGGACAAGGCTCTCAACTAACGAATTCCTGAAGGCCTTCCAGAACTTAATTCAGAACAGATATTTGACCTCTATCATTATTAATGTGCAAAGAAACAGAAATGATACTAACGAAGATAAATTACTGTACTATGTCAATAGTGTACTTGGTCCAAATATATTATTAACAAAATTTGCAATTTGGAAAAGCATTGTTAATAAAAAAAAAACCAAATATAAAATTTAGATCTAAGACAACATGAAAGATGTACACTTAATATCTAACTTAAAAAATAATATTTAGACTAAGATAATACTACATTACTCACAAATAGAAAGTCCTTGGATAAAGTATCTTTAATCCGAAGTTGAAGAACTTGCAGTTAAAAATTACCTGTAAAAAAATGGGACATTAGTGGTAACAATAAACTAATACCAATGATCTAGTCAACATACAATAGTAATGACATTAACATTTAATTAAGCAAATATAAGTAAAATTATTATAAAAAAACAATGAAATGGATTATTCCAAAGCTGCATGACTTCCACATTTATTTTGAATATAAATGGCTAGAATAAAATAAATGCAACAGTACAAAGTGGGTTCTAAGGGTTGTGCGTTATTTTACTATATTTTTCAACATATTTCGTAAAAATATAAAGGCTTAAATATGTCATTATTAGGTGTCATATCAAAAAATGTTTTATGACCAATCTCATTAGTTCTATAATTAATATATATGGCGTATATTTTGTTTTATTAAGGAAGTTACTTATGAAATCGTTTATCACTTTCTGACAAATTTTAGCTGGATTAATTAAATTCCCCAATTCACACTGATTACATTTCTTGCACACACGTTACAATGCTCTACACGTTTTGCATCCTTTTGATGCTTCTTCAAGAATATAAATAAATCCAAATTACTAGCAGTGAATCTGCACCATTACCGGTTCAGAACCTTCTCTTGAACGCTATATTAATCTTTATATTAAATGACATCGTTTTTCTTGTGATTTCCAATTGTTTTTATAACTACTGCATTCCTTCATATAACCTCTCTGCGTTTTTTAAGGGAAAGGTGAGTAATATTTATTCATTTTACATATATTGATTGATGAAAGGAGTTACAAGACATTTGTTCATATTAAACGTAGGATAGTCAACATAAATGTTTTTTTTTTTTGTTTTAGTTGTATAAAAGCGACAATGAAAGAGGATTACATTATCAAGGCCTGAGCGTCCCGAAGACAGTGGAATGTGATACTATAAGTACTATGCCTTTAATTATATATTTACATGAGTTGAAGTATTTCATTTTATTCACGATCCAACAGGTGACCACTAAAATAAATCTCTGCTTTATTTAGTAGAGCTAGAACCCTCCTTCAGGCCACCTTCAGAGTTTAGGTGCCAACTGTTAAGGAATCATGTCAATACGAAACTTGGAGAGCAATATATAATACATATATAAGTTTAAACCAATTGTATGATGAATTTATTTGACATTCGCCGAGCCTGCGTGTAAAAGTGACAAGTGAACTGAATGGTGTTCAAAGAGGTGGTTTGTATATTTATCGATTGCAGACACCCATAGACCGCCCCCTTTTATTTTAAATCCACGGAAAAAATTTAAAGACTTTTTTACAATGGGTTTTACAAAACGGGGAATGGAGAATTTGATACAGTGACCAGAACAATCTGTTTAGCATAGACTGTCATGTAATTCAATAGTTATTGCTGCTTAATTTAACCTTTTTTTGCTTTATGATTTTTAAACAAAGCCTCATTATATTTTGGTATATCTTGACTATAGTTTCAGATTTATTAGTAATCGTTCTACGTGTGTATTATCTTTATTTTAACCATGTAAATATGCCTAATGACAACTCTTGGCTGACACTATTTCTAGAAAAATTTATTTCAATTTCATCATATTGTAAGACTATTATTAAAGTGTTCCAATAAAAAAAAAAGGTGCCTTAGATGGCTTTATAATGAAAGGCCCACATCAAGATAAACGTTGATATATGTTAATACAAATTAGACGGCAAATCGGTTATGCTAGATCTATGATAAAACTGACATTTCGGAGTAAACTCCTTACAGTTACGTTACCCCGGACACAGAGAGCCAGAGTCATCGCCTCACAGATCACCGATAAATATGTTAATGTATTCATTGATCGTATCTTTAAGAAAAATCATTCACCAAAAAAAGTAGCAATTTGGGACTCAATTAGCATAAAAAGCGTTAAATTAGTTTTGCCCCCGACGACTTACATTTTCGAATTCGAACATTGTAGAAGTAGAAAAATAGTGGATAATGCGGCTGGAAGTGTGAAGTATAAGGCCGTGGTGACTCAATGGCCGTCCGAGGATGAATATAGATTAGTTCATTAGGATTAAGCTAACAATCAATCCATAACGACTAACTCCATATAAGCAAATGGCTCCAAGGAAATTCATAAAATTATAAATAGACCATTTCTATGCAACTAACAAATAGTGGTGGATTTTATGGTGAATACATTATTCAGTCCGAGTAATGCTTTTTCATATTGAGCATATCGTTTAATATTTCTACTTAAGAATCTAAACGAAATTGAAATGTTTCAAGCGTTCGTCATGGGCTCTGTAATGGGATTTATATTGCAGTAATTGTTTGTAAATACATTTGCTTTGGACAAACAGCCATTCGAATGTTGTTTACCATTAAATAAACCTACCTTGCTACAACTGCTCAACATTACACCGAACCTCATTTCACAAGACTTGTTTTGCTCATATTTTCAGACATCTTGATGTTGTCACTGTGCATATTCAATGCATTCGCAGTTTAAGCAAAAACAAAATAAAAATGGTACCGCGTGATACATATTTGTTATTTGATTTTTTTATAAATAAACAAATAGGTTTTTTTATTTCATTTGTTTACCCAATAATTTTACGATCAAAACTTTGTCCAACAAAGAGGCACATTCCAAACAGTCGATTCTGCCCACTCCAAAGCATGGTGTATAATAACTAAGGAAACAGATTTAATTAATCCCGCCTAAACTAAGATTTCAAACGGGATGGAATATGAAACTCTGATGACCTTATCTCACCATCTATTCTCTATTTCTCCAGTAGTAACGGCGGAATGAATTAAAATGCTAGCAGGACATGAGATGTTTATTGACTAAGGTACTTGAACAGTTGTTTTCATTGAACGTTTAGTGTGTTAGATATGTGAAAATATTTTCTTTGCGAAGTCATCATTTAAGTTTTTACGTTCTAAACTACAATATTTTTTTTTTCAATCACCACACTCTATATTTAACCATTTTATTGAAAACTAAAGATTATATATAATACGTAAGGGGTTATATAGGTATCTGGGGAAGTTGTTGAAGAACGAAAGACAACCGAAAATCTGTAGTATCTCATTTATCTTGAATCAGATTCAAACATAACCATCTTATTGCAAATGTAATTTCCTATGAATGTTGTTCTATTCATGTCTTTGGGGCTCAGGTTAGCCATGCGAGTTAAAGCGTTGACCTTTATTTCACATGGTAGACCTAGAGTGGCGAGTTCCATTCTCGCCTGGGCAAAGGAAATTATTTCATTAAATAACATCCTAAAATCCCACCCTGGCTAAAAAAGGGTGGTAACCCGTCCCAATTAGCCTAAGTTGGAAAAAGTGGACGTTAATAAATAATAATAATATTCATGTCTTAGTATCTCGGACTTTAACCGAGTTATTTGCATTTTCTAGTAATCCGTCACGATAGAGCCCCATTCCAACTCAAGCTATTTTCACCCTGAGCGACTGTGTGAGCCTGTTATGATTTGAGTTCATCAAGGCATTACATGCCAGTCAGTGTGAAATCTGCTTAGATAAAGTAGACACTGCGAGCTGGACTGTTTGAGTAAAGTGAATCTGAACCTTTTTCCTATATTTAAATCAAATGTACCTCAAGGACGTCCACGTCCGAATTATTCCCAATCGACCACCAACATAACTGCATCAAGGGAGACACAACCTGAAGACAATTCGCATTGTAAACATTCTAGTCTGTCACAAGGGGCCTGCATAAACTAAGCAGATGTCCCCTATATTGGTATGACACTCTACTAACCTTATAAAAACATATATTCTCAATTCCCAAATAAAACCTTAATTGTTCTAATCTCATTTAGTAAAGATCTGTTGAAAACAATATTAGGTATTTAAACTTCGAATAAGACGTTTCATAATATATGTGCTTATTCTTAAAGTGCGATAACTAAAATTGGGGATTTACTGAAGGATAAAATCTAAAACATGTCATTATTTCGGTTAATATTCAAGATGGACAAAACGTGTACAGAATAAGATTTATAGAAAATTTAATTTAGAGCAAGGTAATATGCGATTTTTGGATCCGACTCATAGTAACGGAAATATTTTGAATTTTTGATTTACACCCCTCCCCCTAGCTCCTGTCCGATATATAATTTTAAACGGAGCTCATTTTCGTCTTCTAGTAAGCAGGATTGATGGATATTGTTTTTTTATTATTTAATAAAATAAAATAATTAATTAATATTATTTTTTTATGGATATGGATATGTATTGTGCTTAAATGACACTTTACTAATCTCATATCACCATATATTCTCAATTCCCAAGTAAAAATCCGATTAATATAAGTGGGATGTTAATAACATTTTAATTGGTCTTACACATCTAGAAAAGATCTGTCTAAAACAATATTAGGTATTTAAACTTCGAATAAGAAGTTTCATAATATATAAGCTTATTGTTAAAGTGCGATAACTAAAATTGGAGATTTACTGAAGGCTAAAATCTAAAACATGTCATTATTTCGGTTAATATTCAAGATAGAGAAACCTTGTAAAGAACAACTGGAAGAAAATTGGTTATGTGTGATTTTTTTAACCGACTCATAGTAACGAAGATATCTTGAATATTCGACCCCCCCCCCTTTAACCCCTCCTCCTAACTTCTATCTCATATATATTTTAAAACGGAGCTCATTTTCGTCTTCTACTAGTCAGGATCGATGGATATTTGAAGAACCTTTTTCGAAAATCGCATCATAAGTACAATAGCCATGTCAATCAGTTCGCCAGTATAAAACGTTGACTTTGACATTGTAGACAGAGGTGACCGTAGCAGCCAGATGGCAGCTTACTTCCACTTATCTTGATCTGCTAAAACCTACTCTTTAGGCTCTCACTCGGGACGGCCTCTCTCTCGTCGCCGCTACGACTTTTAACATTTTTCCCTCCTTTTCCTTCGAGTCCCCACTCGCCGAGAGAAAGCCTTTATAGTTGTGTGCCGCCATTTCCTTTTACAGCGGAGCCAATTATTATTGTCATTATGTCTTTTCCTCGTCAAAGCTCCGCTTGGAGGAATTCTCCTCTCTTTTAACGTAAATGGAATATAAATGTTTTGAAAGGACATGAGAGAGTGAGTGAAATGTTCACACTATTTAACCGGCATAGCTGACTCTTAGAAAAAAAATGGGACGCCAAGTGTGTCTTTCTGAAGTAAAGTTATTTTTATAATGCAATGAATGTTCAAAAGCCAGTGCTGGCCCAGCAAATCAAAGTTATCGTAAAGTGCCAGCGAAAGCCTTTTTTAAGTAAGACAATAACACATAATTTAGAACTATAGCAAAATGAATACTCAAATTAACATAACAACGGCCCTAAATTCACTGTGACAAAATGTTTGAAAATTTAAGATTGCGAAGTAAGCATCTTCTAATGGTGTTCCAGCCAGCGAAGAGATATATGAAATAACGACAATAGCAGTGGTTATTTTTGTGGGTACGATAAGAATATATGTAATCTGGATTGATGATATTGACCCTTGGGGTTGATGACAATTGGGTCCATGTGAGCGGAAAAAAAATAAGTAGCTGTGGGATGTAAACAGAGGGCCCGCGATAGTCAATCTCAATTAAGTAGATCCCTATTTTGATTTGGAATATTTAATCACATTTTTGGACATAATTAAATAGTTGTTATTAACCGAAAATATTAAAGCTTAAACCTCACTAAGTTGGTGCAAATATTGAAAATTTATTATCCCCTCTCGCTAAATTTACTTATTGAATCTGTGTAATATATAAGAGCATACTTTTACTTTGGTTTATTTTAGTTTCGGTTTCATCCATAAATATATAATAATTAACAATTGTTTTCATTATTAGCAGATTTCCCTTAAGGGAAATCAGCTATTGAGGTCGTACTCATGATGCGAGTTTCGAAAAATTTCTTCAAATGTCCATCGATCCTACCCAGGAGATGACGAAAATGAGGTCCGTTCAAAATTATATATATATATCTATATATATATATATATATATATATATATATATATATATATCTATATATATATAGATATATATATATATATATTTGTCTGTTAACGCTCTAGCGGTCGCAATTCTTGTTTGATATTTACCAAACTCGGAATTTATTCGTTTTATGTAAAAAGGAAGATCAAGTTCGTTAACGGCTGAAATCGGACCAGTGGGAGGGGGGGTTTAGAGGGGGGGATTTTTGAAAATTCAAAATATCTCCGTTATTATGCGTCGGATCGAAAAATTGTATAGAATAAATCTTATTGCAAATTAAATTTACTATAAATATTGTTCTATACAATTATTCTGTATCTTGAATATTAACTGAGATATTTGCATTTGTATTCTGCGTGTGGTCACCAGGCTATGTTCAGACTTTCCGCCGAGAGCTCTGGTGGCCATTTCCATAACTATTCGTCCCTCGTGAATAGGTTTAGAGGTTAGGTCAACTGTTTTTTGGGGCTAGAAACTACTGGGTTATTACGCCATAAATAATGTTTTAGGTTTAGAGGTTTCTTACTACTACAGTTGTTATTAGGCAGATTTCCCTATTGTAAAGCTTCACGTGGGAAATCTGCTTAGTTTACGCAGCCCCTGCGTGACGGACTTTTTTTTATGACTTCTACCTCTCACTACAGTTAGACAACAAAACACATTTTTAGTAGCTGAATTTCCAAATATGCAATATTAGCAGAGCAGAGATCATCCAAAACCGAAAAACGTGGCAAAGAATTTTGCGGTCCTCTGATGTAGATGTGTGCATTAGTCGAGGCTAACGCCATCTGTAAGTCAAACAATTAAATATATGAATTCCAGTTAGACAAAGACTTTATTTTTATTTTTAGCCAAGATGCTTTGAGTTGAAACCTTTTCAATACATTTCCCACAACTAAAAAATAAACAAAATTACTACTTTCTAATGTTTGGAGTGACTGATTTTTAAAGACTTTATAGACTCTCATTCTTATTTTTAATGTTCAATCATAATTTCTCAAGTGCTAGAAGTAAAAAACTATTTATAATAATATCCTAGAATTAATTTTGATGATAAAAAAAATAATAATGGTTTTCTTTATAACAGGAATATAAGAAGGAATCAATCTAATAATACATTTTGACTGCTACATACGAGACATAGCGTTAATTAAAGTGTAACACTGAGGACATTCTACTATAATCATTCTAAAGGGTTTGTTTGTCAGTTCATAAAATGTTTAAAAAAAAAAAAATTAACGTCAGACTTCGGAACAAGAACTTACCATGGATTTTCCCCTTGCAAAATTTTCGGAGTCGTCAAATTTTTTTTTGGGGCTCAGGATGGAAATGTGAGTTAAGGCGTTTGTCTTAATTTACATAGTAAACCTAGAGTCGTGGATTCGATTCCAGTTTGCAAAAATAGGAAATTATTTAGTTATTAACTCACTAAATAAAATCGTCAGTCCCGCCTTGGCTTGAAAAGTGTGGTAAGCTGTAGATTGCACGTCTCATAAAGTAGCATAAAGTGGTCATTAATAAATAACATTGGACTGTTTTGTACTCTTTTTTAACAAAGCAGTGTGACCAAGGTCATACCACTTTTGATCACAGTATTCCAGTGACCAATAATTGTGTTTTAATGATATATTTGATGATTGTTCATAATAAACAATTCTTTGATCGGCCAGTGTGGTTTCAATTGTATGCCTAAAATAATTATAAATACCTTAATTAGGGTTTGCCGAATAAATATGTAAATACAAATTGAAAAAAATAAATTATTAGTAGAATTATCCATCAATGCATTACTAATTAAAAGTAAACAAATAAAGAAACAAGAATTTCGAAATCACAGTAATTATTATTACAAAAAAAATTCAAATTAGCTTAATCGTTAATAAGGAATTATCATGAACATGCCATTTGAGTATAATAAGGTGTTGTATGAGATGAAATTGAGCCGAAATCAGAAATCTACAATTGTCAGGTAACTGATCACCTTGCTAAAGGTTGATATGCAAATGAAATGAATATTTGACAGGTAATATCGGTGAAAATAAATAAAACTACAAGTGACAAGGCCGGCTGTTCAAGGCAATGGTGTTTCAGAGCGGAACCGGCTGTAGGCTGGCTTAGATAGAAGGCTTTTACAGACCAATATACAGCTGGGGTTGATCATCGGCGCTTTTGAGGCCTTTCAGCAGCTACTAAGTAAGTACTCATGATGGGATTTTCGAAAAATGTCTTCAAATGTCCATCGATCCTACCCAGGAGATAACGAAATTGAGGTCCGTTAAAAATTTTATATATATATATATATATATATATATATATATATATATATATATAAAACTCGATGAGTAGTAATGGAGATTTATTGTACATTGAAATTAAGAAAAAACTAATAATTCGCTTAATATTTGAGTTACGAGAAAAAGTATAGGACAACAATTGTAGCTTAACAAAATAGGTTCTACAGCATTTTTCAATTCGACTCATAATAACCGAGATATTTTAACTTTTCAAAATTCCCTCTTTACTAAACCCCTTCCCTCCTACTTGTCTGATCTCAGCCGTTA
The DNA here is from genome assembly GCA_019009955.1 of Riptortus pedestris. Taxonomy (NCBI): domain Eukaryota; kingdom Metazoa; phylum Arthropoda; class Insecta; order Hemiptera; family Alydidae; genus Riptortus; species Riptortus pedestris. Next base: position 19,399,344 of record CM032229.1, read on the forward strand.
ACGACCTTAATCATTAGTTTTACACAAAAGATTTAAATGCCGAGTATGATAACGATCAAACAGAATTTGCGACGGCTAGAGCATTTACAGGCATATATAGATATAGTTTTGAAAGGATCTCATTTTAGCAGATTTCCCTTAAGGAAAAATTTCCCTTCACCTTGATCTATACCATAATCGATAGTCAACTGCTTAATTCAACTCTAATATTCATAGTCGCCAATGGCTGAAATCGGACAAGGGGGTGAATTTCTGAAATTCAAAATATCTCCATTATTATAAATCTTATCAAAACATGTTATAAAATCAGCCTTGACGATTATTGACGCTGTAAAATTATTTGTTACTTAAATATTAAGCGAGTTATTCATACTTTCAAGTGTCAAACCAGCACGTGGGAAATCTGCTTAGTTAACACAGCCCCTGCGTGACGACTTTTTCCGTCATCTCCCGGGTAGGATTGATGGACATTTGAAGACATTTTTTCGATAAGCGCGTCATGAGTACAGCCTCAATAGCTGATTTTTCTAAAAAGAACTCTGCTATTAAAATGAAGAACGTAGGGGGGTAGAGGTGAAGATTTTAGATGGGCACTCTTAATTCAATACTTGAAAACGATTCCTTAAAAGATAAAAAAAAAAACTTGTTGCAATTATTTAACCAATGCTGATAAATATTTCAATTCTCACACGCACCTAGGAATCCATTTGCTAATGGTGCACTCAATAAAATTCTCGGTTATACTGAAAAAAGAGATGTCATTTGTTGATAACTCGTCCAGAAGGAGCGTTAGTAATTTAAAAAAAATATTAGTATATCGGTGAAGGAATCCGATAACAAAGTTGTCTACTAGGTTCTTAATAATCTCTTTGACATTATCAGGTTATAAAATGGATTATTGAACTATAAATTGCGAGAGTGGGAATGTAGAAGAAATATGTTCACTAATGGATATACCGACTGTTACATTTTATAATCTGTTCATGGTTAAAATAAACATTTCTGTGTTCATCGTTGTAGGTATCTCATGTGCTTTTAGAGGTTATCCGTTCTTTACAAAAAAATAAAACACATTATACCCAAACTGAACTTTAATTAAACGTTTATTTCGTCTAAAGCCGCCCTATAAAGACGGCCAAATAACATTTTTATCTGAAATTGCTTTTTAGAAATATTAATAGAAGTTGCTCACCTGTCCAAAATATATGCTAATCCTCTCCAGCTACTTCCCAGATTTTATTATTAAAAGTACTCATAACTTTAAATAAGGATAAGAAATTCAGAGATTGTCAGACATGTATAGGGGGTTATTACGTGTCAAATTTACACAGATTTGAACCGTTAGGAATGGCCGAAAATATCAAGAATGATGAGGCTGTATGCGGAAAACTCCCCAAAAATAAAGAAACTGTTTAAGTATTCTGATTTCCCACTATTTATGTTGGACAAACACAACCGGTTCGGCCGGCTAACTGTTGCAGAAAGACTCGAACCACCTATCAAAGAGTTAATAATAAGGTTTCATATTTGATGGACCTACCATTTTTCGGAATAATTACACGGATAAATTAAAGCTATAACGCCTGTACAAAGTGCTTAATTGCATGTAGTTAAATGCGTGACATTTTGAAGAAGTAAGAAAGGATAATGACTCAAACTAGACGTGGGGCATATCGACATTTGCTATTTAACTTTATAACATTTGTCCTCTAAATCGCTCAATTACTGTTTGAATTTATAATTAATTAGTCTACCGTCTAGCATAGAAAAATATTTGATATGATTGTCTTATCATATTTAATTATGGAACAGATGAACAGGCTTTTTCTGCGAGTAGCTTTTAAAAGTTTATCCTTGACCACGAACAATCCAGAAGGATCATTTTGAACCCTCTGTACAAAGTTTGATTTTATTGTTTTTAATTGCATGGTATGAAGTACTAAAATAATAAAGAAGTCAAGAAAAGAAAAACTTCAGTTAAAAACACTTATAACTGAATATAAAACTAAATATAATTTGATGTTATTAATGCAAATTATATATTTCAGCAGATTTCCCCTATGGGAAATCAGCTATTGAGGTTGTACTCATGACGGAATTTTCGAGATTTTCTTCAAATGTCCATCGATCCTACCTAGTAGATGACGAAAATGAGGTCCGTTCAAAACTATATATATATATATATATATATATATATATATATATATATATATATTTGTCTGTTACCGCTCTAGCGGCCGCAATTTATGTTTGATCGTTACCAAATTCGATATTTAGTTGTTTTATGTAAAAAGAAAGATCAAGTTCGTTAACGACTGAAATCCAGTGGGAGGGGGGGTTTAGAGGGGAGAATTTTCTAAAATGCGAAATATCTCCGTTACTATACGTCGGATCGAAAAAGATTACAGAATCAATCTTATTGCAAATTAAATTTACTATAAATATTGTTATATATATATATATATATATATATATATATATATATATATATATATATATATGTTGTCTCTATCTGGAATATTAAGCGAGATATTTGCATTTGTATTCTGCGTGTGCTCGGCAGCAGTCTGTTCCGAGTTTCCGCCGTGAGCTCTGGCGGCCGTTTTCGTAACTATTCGTCCCTCTTTAGGTTTCTTACTACAACAGTTGTTATTAGTCAGATTTCTCTATTGTAAAACTTCACGTAGGAAATCTGCTTAGTTTACGCAGTCCCTGCGTGACGGACTTTTTAAAATAAATATACAAAACGCGAATCAAAACCATCAATTAAATTATTGTCTGCTGTATTATCTGAATTTAACGCTGTTGATAAGAGATTTTCTCTCAAAAATCGATGAAATCGAAAATTTCTAATATCCATTAAAATATTTTATATATATCATATGAATATTCATATAATCATTAGACCTGAAAGTCCTTCATGAGTAGAATGAGCCCATAAATACTTATTTTGATTTTGACATTAAGCTATTACATTACAAAGATATACTAATCTTCTGTCTAGTTTACATTCAATGACGAATTAACTTTTGGCTATTAATTCATGGATAACGGAGTTTAAAGAATAAGATAGGAGGTCGTCTGAGTGGCATTAGATCCTTAGTTCATGTAGTATATATATATATTAATATTTTAGGAAATTGTTTTCTTTAGACTTTAATCAATTAGACAAATAGGTTGTCTTATAATCAAAATGGCTAGAAACACGAGATCAGTCGAATTTGTGTAGAGAATTGATTTCATCAGATGTTTCCCAAATGCCACTAAAAAAAAATTAAAAAGGGGGGGTTTTGGAAAGCTAAAATCGTTACTGTCATGAGGAGCGCAATTTTGAACAAACTTAAGAAAACCCATGAAAACCTTTACTGTAGTCCCTTTTAAAGCAATAAGGAATAAATTCTATATCCTTTAACGTTTTGCAACTATGAACTATTTCGAAAGCTATTATATAAACTGGCAATGGCGAAGTACTATTTATCGTATCCTATGTTCCCTAGCATAATATTTTAATTCATATCGTGTAAGTTATTTACAATACTGCCGCTAGAGAGAGAAAATGAATTATTCAGCCTTTAATAATACTAATTAATCTTATCTTTATATTTCTTAATTGTTTATGAGATTCTTTTCTAACAGCCAAGTCGTGTGTTGATGTCACTAAATTATTGGATTATGAGTAAAGCATTATTTTCTATAAACACTGCATTATCTTCGCTCAGCGAGACGATTAAAATATTAGGTACTTGTCTTGTTTATCCGACTGATCGTCTATTACATTATGCAATAGTAATGTCGTAGAAGGTTAATAAACAAATTCTTCAGTCGAAAAAGAAAGGTCAGTGATTTTAGTAGATTTCCCTTAAGGGAAGTCATCTATTGAGGTTGTGATCATGAAGCGATTTTTGACTAATGTCTTAAAATGTCCATCGATCCTACCTAGTAGATGTCGAAAATGATGTCCGTTCAAAATTTTTTATATATATATTTATCTGTTACCACTCTAGCGGTTGCATTGTTTGTTTAATCGTTATCAAACTCGATATATAAGTAAAGTAAAGGTATTTGATCTAAAGGAAACGGTATACTCGCTCTAAGACTTTGTCTAGCTTTGTTCAGTAAAATAAAGTCCTAAAGGGATCTGATTGGAGCTTGAAATTCATACATTTGCCCTTCATGAGAATTTCATTTTAAGGGAGAGGCTATTAAATTTCAAAAATGGAAAGTGGCTGGCGCAGAGTAGGTCGAAGGGCAGCCGAATAGGAGACTCCAGTAGGTAGATTCATTAAGGTGTTGGGGAGGCAGGCATAATAGCCGATCTTATCATGGCTGATTGCTGGCTCAGCGATACCTCGTTCTGATTTATATCCAGCAGACAAATATAAAATATAGTCAGCTCCTTATACATTCGGTTACGGCAACAGAAGGGGTTGTTGTAATCAAAAGCGCGAGCCGACACTTACGAAATTTGCCCCCTTCTTGAGGTATTTAAAGTGGTTGCGGTGAATAGCATCTCATAGGTCGCAAGTTTCGAAAATCCTATATGTATATATATGAAAAATGGATCGCATTGGCACACAGAAAAATATCCATCCACTTATTTGTTGTATCATGCAGAAGAAGAAATATCCAGCTATAAATCATTTTCTGCGGCATTCAGATACCACACTAACAGTTTATAGAAAATGCATTTAATAAATTTGGTATGTTGCTGACATTAATTTAAAAAAGTATGTCACGCAGAGGCTAAACTCATCTCATAATCTCGACCATATGGATGATAGGTAAAGGTACAAAATCGGTCATACTGTACCACTCAAGCAATGTTTTTACTCTATTCCATTGTACTTTAGGGTCTAAACCTCATCCATATTGCTATAAGATGGTCCTGGCTCATGCGAGGAGTAATTTCGAATAAAATCTTCGTAAATTATCAAAAAAGCTAGGTATTTTAATAATTGGGTGAGTTCAAAAAGAAAAATAGACCAGTATACTAATGAGTACTGTGGGGTTTGATCCAGGTATCATAGAACTGTTCACCATTTACAAAATTAAATGTATAAAGATTTAAAAAATATATAATTGGTTTATTTCTTAGAAGTTTCGTTAAGTTGAAAAAAAAAATTAAAAAAGAATCAAACGATTTTTTGGCAGGAAATAGAATTATTTAATAGGAACAGGTTGCATTTAGTTGGAAAAAAGTTTCTGTTGTCTAGATAATGATAAGTTTGGTTTACTTGTACTTTACATTTACAAAACTGACCTTGGTTAAGGGCTTTCTCCGTTTTCAGAATTCACAAAAATTAAGGAGTAGGAGATTTTAAAAAGTGGGCAGTATATTTATCTTTCAATGATAGTGGGTTTATTCCAAATAGCCTTATTACAGAATGTTGATGGCTATCAATTAATATGTTTGAAATGGAGAGGATTAATGAAAAATGAAAAACCTTCGAATTGGACAGAATACAAAGTGATGTTTTCCGAAATGTTATTAAATTAGATGTTACGGGAAGTGGCAAATGAAGTTTTTAACTATGATAAAGTCATTTCAGGAATATCCTAAAAAACATTCGTATACTCGCCAGAATATGAATTCTACAAATTCGCATAACATAATGGGTAATCAAATAGTAATTCGATTTTTAGACAGTTTACTCTAATGGAAGTTGAATAAATTGCGATCTGTAGAAAGTTCATTTGTGTTAATTAAATGCATTTGTTGGTAACAATGTAATTTAAAAATGAGTGGACGTATGCGCTAGTAATCTAATGCATTTCAATGTTTTGTAAGTAGGAGAAAATGTGTTTGTCAGCGTTGATTGAATTTGATTCATATGTAAGTGTTCAAAAGATCTTCAATGAAGCTCTGCATCAGGATTTATTTAATTGCTGTTTATTAGCTATTCAGAGTAATGAGAAATGCGCCATGAAGCGCGAATCCTTGTCACAGGGAAGCTGTATATGATTAGTGACTACACCGTTAATCATTTATCCGGCTCTAATGATCACTTGTATGATTTACAGCTGTTGCGGTTATTCACATTGCCTCTCCGATGTCCACGATTAAAAATTGTACAAGGTAGTCTCATACTTACTCAAGAGGTCTTTTAGCAGATTTCCCTCAAGGGATATCAGCTATTGAGGTTGTATCGGTCGCAATTTTTGTTGTGTCATTACCAAGCGTTTCATGTAAAACTAAAGATTAGGTTCGTTAAAGGCAGAAATCATACCAGGTGAAGCGAAGGTTTAGAAGGAATAAACTCGAAAATTCAAAATATAATAAAAGTCGATTTGAAAATTTGTACGTAACCAATCTTGTTGTAAATTTATTAATCGCGATATTTGGATATTGTAAAATTTTCGTATAGCATTAAAATCAATATGTTGACGTTTGAGGCAAACGTTAGCGATTTAGAATATCAGCCACTCAGGTAACAGTTCGACTACGGAATTTAAAATACAATAATGTAACTACAGTGGAAGAAAAAAAGTATTTTTCTACAGCGCAGTACTGTTTCCTCTTCTTAATTGCCAGATACATACGTAAATCAGCTGTATTAACTATCAGTGACAACTATATCGGCACCACTTCGTAGAAGTTTTAAAACGCACCATAAAAGTCACTGTTCAACTGAAGTTCAGGCCACTTAAAACTCAATTCCCCAATTGTCAATGGTGCTGATAAAAGCCGTTTGCCTCAATAAGTTTGACAAAGCTGACGGAAAATGAAATTAAAAAGCACAAGTGTAAATGAACAACAGTAAAATGAGCCGTAAGAACTTTCTTAAGCCATTAAAAAGAAATGACCCTCTAGAGCCGGTATCTTTGAAATTGACAGTCATTATTAAGATTAAACTCGAGTGAAATATTGCAGAACCTAGTGTATAACAGAAGTAATGATTAGTTTTGTCCATTATGTGATAATATCTCTTGACATTTCAGTAGTTACAGCCCATACATATCTATTTGTAATTATGAAATTTCATATAAATAACGTAACTCGCGAGCAATTACTGCTCAACAGACAATGGCCTGGATTGCAATAATTTCAAAAAAGGTCAGGGCTGAAAGGATTAAGTTGTTCTTTGCAATTCGCTTCCAACTTTAAAAATAAAAACATTCCATTGTTAAGATATGGTTCAGTACAGAATAAATACTGTAATTAACATGAGAGTTATCTGTGCATTATATTGGCTCAATTATGCTATCACAATTAATAACACGCTTTAATATCAATCAATCATTTATTCGACATTGTTGAAGGAATTATATTTACATGTGAGATTAAATTATTAAAGAAAAGCTTAAGCCTTTAATTGTAACGCAAAATACACACACGTTGTTCTCTCTATTTAATGCTATTGTATGTTAGTCAGTTTTTAATATCTAGATAATTGCTATGCAAAAGGTCATAGATCATTCATTGGCTTCCCGATACCTACTGCACGGAACCATATAGAAATCAAGACCAAGAAAAATAGAGAGAACTCCATTTGAGATAAAGCGTTTCCGAGTTTAATGATAACGTGTGACTATTATATTCAGAACAATAATACTGGTTTTACTCAACGACGCAAGGAGAGCCCACGACTTTTGGTGAGAGTGCTTTGGTTTTCCATTTTTAAGAACACTCCCTTCTTTGTACATTTTCTAAAGTATAACGTGAAATATTGTACAGCTACTAAACAGTCTCGCGATGATGAGAACCTACAGGAGAATGAGAAGACGTCCGGAAACGAAGTTCTTCATTGGCTTGGCTAAAATAAATTTATTTTGTTATTCCCTGAATTAAAGTTGGACTATAATGGTGCATTACATCTTGAACATTAATTGGAATTTTATTGACTACACAGAGCTGCAGCCATCTGAGGTCTTGAACTCATTCTGCCACGTTACGCTATCATTCTAAGACTTCTTACTGCTCTGTCTGTCCGTGCCAATCAAACTACATTTTGATAACAATTAGTTGAAAATACAAAAAATGTGAATACATTTATATACTTTTACTAATTGTCACTCTAACTTCTGTTAAACTCCTCTCATTTCTCACTTGCGAGCATTATTGTTTGTGAGTGAAGAGGGAAGTAAGGTTATCGGAACCATATTGTCTATGACCTCATGGTAAAAACCTTTATGCTTCTTAAAAATATCGGTTTTTCAAATCTAAAATTAAAAAAAAAATGTTCATTAATGAATATGAAGACTGAGATGGCTCTTCCGTGTGCCTTCCATTCTTCCGCAATATTTAATATGGTTTCAAAATATCTTATGAATATTGCTTCTAAAATATTTCGGTTTATTTAATTGATTTCATTACTTTGAATTTATGAGAAAGTCATTTGGAAGTGAATTGCGTCAATGATTGCGTTTGTTACAAATGTAATGTAAAAACTCTTTTGAAGAATTTATAATCTAAAGAAGCCATGTCCAGCCACGTCCCAAAGGTTGGTACTACCCAGGAGATGTATGTCATCGAATTCATCTGTCAATGTTGATTTCATTCTATAATTAGTTTGATGCCTTACTAATTTTCATGAATGGCGATGATAAGTGGACTGGTGATTTCCAAGGACTAAATTGTGGCTTAGAAACACCTTGACAATGCCCTTTTCATTCTAGTAAATTTTTGAAGGCCTTTCGATTATCGGGAATAGGCAGGGTAGAATGGGTGCCACTTGTTGAAGATTGCCACTAAAAAAATAAATAATTGGGTTTGACTAAGTTTCGGAGCTCATAATAAATGACAACAATTTGTCCATGGATTAGACTAAGATATATTTGTGAAAATACAAGTGGATTATAACATCCACTCCAAATAATCCAAGCCTCTTTGTGTATCATTCTAATTTCTTCCAATTTGTGTATGTGTTTTTATTTCCTATAGATTGTTAAGTGCATTTATGGAGTTGAAAACTGTAGACTATCCATCGTGATTGGAATCGCACGAAATAATCAGTAGATTTTGAATGATTATTCTGATTTAAATCTATTATTTATGTATTTAAAAGCACATGTGACATCGGCACAACACTCACTACTCATAAGTCAAATCAATCATTTCTTTTTTTTTTAAGCAGAAAGTCTTTTTTTCTAGAAACTTAAAATCGATACTGGTTGGATTGTGAGAAAGAGCTATCATTCTAGGCGGAATGGCGGGGGTTTAACGTCCCTCTGCATGAATAAGAGAACTAATTGAAATACAGAGAGGTAGAAGGATGAGTTTGTGGAAGAATGGATGCGTTTGTCTTGTTGGGAAACTGAGAGGAACTGCAGCGAACAATGCACGTAGGAGGGGGCCTTTGTTTACCGTCAAAATTATGTCATTCCGTCCTTTGATCACAGATTCAACCCCCCCCCCCTCCATTGCCTTCAAAATCATTCATTGCATGCTTATTGATCTATCCACTAGTTTTGTCTTCTTTTAATTTTTTTTCAATGCCCATGAATAGAAAACTCATAAAAATTTGATCGTTGACTCTCTTGAACCCCTTATAAAGCTCGATGAGATTATGCTCGCTGTAAGTAGAAAATAAACCTTTAATCGACACTCATTCATATGAAGAACCCTTAATGTTAATTAGTGAATGTTTGGAGACTTCATTCATAAGTATACTAAAAGCTAATTAGATTACTAAATCGTAGAATCAATACACGTACTCATTAATGCTACGCAATTTATTAACGTACTATTTATGATACTACGGCTAATTCCTTCCTTAACGAGGGTGGGACTAAGGATTATATTAATATATAAAGTAAAGAGAACTAAATTAATATTAATATTAAGAGAACTTGGTGAATTTTAAGAATTTAAAAATTCAGATATAGGATACTTCAAGAAAAAACATATAAAAACTGTTATTCTTTTTTAAGTTTTGTTTTTTTCATAACCGCCTGATCCGTTTGCCATTATAATTATTTTATTTTATATACTATACTTGTAATATAAGTATAATATCTTAATAATGAAATTTTAATATGAAAACTATAAAAAAATAATCACAAACACAATGCAAACAAAGCTAATGGAAAGCTGTCAAATTAGAGAACTGCTAAATGGGATAGATGGGATTTTGGGAACTCGCTAAGTTTCTGAAGCTCTTGAAAATGTTGTAGAAAGTTTATTGCAGAACGTTGGAATTTAGGTGTATATTTTTTTCACTTTTATTGTACTGTTAAAGAAAACTGTAATGTCCAGGAGAAACGTTCTGGAATAGGCGTATTTCTTTCTAAAATTTCAGGCCTTCACTAATCTAGCCTTCTCCTAACGATCCATGCTCCTGGAGATTATGTTCACATTAAATGTTAGCCTCTTAAGAAAAAATGTAGATGAAGAATGTCGAAAACGTTTAAAAAAGTGTAATTCAAATTTTGGAGTAAATTTTCATTTATCAAACCATTCAAGTTTCTGATAGTAATTCAATTTAAATTAAATGTTAAATGGTTTTCGCTTTAGGTAGCCCACAGTAGTAAACAGCAGAGAATCACACAGAATGGTTTCTGCAATAATTCTTCATTGTCAATAATGTCAGTTGTATGATACTGTGCTCAACCCAACATGGTCTGCAAAAAAACAAGAATGCCCGACACTACAGCTTTCTATAAGAACCCTTGGAAACATTTTTAGAACTCATTTTTGCCTTGTATTATAAAATATGATGAACTCTTCTGGTTTGAAAATAAAATTGACTCAAACTGAAGTTCAGGCACTTTTAGCAAGATGAATAGACGTGATGAAAATGAAAATTGATTGCTATACTAAAAAAAAATGCATTAACTAAAACTTAATTAGGTGAATATATGGGTGAGTAAATGATCTAAAAAAGATGTTAACATTATCCGGAACATCAAGAACTACGATTAAAATGGAAATAAATTATTCTGCGGATCAATCATTAATTAAGATTTCATTATATAAATCATGACGGGAAAAAATGTAAAAACTACTGCAACTGAATGAAGGAGCTACACCCATAAATCCTTAAAATTAAAAACAAAAAAGTCCTCAGTATAACCACGTTTTAATTATTGTTATAAAATAACGGAAAAATCCACGTGCCGGGATTAGTAAAAACCTTACATGTATTTTTCCTTTAATTGAGTACTATGCTTCATTGATTTAAATGGTATAAAAAGAAGAAGAAGAAACCTGCTAAGTAAACATAAGTGCTTACCATATCATTAATGTTTACCATATTAAGTAGATATATGAGAAATCTGTCATCTAAAAACGTCGCCATAAAATATATTCAGAATTTATGGGCTAATGAATACAGCCAAGAAATTGAGATCAGAGCAGATCGGCTTTATGAAAATGTTAAGTTATTCGAGTTTTTTTTTTAATATGATTTATAATGTTTAATAAGAACTATGAAAAATCGGGTCGAGTATCTAATTACTTAATGACACGCTGACAACTATAATTTTCGAGACAGTATAAAAACCGAATGGTATAGATTAAGCCCTAGCATGCAATTAGATTTCTTCGTAATTTACGTAACATATCATGCATACATCCATTAAAAATTGCATAAAAATGTTTTATGAACTTTTAGAATATAAATCCACTACAATGAAAATTCAATTGATTAGTTTTAAAATATGGATTGACAAACGTTTTAACAAAACTCAATTGCATTGCTTTATAGTATTATTAAGTAGCATTCATTAAATGAAATGACTCAAATCATTTTTAAGTGTGTCACTTACAAGTCTCGATAAAAAAGAATATGTTGAAGTAAAAAATGGATTTAATGAAAATTTTCTCTCTTTATTCCATATACGTATATCTTTATATTTCTTTTTCTATTTTTTAGGACCTGCTTTTAACTTTGAATGTTCTGATGATCTTATTTCGTTAAAATGATGACTTATCCTGGACTATATTTCGCTACACTCAACTTTGATTCCATTCAAAGACCAATTCTAGTTATTTGAAATATTATTAGGGCATTTTTCCAAAAAATCCAATTCTGATACTCACTTAAATATATTTCTCGTTTGGTTGACCATCCCATATTATACCATAATATTACTGTGTACCAGAATATTTAGTAATATTTATTCGTATGAGAAATTCCAAATTGAGATACTAAGAACATCAAAATGAAAAGTTAACTCGGCTTCGAACATTTTACAAAGCGACTTACGATAAAAGCTAATTCTTTATATGGATATTCGAATCAAAGTTTGAATTCTCATGGCTGCCCTGATAATCATTACTGCATATGGTCCCTATAAGAACATGGAGAGGTTTTCACAACTCTTCTTATACATGTAAATGGTACCGAAACACTTATGTTTAATACGAGTATTAAGTGCTCCCTGAGCTGTGAAGGGCTATGTGGTACAGGAATCGCGCACAGCTTCCAAAACGAAATTCGAAAATTTGAAATATCACAATCATTACACGTCGGATTGAAAATGGTACATAACGAATCTTATTGCACATTTAATTAGCTATAAATGTTGTTATACACATATTGTCTCTGCCATGAATATTAACCGACATATTTGCATTTTTTTCATCCTTCAGTAAACCCCCATTCCTACTGAAGTCAAATTAGGAATAAAGTGTTATACCACGAACCACGTTATCCTGAGCTTAAATACCAAGTATTGTTTTCAAGAGACTTTTTGGATACGAAACACAAATTCGTTGTGTGATAACGTTATCAATTGATATTTTACGTTCTTTTCCATAATCGATGTTTAACCGTCTGAGGCCACAGAAAAGATCATATCTGTTATTGGCTGAAATCGGACCTTAAATAGTGGGGTATTCATGGTCTACAATTGTTGTTCTATGCATTTTTCGTAGTTCAAGTATTAAACGAGTTATTCCAACTCTCTTGTTTTCAGCTTCCAGTAACCCTAACCCGTTCTACTGGTCGGTTTTACAAAGAAATAAAGAATATGTGATGAGAACGAGTATGTTATATCAGCATTTGAAAAATCTGCTTAGATTACGCATCCCCTACGTCACTGACTTCATTTTCTTCGATAGCATATTAAGGAATGCCCTATCATCTTATGTGTCTTTCATGTTCCTTATGTTTAGTGCTCATGCTAGCTGACCAAGTGTCCTTCATGCGCCATGTCCCTAAAGCGCACATGAGGTCGTGAATGGAATAAATTACCGCTGTGCCTAACTCCGCATACTCCTTCGAAAAGGAGATCTCATTAAAAGAAAAGATCGACTGGCGATAATAAGGCGTACACGCAGCCGATGGCTGAACGTGTTGGGGCCCAATGAATATCTGCCACTGATATTTATGATACCGTGCTGACTCACGATAATTTATCATCGCCGCCTAATGAAATACGATATTTTGACACGGAAGACCTTTATTGTTTGGATTAAAAAGATTTATTTCTGTCAGGCCCCTTGCAGGAAGCACTATTGTGACAGTGACAACTAACAATCAGTGATATCTAACATTTGGAAAACAATTATCATCCCTGTCGAAATTTCCGGTAATATCTTCCGAATGTTTTGTAATAATTGAAGGATTCGGTAACCAGGTATCATACGGAATAATTTGACGTACACTTCGTATTACTTACGGACAATGGATCACACCTTCCATCAGGAAACTACAATATACTATAATATAACAGGAGAGATAAAACACTTTCAATTTAGTGACTAGCTAAAACGTAAATGGCAAGTACAAAGTCGCTAGTATCAGAATTTACGAGTATATCGGCAATTCAGAAGTAAACTGAGCAAAAGACTACCGACTTTGGATGGACAAAATATATACATGGTTTTCAATTTCCTGAGTCTCCTAGATGTATACATCGATCCCCACGAACCTGGAGATTCAAGTAGATAAAGATATTCCTTAAAACAAAAATTGTTTGTGCATATATATATTTATATATATATATATATATATATATATATATATATATATATATATATAAATAAATACACGTAATGTTCCATTCTAATAGAAACTAGGAATGTAAGCTTTTGCCAAAATTACTAGATCTTTGATCGTTAATCAACTAATGTTTGATATCCAAAATTTAGTATAAACCCTTTTTTGTTATATTGGGTGCATAGAAACAGAGAGTTTTGGGGCATTATTTAGTGACGAAATTCATTAAATAACGACCTAAAATCCCACCTAATAATAGAAGCAGAGATATTTACGAATTGAGTTTTGACCCCTCTTACATCTCCCTCTTAGGAGAAGGCACATATGGTAAGCAAACTGTACTTATATATTCTACAATTGTAATTTACTATTTTTTTTTCTTCAAAATGTTTAGCATTTTGTGTTAAGAGTGGTGATGGAAGCCCAGTTTTCTCCAACAGGGGTATACAGTATTTGTAATGGTTTAACTTACAAGAGGGCACCAACATTTCTTTTAATTGTGTTTTATTTTAAATTTTATATTCACTTTTTGTTGCTAAGGTTATAAAAACGAGTTATCTACAGGTTAACATTCATTTCTTGTCAGTTTGTGTACTGGAGGTTGTTCTTCCACGAGTCCGTCACCAAATATATTTCTACTTGTATTCCAGATGAATCCATTATTCCCAAGTTACCCAGCTACATTAAGACCAACGCCTCAGCCCACATGGCGTACCCAGACAGTAGTGTGTCATTCTAATTTGTGGGAAATCTTATTTGTTTACCACGTTGCGTGACAGACGTTTTAACTTACAACATTTAAATGTGTTAAATTCTTATAAGTGGTTTATAATTATTAATATCCAAGGTTTTCGCAGCATTAACTTCATACTAATTGAATGAAATAAATATATTTTACTTTAAATAGTATTAGTGTAATGTAGATATCAGGAAGGCATTGGAGAACATGGCCACCCAGAGTCAAGACTATTTATTACAAGCTAGCCAATGAATATATTTACACATTTACTGGGCTCTCCTTTGGCCTCATCATAAAATGTTTTAGTCATTGATGCATATCATCAGACGTTTAGGAATATATATTCAAGTTTAAGTTGAGTATCTATCAGTGTTGGAAAAATGCGAATTGAGTGATAGATATATACTTCCGTGGTTAATTTTCACATTCTTGCTGAGATGACCAAAGAATTGATGAGTATTGTTGGGGAATGATGTCATACCGATTCTAGCGTTAACACTGCTATTTGAAGGCGAAACATACTCATACTTGTGGAGGGAATCTTCGGTTATCCTTTTCCCCTAAAGCAATATTCACCAACATGAGTTATAGCCTTCCTTCATGACAGAAGCCTACAAGTTATAAATTACAAGCAATGGCAAAGCTCTCATGTTTAAAAATGAGCCAAGTCATGAACGTTCATATTCACAAATATATCAGTCGAGGTATTTGAGATACATTCATTACTTTAAACATATTGATCAGTGACACAAGATTGTGCAAATTGGTGAACTTTCTAACTCAGATGATATTAAGCAAGTGGGCAACAGTACTGATTGTCGCAAGTAATTTATTCCATTTATATCAGTTTTTTTTTTTATTTTTAGGGGTACATGAACGCATTTGTTTCACAAAATTCGTTTTCTTACTTAAAAAGGAAATTGTAAAAAATAAAGTAGGTTATTCAGAAACACTTTTCGGGAATTGCATTCCTATCCTCAGAGCTACAAACAATTAAGCACCATAAATAAGGATTCTAAAACTAAAACTTTAAAATAAATAAATAAATAAAAATAGTTTTAGACTCCTTATTTATAGTGTTTCATTATTTGCAGCTCTGAAGATGGGAATGTAATTTCCAAAACAATTTGTGCTGTAACAAACAACACAACGATGTGTTACAAAGCGATTGTAAAAAGAAATTGTGAGGAGCCACTAAAGTGTTTCTTAATCACCTAATTCGTCACCCTCACCACCAACAGAAAATAAAAACGAAAAATAAAGTTAAGTTAATGTAGTTTAAAGTAATTTTGGAGAGAAAAAAAACACGTCCATTGTCGAGCTGTAAAGCTTTCAAAAATCCAATTGAATATGGGGATTGAAAATTGAACGTAATATGATTATGAATGTATCACTAAAACCAAAATCAATTTATATCTTGGTTAAGGATATTTTGATTAGTTCTTTTAGCAGATTTCTCTTAAGGAAAATCATCTATTAAGGTCGTACTCATGACGCCATTTTCGAAATTTTTCTTCAAATGCCCATCGATCCTACCTACGAGATGCCGAAAATGAGGTCCGTTCAAAACTGTATATATATATATATATATATATATAGAGATATGTCTGTTACGGCTCTAGCGGTCGCAATTTTTGTTTAATCGGCACCAAACTCGGTATTTAAGCGTTTTATGTAAAAAGAAAGATCAAGTTCGTTAACGGCTGCAATCGGACTAGTGCGGTAGTTTAGAGAGGGGGAGATTTCGAAGATTCGGAATATCTCCGTTACTATACGTCGGATCGAAAACTTGTATAGAACCAACCTTATTGCAAATTAAATTTACTATAAATATTGTTATATACAATTATTCACTATCTTGAATATTACCCGAGATATTTGCATTTTTTAGTGTTTCGGTTTCCAAGAAAGCCTACGCATCTCATATTAACAATATTCTATTATGTTATGTAAACCTTATTTGAATCGTAAATACCAAATATTTTGTAACTTTACGTGAGAAATCTGCTTAGTTTACGCAGTCCCTGCGTGATGACCTTTTTTTTATTTTCTTAGTTGATGGGAATTTGGATGTAAGTACATATATGAGGAGCCCTTTGCGAAAACGGACCGTAGTCATCACAACTTTTGAGAAAACTTCTAGAAATGATTTTCAAGCATGTAGGAATCAGTTCAGACCTTAAGGTTAAATAAAGTGTAGTTATCTCTAATGTCTGTGACTGTCTGGCATCACGTCAACATTTCTAAAGGCAAATATTTCGAAAGTTAGCGTCCAGAGAAGATTATGGTATTCGTCAGAAAGTATGAAGTACCACCACTGTATTATAGCCCCCAAGTGCCTTCTTTATTAAACCCGGAAAACGTTCAGAATAAAAGGCATGTGAAGCAATATTGTGCAATGAAATTGATGCTATTTTTATAGTCCAAAGATGATGAAAAAGAAGAGAAAGAAATTGCTAGAATTAATCGGAATCCTTTGTAGATAGTACATCACTAATTCCATCTGGTGACTGTACAACAGTGATTGGTAGTCACGAACTCCAACAACGGTTGAACCATAGCTCATTATCTATACTTATTAGGGACATTATATTTCACAAATTATCCTCCGCGAAATGTCCATATTTCACCGCACTAAGTAACCTATCTATGAATGGCTCATGACAAATGGCTGAATCACAATGCCTGACAAAATACAAACCAGCTAATTACGAACATTCATAAATAAAAAAAATAGAATATAACAGTAAGAATATTCCAAAATAATTTTACATAATTAATTAGATTAATATCTATCTCCGAAAATCTTGATGTGGGCTTCATATGACTTCCGCGTGTCTCTGTTATATTAAATAAAAAATATTTTTTGCTGCACTTCATTTCATTTGAACGAGATGTACGACATCGCATTTTCAATAGCTCAAAAAATGTCGCAGAACATAAATAGATAATTATTTTTATGATAATCAAAAAAGGTCCTACATAAATCTTCGATATCTCTAAGGAGTACAGATATATTTGCAATTCCGTATCTTCGACCCGATTTAACCCCCCCCCCCCCGCTTAACTCCTTTAATCGAATTTCCATCAAAACGAGAGGTTACTAAATGTTACAACAGACATGTTACAAGTATGAAATTTCAATCGAGATGTCATCCAGATAAGAGTCAAAATTGGTTCAGAGAAATGAATTTTCCCATTGAAATCTGAAAACCGTAATGTTTCTCAAAAGGAAGTAAAAATGCAGAGGAATGCTCTCCAAGAAGGAGAAACTGAAAATATACAGAGCAGACATAATTACATGGAAACGTGGACTCTACCAAGAATAACCAGAAGGATATTTGGATCTATAATTTATTTATTTATTTAAATGAGTTCCACAACGCAGGCGATTTACTCATTACTGAAGTGTCCTTAAAAAAAGCGTAATGCAAAAAAAAAAAAAAAACAAACGGAAAAAAATGAACTATAGCAAACGTCCAAGAGTCCTCAAAATGTTAGATACTGTCCATAACATAGGTCTTCGCCTGGCCTCAGGGGCATTTAGGTCTAGTCCGGTAAATAGCATTTATGTGGAGGCTGGTGAACCACCCTTAGATCTCAGGAGAAAGAAATTATCTATAAAATATGTCCTACGATCTAAATTCTTAAATTCACCATGCTCAACGTCAGTAATAGATATTACACATTATAATAAATATTTGGTTTACCAAACTAGACCGAGGCCACTTTCCATAAGATATACATTTTACACTACAAAAATACATTAGGAAACACGGGCATATACACTTACCAGTTACTACCATATCCTCCTTGGCGTATTCAAAATTTTACAATAGGCACATCTTTAGGCAAGTTCAAAAAATCCAACCCAACATGACAACACATGTACAGTGCTTATTTTAGGTCAGTATTGGATCCATGTGTATCTGTCTATGATCTGACGAGATGTACGATAACACCTAACTGATGGACATGTATGCTAAGCCTGATCAGGACTATCAACAAGGGCCTTTTGTCATAAGTTCAAAGTGTGATATCAAATTTTGAATTCACACAAGTTCACGTCCGGTTGCTATTTTTTTCCTAAGCTTATAAGTAACCGCAGCTTTTGAATCAACACGTAAAAAGGAATTGCATTCCTCAATGGCTATTGACAAAAGTCCTAAAAAACTGTGCTAAAAAGCCGCTAATGAAAAGATGAAACAGCTGGTCGGCGGATTGCACTGATGTATGGGCAATGTTTAAATGGGCCATAATATAACACTGTTAGCAAGCCCCCGCCTTCATTTAAATTCATAAGGCAGGCCACTGGGACAACAAATAAAGGGGGAAAGATCCCACACTGGAATAGCCCACCAATTATTATAGTGACACATTATTATAGCGTATAAATTATTTCAGTGACATGTGGTGGGAGAAACCTGCATCAGCTGATATTAATGCAACACAGACCCTCTAAAGGATCAACCCCGTAACAAACATAATTTGGAATACATATTTAAAAAAAAAAAACTATTAGAAATGAATAATCATAAAGATACATCACCAAAAGAACATAATAATTCACATATTACAAAACCTAATAAAAGAGAATTTTATAATGAAGTAACATTACACATTGAATTTTTGGCAGGCTCTGTACGAAATATAAATCCATGGATTCTATAAAAGGCTTAAATTAAAATTTTTTCGGAGCTAAATTTCGAAGACATTCTTATTCAGTGATTTGTTCTACCACCAAACGCACATTTGTACATATACGTATACAAAATACAGCCACAAATATAATTTCGAATAGAAATATAATTAAATAAAATGTTAAACAATGAAACAAAGAAGCTTGGCAACTTTTGTGTCATTAAAATTCGTCCATTCAAATTTTAGATCCGGGACTCAGGTTAACCACGTTATTTAAAGCATTTGTCTTAATCCCACATGGTAAACCCTGGAGTAGTGAGTTCCATTCCCGCCTGGGCCAAGGAAATTATTCAGCGGCGGAATTCATTAAATTCTTTGTCCAACCCCTGGCAAGAAAAGGGTGGTAACCTATAGAGAACCCGTCCTAATTAGCCTTAGTTGCTTAAAGTGGATGTAATAAATAATTTCATTTAGTTTTTAAAAAATTATAGATCCACATAAAAGGAAATAAATCTTATCGGATTACCTTTTGACCCATTATCCTTTATAAACTAAGATTATTAACATATATATGCCTGAATTCAGACAAATATATTTCGTTTCAAAGAAACACTAAAATCCTCAAATAACCTCGTGGACTAACATTTATATTATTCACAAATTTAAATTAGGACTCCACAATTCAACCTGTAATAAAGAGGAATCTTCAACAGTTAAAATTTGTATTTAAGTAACAAATAGTAAGTTCTGTCGGCTTATGGAGTCTACAGTATTCTGTGTGGTATATACAAAATTGGTTTTTCTAGAGAGACTTAAATAATTAAATAAGAGTATATCAAAAACTTTTAAAAGGGAAAAAGTGAGTGAGTATATCAATTAATCTTAAAGGGAAGTCTTGATAGTACACAATGTAAATTATGCGTTAGTGATAAATCCATTGATAATTAAATAAACTGTATTTTTCGTGTATATAGGAACAGGTAAGCTCATAAACTTTACACTGCTCGTGCTATTTGCGCTAAATTTGTCGACGCCAAAGGCCACACACAACGCTTAAAGGAGTTTTTGCAGTGGATTGCGCCAAGGTACTTCGGAATAAGAGAAGGCTCCCAGGACAAGATGGTCGGCTATTTCTTTCCATCGGAGGTTTTTTCTCTTTATCAAGGCAGTAAAAAAGTACACATAACCTTAACTGGAAGCAGCTCCGGCGGTACTTTAAGGCGGTGGCACATCTTCGGACAAAGAAGGGGATCTTTCGTCGTGGAAAAATGTCTCTTTTTAATCCCCCAGAGATTTCCTAAACACTGAAATCTGTGAGAAATATTAGATTTTTCAGATTATTAAAATTTGACAACCTATTTTTTCCCGAAAGATAGACCTATGGGTGAATATAATAATAAAACTTCACTTAGAATATTACATAATTCATTATTTAATTGTCCATTTGCTGCTAAGTATCTGCCTTCCCTTCACGCATTTTCTCAATCCACTTATAATATACAAAAATTAGAGAGCACTTGGTATATCAATATGAACATAATTTATTTTAATCAAAAGGAAATCATACTCTATAAATAGAGATAAGGATATGTATCAAAAATTTAAATAAGTCACACAAGGGCTCCATTAATTAAGCAGATTTTCCACATGAGTCACGTATTTGCATTTATCCCATAAAAGTCCAATGAGAACAATATTTGGTGTTTAGGCTTAAAATAAAGTGTGTCGCAATATAACAGTTTATAGTTAAAAAGCCACTAGTTTACTAAAGGCCGAAAACTAGAAAATGGAAATATCTCGGTCAATAATCAAGATAGTGAATAAATGTACGGGACAACATTTATAGAACATTAAATTTGCAATAAGTTGGTTCTATGCATTTTTTTGTTCCGACGGAGATATTAAGGATTTTCAAAACTCCCACGCTAAACACCTCTCCCGCTGGCTCGATTTCAGCCATTAATGAACTCTATCTTTACTTTTGCCTAAAACGTTTGAATGTTGTTAGGCAACGGTCAACAATAATTGCGCCCAAGAGCGTTAACAGACAAATATATAATATATATTTGTCTGTTAAAATGAATTCAGAACTATTCACTTTCATCATATCCTGGGTAAGATCGATGGACATAAGTATTTAAATTTTTCAAAAACCGCATCATGAGTACGACCTCAATAGCTGATTTTCCTTAAGGAAAATCTGCTAATAATTTAAATATGGAAAAATAAATAATACTAACGAGAAGTGAAAAAATTGAACAAAGATTTATTTTGCATATCATTAAATGTAAAATATAACGATATTTATTAACGTCCGCCTTTTGCTACAACGGCTATTTGGAACGGGCTATCTAAAGGTTACCACCCTTTTCTAGCCAGGGTAGGACTTAGAATTTTATTTAACGAACCCACCACTAAAAAATAAATAAATTCCTATAGCCCACGGCGGGAATCGAACTCGCAACTTTAGGTTTACCATGTGAGATAAAGAGCAACGCTTTAAGTCGCTAATGATAGCAAAAGAAATGTATATTAATAATTTGTTAATCCCTATTCTGAGTAAACTAAAAGAATTAAAATCTTTCTATATATTCCATGATAAGATTGTTTAATTTGAGGTATTAACATAAAAATAATGATTCATTTTTAAAGTATTTCCTTACTAAACAACATGTTATCTAAAACTTGTATCGTTATACCAGGTTTTTAATGTTTTAGGGAACAGATTATTTTATTTTAACTCCGGACTATTTATGTTATTAAATGGTTTTATGGGATACAGAATATACCTTTTAATGTAGCAAAAAAAAACAGATGTGCTGCTCAAACTAAACAGATTTCACCACTCACTAAAATGACTCCATACGTTTCAAGGTCATGTAATAAATGTTTCACGAAATAAGAAACCTATGTATTCCAGGACTTGGAATTTAAGATGGATATTAGGTGTTTAGCGAAATGCCTGCGTTACCTTAGGTGAATGTCACATAATTAGAATTCGGTGTTAACTGTAGATAAATATATTATATATATATATATATATATATATATATATGTATATATATATAGAGAGAGAGAGAGAGAGAGAGAGAGAGAGAGATGAGTCACAATTTTAGTAATATTTTGTTAAACATTTGCTTGTATAAGAATTTCAGCTTTTTTCTCCTCAAGTTGAAGTTCAGGTTTTTAGAAATAAATTACTCTACATAAGCATTCCCTTAAGCATACACCAAGTCATTAAGCAGTGAAATTATAAGTAATCTGATTCTGAAGAAACATTTCCTTACAAGTCTTTGGGATTTATCTTCTATCTAATTCTTGAATAGAAATTTTGTTTGCAATACATATATGGAGTTTTTATTCAAGAAAATTACTTTGGAACACGAAATAAAAGATTTCACGATAGCACGACGTTTTAACACACGCGTATTATCATTATCTCTGCCGAAATGTTAGTTCGATCTCCCTAGGGATATTAAAATATTGTTTCCTCCTGACCCAGATTGTTAAAAACCACCCTCGCTTGAAAAGAAGAAAAAAAAAACTCGTTATTGATTTACGAAAGTTGCACAAGATGTCGGCCTTTGCACAGGGACTGGTTCTGGATAAATTACAAGCTTGCGGGAGTGAATATCTTAAGTCAACAATCTGGAGTCATTACGGTATTAAAAGGGTGGAGAGCGAAGAATGCATTATACAAGTGCAGACATCAAACACTCAAACCCATTGCAATTTGAATAATTATCATGTGAAATAAATGCAACAGAAAGATATCACAAAGGAAATGCTTCATATCAATGACGTATTTGTTATAGACCACCACAACATTGATGATTTTCCAGAATAGGTTAATGTTACTAATGATGATCTTAATTATTATTTATTAAGGTGCTACTATGACTAATTGGGACGGCTTATCTACAGATTACCACCCTTTTTCATGCCAGGGTGGGACTACGGATTTTATTTAACGAATTCCGTCCTTAAATAATCAAACTCGCAACTCAAGGTAAGTCCTTGGAAAGGTCCGGAGGTCTCCACTGTCCAATGGTGTAAAAAAAGTGAAAGCAATGGTTATACCAAGAACCATAACCAAAGTATATGGGCACTCAAAGTTGTTTTAATCTCATGTGAGATTAAATCCAGCGCTTTAACTCACTTGGCTAGCCTGAGCCTCAAAAAATTCTGGATATTTTCATTATTATTGATTTCAAAAACAAGAAAAGAAAACTCGTTACTTACGAAGGAGTTGTGTAAGTGAAGCAGATTATTACTGACTATAATGACAAACATATAACGTCATCTCACATTATGTTCTTAATTTTCCCCTTTCTATGAACCGTAAAAAAGCAGGACTTAATCACTCGTCATACTTAAATTTTAAGTTGGACTTAAAAAGGAGAAAAATAGTAATATTGTAGCTTAACCGAAAATGGAATAAGTAGAAATCAGGGTTTTAAATTAATCATTCTTTAACATGTATCATTTGAATATATAAATAATTAACTACAACTGCAGCCTATATATATTTAAAAATGTACATTATTTTTGTAATCTTACAGGCAAGATCGGTGAGCATTTGAAAAATGGAGATCCTTAACAATGGCTGATTTCTGTAAAGGGGCATCTTCTAAAATAATTTCATAATTTTGTTAAATAACTCTTAACAAATCAAAGAATTTCACTCGTTATTTTGAGAACTCAAACCACTTTACCAAGCTCCGAAATAGCAATATCTTATCTTTTCTTTACCTGTCACTGACGTGTATAATTTTATTCGATATTCTACTCGCAAAGTTGCAAGCAAATACGTCATGGGTAACGTAATTGAAAGATAATCCAGGCTATATCAATTCGATCAAACGTATTTGAAAACTTGATCAACAAATAAAAAATGAAGTGTTAAATTACATAATTCGAAGAAATCTATTAGTATTAAGAGTAAATAAAATGATAAGAAATGACTCATGAGGAAGTGTTTGACACTTATGTCTAAAAGGAACAAAAATTGAAATATTATAGATCTAAAATATCAGTATGATATTTCATGACAATAATACCGAAAGAAATTAATTATTGATTCAGGAAAAATTCATTTCAATCAATTTTTTTTTTATTTTAACAAACAATGAAACTGATAATAACATTTAAGAAAAATAAAATAATACAACGGGATTGACCGATAACTAGTATTTATATAGTACTTTTTTCATTATTTACAAAACAAAAAATGTCATTAAACTTTGAGCTCTGATATGTGAAATATATCAGCGTTTTAGTAGAGGGCTCCACGACAGCCACAGAACCACATTAGGAGCAAGAAAAGACGCAAGCCTACGAATCTGTAGTGTGATGATCTTAAGAAAGTCATTTAGAAAATAAATTATCAAATATTAAGAGCATAATAATCATATTGAGAAACTAGAAGTTCGGTCTAATAAGGGCAGGAGAAAGCTATAGACACGTAAATAAATAATTAAAGTATGGTTATGATTCTAAAGTTCATACTTAGAATGTAATTGAAATATATCTGTTTCCCTTCCTCGAAGTTTATGAACACCTAAGTCTACAATTATTGCTAAGTGGAATCTTGCGATAATGTTTTAGATTGAAAATAAAAGGGTCTTGATATAGCATGAACTGGAATTTGAGCAACTCATCACACCAAGATCCGCTTCTAAATACAACATTATATCCCAATGATGTCAACTGGAAACAATTGTAAAAAAAAACACTGAATTATTTATAGGCTAACTGAAGAGCATTTTTAAGGATAATGAGGTAGAAACATCAACTTTAACAGAAAAATTTCAAGAATTGGGTAGAGTTAAGCTCAAATCCAAAAATCGCCCGTAAACAATACTACATTTCAACGGAATGTCCTTAATCCATTAAACTAAAAATATTAATTTTCTTCAAAATTACTGATCACGAACTCAGATAAAAAGAGAATTGGAACCGGGGAGGAATAGATTCCGAAGTGAAGAAGGCAACTGAATGAAAAAAATTAGAATTTCATTCCCTCCACCAACCAATACAGATTTAAAAAAAACTGTCTCAGACTTCTTTTATATATCACAAAAATACCTGAAAATAAGGTCCCATTACACTTTTGAAACGAATAAATAAAAACGAAAGTTCTTCCAGGGATAACGAAAGTGTTTAAGTCTTCTTTTTTGAACAACTTAACAAATCCCGCAATATGGCCTTCCCAACTCCATATATTTTACTAATTTTTACCAAATTTTAAATTTGCATTACCCTGAAATTCCTATTACCTATTTCCTTCTAAATACTGAAGTACTGAATTCGTGTAACAGTATGCTAGTATTCTACAGTAATGAATAGGTAAATAACAAACTCCGTTATGAATTAATCTTAAGGTTAAAAAATGTAGCTAAGGATATCAAAAATCAGCGAAACTGTTCTACAATTTCATAGCGATAATTCTCTATAGAGTTGATCCTTAAAACGCTAATTTTAGCCCTCGTCGTTCATTAAATCATTGGAATTATTGACTTTTCAAATTATCGGCCATAATTTATCTTCTTACAATAATGCAAAAAAAAACTGTCTTGAGTTATCGCCGAGAGAGGAGCTAACGAAGACGAGAGTGACATAGGAGCTGATAGAGTGCGGTGAACCGCAGAAACCAAACCACTAGATAGTAGCTATTCATCAATGAAGACTATCTCATCCGGCACAAGCACATATATAACACATCGGACAATTGTTCGGATCCAGCCAACTCTGGCTCACTACTGACGGGAACAGAAACAGAAATGAGTTAGGCCAAGGACAAGGAGTTAGAAGGATTGCAGTGATTATTGACCGCGAATTGAAGGAATTTATATACAATCTTTCACTTCTACTGCTCCAAATTCAGGCACGAACGAATCAGATAGATAGAAATGAAAAGCTTTCGATATAAGGCTTTAACAAGAAAAAAAATTATTACGACCACTAAAAAGTTATCAGACAAATATATACATCTGCTAGGAAAACATGATTATCTTAACATCTTATAGCTGATTGTCCTTAAATATAAAATAAGCTCCAATTGTGTTTATGGCTTTGTTTTATTGTAAATTAAACTTATTTTAATGAATCGTATCGCCATCCCTCCTTGGAATGGAGCCAATGAAAGGTTTAATAAACAAATAGGTACTCCATACAATACAAAAGTTAAGTGCAAACAGAAAGGAATTTACGTCAGTGGAATGTGTCACATTGTCGTCAGAATGGTTTTATTATTATTATTATTTATTGACGTCCACTTTTTGAAACTCAGGCTAGAATGGTTTTAAATCCCATCTCCGAGTTTCTTTCTTACTATAAAGCTCCTCCAATCAAGAAAACAGTAAAATTCTTCTTCTTTAAAGCATTTTATGTCTACTTACAAGGTTCTTGAATGAGCGGTGGGTGTAAAAACATGGGGATACATTTTTGTATTAATGGGAATTGTGGCGATTCCCGTAAGGGCAATGGGATTTTATTTGGCGACGGAGTCAAGGGGATAACCTGCAGATAACCCGGCATGATTAGCTTTAGCTGCATAAAGTGGACGTTAGTACTAGAGAGGTTAATCAGGTGGGGTTATCTATAGGTTACCTCCCTTTTCTAGAAAATGTGGGGCTATGGATTCTATTTAATGAGTTCTTCACAACATAAATCCCTATTGCCCACGATCTCAGACTTGCCACGTGCATTAAGACCTACGCACATGCGCAACCTAAAGCCCCATATAAAATGTATAAAGACATATTCTACCTAGCAAGGAAATTAATTACAGTCGGATGGACATGACAACAAAAATGTGTTATGTTAAACAGTGCAAGCCATAAGAACCATATGATTATCTTAACATTCACATTTGACAGTGATTAGTGGAGACAAATAGTGAGCCGGCTGTGACTAGATAGTTATTAATGAATAGTGAACAACGCCGGGAACTATATCAGAGTGCGCACGCAGCCCAGCTCGGCCAAAACCAGATACAGTCCAATACAGCGACCTTGCTTGGATTAATGAGCATAAATACATATCTCGGTGGTCCAGTTTCTACATGTTGAAAGAAAGGGAAGTGGAACTCCTCCATAGGATTGGGAAACTGCCCCTAACCTTACTGGCAAATGATAGGTGTATTGATGAATGGAGGACTATGACCTTCGACCCAGGACTTGGGCAAGGGATACTGGAGGGGTTTCGCAAGCCGCCCCCTAGGAAGCTCTGATGAAGAGATAGCAAC
The DNA here is from genome assembly GCA_019009955.1 of Riptortus pedestris. Classification (NCBI taxonomy): domain Eukaryota; kingdom Metazoa; phylum Arthropoda; class Insecta; order Hemiptera; family Alydidae; genus Riptortus; species Riptortus pedestris. Next base: position 19,426,855 of record CM032229.1, read on the forward strand.
TGTGATTTATCGAAACACTACTACCTCTCTCGCTCTACGCCAATACCTGGCTCACTTTGAGCAAGTCACCTCTCTCTGTGTTAGGGACCTCTCTCATCTGATAACACTATCAATAATTCACTAAATTCACTATAGGACACCTAACATGATTACAAGCATTGTCAAACCGTTATCAACCTGACCTATGCTCTCTACCTCTGGCTCCCTGTTTCATTGATGATAATAACAGATTTCCCTAGGAAAATATTTCTACATATGATACAACCAAGTAGATACCAGCAAAGGAGTAGCGTTGGAGATAGAATGGGAATTTAAAAGAAGAGGTGAAATTTAAATTCTTCTTGATGAAATTATGACACAATTGTTACTATAGACCTTTATTTTTAACCCCAGACACTGTCAAAAGAGAGAAACTTTGGAGATGGGCCATCAAAAGCAACACCAAAATAATGGAATAGTATATAAGTCTTGATGACATCTGAGTTATCAGTGCAGTCTGTGGTTGTTGATTGCTAAACAATATTCTATATGATACACAAGGAACAATTATAAAAAGAGGTAAGCAGGAAATAGTGGCTTAATGGCTTAGAGAGAGACTTGCGCACTCCCGTTATTGGAGAAGTGACTATGAACAATTATCAAAAGGGATTTTATGCTCTCAACAATTGCTTCGTTGGTGTAGGTTAGACCTATGGCGAAGACAACAGGTTACCACTGCCGTCCCGTTGATCTATCCAAGTTCGTTTCAGAGGAAATCTAGACTTCCTCTTCATACAGACAATTCACACGGCGCAGCCTCTAAATAAAATACTATAATACATTTTATCTCTATTGAATGAAGTAAAAGAAGTATTGTAACAGCAACAATTTTTGATTTTCCGTTTTCAACATAATACTCCGTATTATCTTTCCCTAAACTCATATTCACTATTTCCATTTTCGACGTACATCTATACGTATCTCGAATAACTCAAAAACAACCCCTCAGAATGTTGATATTTCATATTTACAACTATAGTACGTTCCAGTTGTGAACTTCCATTTTTGGTCAAAACCAACTAAGAGAGTTGCGAGAATAGAAAATTACAAATTTCTCCGAATGTATTAGATACAAAAAAAATTGTATAAAAATATTTAGATAAATCATGAAAAGATCCGTTTGTCCACATTTTTTGATCCAATGCTTTGGAGAGGAGATATATAAATTAAATCCAATAAAACATTTTGATTATACAATTAGATACAAATACAAGAAAATCTTGTGAACTCAGATCAGCTTTTTAATAAATAACAATAGTCACGAAGAAGAAGTCCTTGAATATTGATTAAGCTCTGCTGAAAAGTTACTATTTGTACTGATTAAGCTTACCCCGAAAAGCCGAATGGTACATATGTATCATGGACATCAAAATATTTCCCTTGAAACTATCTTTATGATTACATGCACTAGAAATGTTTTGAGTAGAAATACATTGCTGGCCTTCAACTTTCCAAGTGTCAATGCTTAATTCAAAGTATTTGTTAACCTTTATAAAACTATTTGAAAGTAAATTGGTATTTGGTTATTTACGTATATATGAGTCAAATATGTATGACAGCTATAAATGATGCTTGAAAGCCAATTTTTCAAGCTTATTTGCCATTCGTGAGTAGTACCTAATCAAAACAAGAGTATTTCCAGGCCCCGTAAACTATAGTGATTATTATCATTATTATTAGAGATTATTATGTCAGTCATAATATTCAAATCATTACTATAAAGAAAACTTTGCGAAACTAAATCGTAGAGAGGTTCTAGGGGAAGGGCAAGGGGACTCGAATAACTCAGTGGTAGATCTTCCGGCTTCAGATCAAAGAAGCTTTGAGCATGGACTGTACTTGTTGAATAGGTTTCCTAGGAGATAGTACATCGCTTGGCTTCTTGAGTGCGCTAGTGGAATCCAAAAAGTCTAGTAAGTAAATCATTCATTTCCTTCTAGGTAGGATAGTTGGGCATTTGAAGAAACGTGTCGAAAATCGCGCCATGAGCACAACCTCAACAGCTGATTTCCCTCAAGGTAAATCTCCCAAAATGCAACAACATTGAAGGAAAAAAAATGTATCTGATGGCGAAAAAAGAAGAAATAGAAAGAAGAAAAAAAAAAGGACAAAAAGAAAGGGGAATTGCTAGTGAGAATATAGATTCCTAAAAAGAGAGGAGCAGGTGTGTGTTGTGATTTGTAGGACTGGTTCGTGAATGTAGGACGGGCCACCAGGATCGCCCAGATGGCTCAATCCTACATCACATCTCGACTATCATAGTCAAAAATCTAAACTAAATGTCGTAAAGATCAAATGTTATGACATCAACACCCCAGATTGTAATTAGTAAAAGCTATGTGTCACAAAACCTGTTGTGCTCAAGTCCGACTGTATAATTAAAAATTACAAAGAATAGTGATTAAACTTTGGAATGTCGAAATTGTTTTTCATTTGAGCCATTTATACCTGTTGACAGCATAACTTCCATATTTTAGGTGTATTTTGGAACATTAATTCCAGTAAGCGTGAATCCATAATATACGTTCACTGTCCAGTTAATATATGTCTTAAAAAGCTATTTGAGGAATTGCAAATACCGACATAACAGAAATGAACAGAGAAAGGTTAATTTAACTATATGCATTAACACGAAAAGTGTGTCCTTTAAATTTATCTCTTTACATTAGAGAGTCAGTTTACAAAGACAATCTTGTTAAGGTTGGTATCTTGTCTTTTTAGCAGATTTTCCTTAAGAGAAATCAACCGATAAGGTCCGATTTTCAAACAATTTCTTCCGAAAATGAGGTCTGTTCGTAATTATATATTTACATACCTGTCTGTTAGCACTCTAGCGGTCGCAATTGTCGTTTGATCACTACCAAATTCGACATATAGGCATTTCATGCAAAAATAAAAGTCAAGATCGTTAATAGCTGAAATCAGACCAGTGTAAGGAGGCGTTAAGAGGGGAATTTCGAAAATTCATGATATCTCTACAGAGTACATTGTATATCTGATGAAACCTCAGGAACGACACCAACGAAAATATGTATCACACTCGGGCGAAACTTTACAATGTTTAATGAATCGAAAGTGGAATCTAAGAGATGGCAAAATCGCGCGATATAGCACATTAAAAAAAATCAATGTCAGTTTACGAATGAAAAATGATGAAAGCTAACAAAGACAAACAAAGCTGCCGCTAATCTGCAACGCCATCAGTACTGACTCCGAGCACATTAATTACCTAGCAGATCATTACCAATTTTCGGCATGAACGGCCTTCCCTTTGGTCCCTTGTCACTCAATCATTCCCAAAGCCCACTCTCTCTCTCCTATCTCTTTGGCCCGATCCCTTTACCTCTTTGCCTGGGCTTCCCGCATTTCTTATCTGATCCTAAATCAATCCTCATTACACATCGAGTTTTACCTTTCTTTGAAACAGAACTCGAACCAATATTGCCGAATATAAATCGTTGTGCGTAAACATATGAGCACGTAATTATGACAACTAGAGCGATGGAATTACAAGCCGACAAACAGTCGAGCTGTAGAAGGCAAACAATAAGTCGGCTTGGCATGGCATAAACCAAGCAAATCATACACTTGCTAGTATTATGTACAAATCTTATATTCCATTCCATATTTTTCCCTTCAATCCCCAAGCGCTTTCCCTCCAATCACAAATAATCAATTACCTTTAGGAATATAGGACTTTGTCTGGGTTTACCCCATCTTTTTCGCATTTTGTTTCCTTTTTTACTGTTTTCTTCTGATAACTTAAGACCAAATTTGGTATAAATCACATTGTACTTATGAACAAGGGAGGCTAAAAAGATCACAATATCAAACAAATATAAAACTTCAAACCATATCAAATTGAAAAGAAAAAAGTCTGACCACCGGTTACAGCTTAACATAAACAGATTTATACTCGTAGACTTCCACGATCCCGGTCATTAATACTATTAAGGTCTTCGGGTATTGCCCGTGTCTTCATGTTTGTGGCCAACGTTTCGCTAGATATGATTCTAGCTTCCTCAGTGCTATCTCTGAGACTTAAGAGTTGTGTGTTCACCTCAGGTATAGATGCGAGTCTTATCCCGGTTTCCTTGGGCGGAGTAATAGTATTAATAAACAGATATGCTAATTTATGGAATGACACACAGTTTGCGTTATCGTATGTTTTGTCCTCTGTTTTATTGTACATTTCAATTCTTAAGACCACTATCTCTTACATCGATGGCCAGCTTTCATTCTTTTGTGTCTCTCCAGATTTTAAGTACCTCTTCTCCAAATGTTACTAGAATTAATTCGCACAGTTCAAAATTCAAAAAAAAAAAACATAATATAACATAACAAGTTATCCTGAAACTAGAACTACTGAGTCACAAACCACAACAGAAGATGAAAAATTACTAAACATAAACCACCAACTTTAAAGGGCCTTTAATAGGGGAGAGGAAACATTTGGAGGTTCATAGAAACTCTTATGGATGATTCCGATATTACAAAGCATCGTTGAAAAATGCTCGTTCTGCTCTATATGGGATCATACATTTTTTAAATTCTAAATATTAAAATAGCAGATCTGATAACGAGTAAAGTAGGCATTTTCCAAACCCTTCCCTTTCTATCTGAGGTGATTGCTTCCTAATGTTCATTGGTAGGACAGCAGACCCTGCTATATGTATTCACGATGCTCGGTGGCCGATTTCTTACGTTCTTTGACGTGTTCATTTTATAAAGTAGGAACTCTGGTGTATTTTAGTCGTGGACGTCAGAGAATTGGCGTGACTCTCTGAAATAAATAACCCATTGAAAATAAGCTCATTAAGAATCTGTTAGTGTGAATTCGCACAGCTAGATCCGAAGTGAGGCGGTGTTGCGCGCATTCTAATAGTTGCTGGGAGATTCCTATCTCAGGCGATCGTCCCACCGTCCTGTGGCTCACAGCTGATAAAACTAAGGAAGAGGAGAAAGAGTCAATCAGTCGGTGTTACTAGTAGTAGCCGATATAAATATGGAACAGAGGACAACTACTGTTATCTAATCCTAAGAGTCTATTTAAATACTCAAGTCAAGAGAAGGTCATCAAAAACACTTTAATACATCTGATATCACTTGTATGGGATGTAGGACCCACGTCCTGACAAGCAAACATGTGATAGAATTTACTCCATCCACAAACAGCAAGGGAATTTATTTCATCAGCTGATAGAATTAATTCTATGTATTTATGTCTAGCGACTAAGATTGGTGCACAAGAGGTGCACATTTAAGCGAAACAGGTAGAAAAAAAAGTAGCTAAATAAATTAAAGTGATTCGCCCAAAAATTACCTAAACACTAATCTGAGTTCAAAATTATGGAAAAAAAAAAGTCTCCTATACTCACTTTATCATAACTCTACATGTTTCGTGTTCTTTACTTCAACTTTTCATTGGGATCACAATATTCTTAGTACTAAAAACTGAGTCAGCCCATTTTAAAGTAAATGACTCTAAATTTGGTCAGTGATCAACATATCTCATCATTTTTATATAAGACGAAAAAATTAATCTTCTATGCAAACAAGGCGTATCTTGGTAAATCAAGAATTTAATTTTGCAAACACTCTTTAATTTCGAAATATGAAATTCTTAAGTTTTATTCTTCTTGAGTTGTAAACACTTCGTAAATTGCAACGTGTTCATCAAATTGAGAAAATAATGAAGTGTGTATTTATGCAATTGAAACTCTTATTGTTAAATAAAATCAAGACAATAACAATATTCACTAAAATTAATGATCAAGAAAGAATATACACAATCAAGTACTCACTTCTAAACTAGCTAGTGTGTCTGACACCGGTGTGGGAACGTGCCAAATCGTACCTGGAAGATGAAAAAAAAAATAGTGACTTAGACCATAAGAATATTCGTATAATAATAAAATAATACAAGAATATTAGATGTTTAAATCCAATATAAAGAAAAGTAGCTTTTAAATCACATAATTTTACTGAATAAATAAATGTCACTCATTCCAGAGGAAGCCTCAAATCTGAGCTACGGACTGGCAGATTTGGAACTCATTTTTAGCAGATTTCCCTTAAGGGAAATCAGCTATTGAGGTCGTACTCATGACTCGATTTTCGAAAATTTTCTTCAAATGTCCATCGGTCCTACCCAGGAGATGACGAAAATGAGGTCCGTTCAAAATTATATATATTTGTCTGTTAACGCTCTAGCGGTAGCAATTTTTGTTTGATCGTTACCAAACTCCATATTTAGTCGTTTTATGAAAAAAGACAAATCAAGTTCGTTAATGGCTAAAATCCCAACAGTGGGAGAGGGGTTTAGAGGGAGGGGATTTTCGAAAATTCTAAATATCTCCGTTACCATAAGTCGGATAAAAAAATTGTGTTGAGCCAATCTTATTGTAAATTAAATTTACTATAAATATTGTTCTTTACATTTATTCTCTATCTTGAATACTAACTGAGATATTTGCATTTTTATTAAATTTGGTCCAGTAACAGACAACTGAGTTTCCCGCCAAAAGCTAGTTCGTTCCTTTGCCGTAACTGCTGGGCTCTCGTACGGAGATTTCTCTATTGTATAACTTCACGTGGGAAATCTGCTTAGTTTACGCAGCCCCTGCGTGACGGACTTTTTAATTTGCGAAGTTAAATATATATATATATATATATATATATATATATATATATATATATATATATTTGATATATATATATTAAAATATTAAATATATCAAAATGAGATTTGTTTAGTAGTGAGCAGAATGTACATGAGTATAAAACGCAATGTTTTACGAGGGATAATAAATATTATTATCTGTGCGAATGTCGGGCTAAAGTGGGAATAACGCCGGGACTTTATTCTAAAGTGATAATTGTTACTAAAATAGTTGAAAACCTTCAAACTAAATTAATAAAATTCATCGTAGGTGATAAGAGAATTTTCTGATTGTTAATTTTCTCTTTATACGATCTCCATAATTATTTCGTGACACATTATACTATTCCCCCTTTTCAGAGGCCCACATCATCGCGTGATAAGCTCTCGGCAAAAAATTCAATCTAAGCAGATTTCCTACCTCCTGGAAAATGTATATTTATATATATATATATATATATATATATATATATATATATATATATATATATATATATATTTGGGGTTGGGCAGGGTTGATAACCCCTCCCCCTACTTAGCGGCTGCGTTAACTAAGCAGATTTCCCACGTGTGTCACGCATTTGCATTTATTTCAAAATTCAACATTCAATGAAAACTATTTTTGCCATTTAAGCTTCTAAAGTGCTAATATGACAGCTTATTGTTAATATGATATGAGTACGAGTGGGGGTTTACTGAATACCAAAAACTAAAAAATTCAAATATCTTGGTTAATAATCAAATTATTGAAATAACGTATATATCATCATTTCTAAAACATTAAATTTGTAATGCAATTGATTCTATACAACTTTTTGATCTGATGTTATTCAATGAAATCGGACCTGGAATAGTGGTGGTTTAGAGAGAGGGAGAATTAGAAAATTCAAAATATCTTTGTTATTATGAGTTGGATCATAAAATGTTATAGATCAAATCTTGTTAAACTTTTGATTTTCTTCAATTGTTCTATGCATTTTTTGGAAACTCAAGTGTCAAGCGAGTTATTCGTTCGTACTAGTTTTCTGCCTTCAGTAACCCCCCCCCTCACATCTACTCTGTTGTTTCACATATAAATACAGAATACGTGGTGATTATGAGACCACAAGTGTTATAAAAGTTCTCAAATCTGCACAGTATACGCTGCCCTTCCGTGACGGAATTTGATGATTTAGGCCAGTAAAAGATGATACCTCATTAAAAGTGGAGCAATAGTTTGAGGTGGAATGCCTTGGCTTAAGTTAAACCAATAAGTGCCTATGAGGTAGGTGGGCATTAGGGGGAGTTCTGGTCCGTTCAACATACCATTAACTCGGCCTCTGATGAAGCCTGCAGCAACGCTCATGAATATTCATTTTCATAGCCGACATTATTATTTAGCAATAATCAGAACAAAGAGCGGAGCCCACGGCCTCGCATTAACATATCCTATACAAGTTGTAAAACAAATCGATCCTATCCTTTTGGGGTAGCCCCTATACGCTTAAAATTCTCAAAATGTATGACCTACGTCAGAGAGGCGGGCCTAAACTTTTTTTTTTTTTAATTTTGTTTCAGGTTAGATTTAGGGCAGTAGCCGAATAAATGTATTCGTCACAGCCTACACGAGAGCAGCACAAGCCCCGGCATATGGCTAATGGCGTATTTCCGACACTTCCTTGGCGTATGTAAATATAGGAATTCCTAACCTCCTTCCAGCCATTGTTAAGGCCATTAGATTGTTATTCAGCAATTATCTTTAATTATCTTTTATTGTAAATGTCCTTACACATTTGGTCCACTTTGACGGATTGACAGCTAGCAGAAAGAGATAAACATTGATTAACAATGACGAACCTTTATTGATTGCGTAAACTAAGCTGATTTCCCGCTATGTGGAATGACACACGCGTTACAACATCATAATCATTTTCTCTTTTCTCTTTAATAAAAATCTTTTGATAATAAAACTAGAAACCTACGAATATATGGCAGAAAGTAATTATGTACAAACGTTCACTTCTCTTCATCAACACGTTTATTCATTTTCTCTACATGTTTCACTTCCTAACATATACCTCCCTCCGGTCAGAAAGCCACGTCATTACTAGACCAAAAAGCACTCGAGGAAGGACAGCTTCTTTTCGACTGAGGCTCGAGGTGCCTAATTTTCGGCAACTCTTCGGTTGCCGTCTTCAGGCTGGTTGCAGTCCGGAGACCAAATGGCCTGTAGTCTACAAAGTGCAGGTATGTGTTAGGTAGTGTTATCACCCGATGAGCCTTGTTGGAATTGAAACATGTAGAGATGCTTAATAAATGTGTTGAAGAAGAGGAGTGAATTTATGTCTACAAAATAGCCTTTTGCCGATATATTCATATTTGTATGATGATAAGATAATGAGTTACTACATTATTAATAAAAGTCCGTCACGCAGGGGCTGCGTAAACTAAGCAGATTTCCCACGTGGTTAAGCAATAGAGAAATCTGCCTAATAACAACTGTAGTAGTAAGTAACCTCTAAACCTAAACACATTATTTAGGGCGTAATAACCCAGTAGTTTCTAGCCCCAAAAAACAGTTAACCTAACCTCTAAACCTATTCACGAGGGACGAATAGTTATGGAAACGGCCACCAGAGCTCTCGGCAGAAAGTCCGAACATAGCCTACTGGTCACCACACGCAGAATACAAATGCAAATATCTCGGTTAATATTTAAGATACAGAAAAAATGTATAGAACAATATTTATAGTACATTTTATTTGCAATAAGATTTATTCTCAACCATGTTTCGATCCGACGCTCTCAAACCCCCGCCCCCCCCACTGGTCGCCATTAACGAACTTGATCTTGCTTTAGACATAAAATGATTAAATATCAAGTTTGGTAACGATCAAACGAAAATTGCGACCGCTAGAGCGTTAACAGACAAATATATATATATATTTGAACGGACCTCATTTTCGTCATCTCCTGGGTAGGATCGATGGACATTTGAAGAAATTTTTCGAAACTCGCGTCATGAGTACGACCTCAATAGCTGATTTCCCTTAAGGGAAATCTGCTAAAAACTAGAGACGTGACTTGATCATGCGATATTCAAACATTTATAGGATTAAAGTGAAAATCCCATGACATGAATCTAGAATTTACTACAGGCCGAAAATTAAAAAAAAAACAATATTACAATAATACATAGATTATACGTATTTTGGAACGCTGTATTCCAGAATTGTATAATATTAATTCATCCCATTCATCCTAATACAATATCCATATTTAACTGTGTTATGTAGAAATGAAGATGAAGTTCGTTAACGGCTAAAATCGGAACAGTGGAATAGGGGTTTAGAGGGGGATAGTTTCGAATATTCAAAATATCTCCGTTGTTATGTGTCGGAACAAAAAATTGTATAGAATCAATCTGATTGCAAGTGTAATGTTCTATAAATGTTTTTACATATATGTTTTCTTTAAACTGAATATTAACCGAAATATTTGCATTGTTTAGTTTTCAGCCTTCAGTAATCCCCCACTCTCGCTCATGTCGTAATAATAATAACCTGTTATATTATGGAACACTTGATTCAGAGCTAAAATACCGAATGACTAGATCATTGTCTGTAAAATTAAATGAACTTGATCGCCCTCAAAAGTGATATGAATAATGAAGAATACCTTCAACCTCAATATTAAAATATAATGGCAATGAATTACCATTCTCGTGTCAAGCGAAAGATCAATAAATGATTATAAATTGAAGCATAACCGCAGCGGTGGTGAACGTGCTATACCTCAGACCACAAACTGTAAAATCGGCGGGACGTGAGTCGATTAGGGCACTTATGTATTCAGCAGTTCCTAATATCTACACACCAACCTGTTGGAGCGGCGATTCCACTGCCCAATCCCGTTTATGCAAAAATATGCAGCATTCCTCTTGTGCTTCCTAAATAGCCGAATATATATCAAATGGTTGGTGCGATGCGGAGAGAAATTCAAAGGTTGAGTTACTAAATAATTAAAATGAGCTTGGCCGGAGAGCCGGAGAGGTGAAAGCTCTCCCTCAAATCAAATAATTTCTACGGTTACAGCTGATGCTAACCTCGCTGAAATTTCTCGGTGCCTCAGGGAGCAAATGGATACTAACAGTCAGAGGGACTATGTTCTCTCTATTTCTCCCTTAATTAGAAACTTACGTAAACAGGACTTGGTACTTGAGCTAGACTTGAGATTTTTAATGAGACTATTGCTTTAAGTAAAAATCCCATGAGTAGGTTGGTGCTTGACTGAACAAATATAGATATTTCAGTTAGTATTCGAACTTTTTTAAAAAAATAAATAAAAAGGTGAAAATGACAATTGAACTACACTGCTGCGTGGTTCAAAAAAGACTTGAAGGAATGAGGGACATTTTATGAAAATGTAATACATAAAGCTCCCGAAATTAATAGGTTTCCTGATCACTCTGCATATTAACCGTCACAAAATATATATTTTTGAAAAACGTAAAAATTATTTAAAAAAAAAAAGCTCAAAATAATCAAAGCACCAACAGCTTTTAAAAACAATAATCAACGAGATATTACTTTGTGAACATTTGTTTCTTTTGTGTATTTTAGGTCTTTGTAATGTAAATCACACATGGTAAACCTAGAGAGCAACGAGTTCGATTCTATCCTGAACAATAGAAATTATTTAATTCCGAATTCATTAAATAAAATCCTTAGTCCCACTCTGGTAGACAACCTGTAGACAACCCTTCCCCATTAGTCGTAGTAGCACAAAGTGGATAATCGTTTCACAGCCAAAAATCTCATTTGATTAGAAAAAGAAATAACTGCACGCCTATGGTGTTAGATTACTATTATGTATTATTATGGTATATACTACTTTCTACGATATAAATGATGAAATACAGTTATCCCAGGACCCCCCAGGATAACAATGATGATTTTGATGGTTACGTTTGACATATTGATGACAACTTCTATCTAATTTAATTATGATTGTTAATGTATATAATATAGAAAACATGAGATATTAGTTTAGATTGTTTGCATTATATACATTTTTTTTTATCATGGCCACTGCTGTCACAATATAACATCATTAAATGGTTTCTGCTTCTTAATTTCCTCCAACTAGAGATATCTAAATGTATAAATAATGCCCTCTCTCAAGTATTATAACCAACTTGGTTTTGTACTTTTTTTTCTTGCATCTCGTATAAACACCATTACAATTTATTTTGCCGGTTTGCTAAACTTACTGTTTCAACTGATCCATATTCTCCGGTGTTTAGATATCTGGTATATAAAGTTCGCTAACTCGTTTTGCTATTCAATTGCTAGAAACTAAGACAAATTGTAATTTCGATCAACAGGTTGTTGAGCATCTAGACAACTGTGTTTATAGCGGAATGAAATTTCAAGGGAGCACACCCCCGTTGGAAATTGGTGGTAGTGACTATGAGCTACTAGACTATATTGCTCCATCTGCTGGCCAGCTGACATGGGCGGGGATTGAGATGCACAGAGTGCGCCGCGAGCGAGAGCTGACCTTTGGCCATGCCTGTCATAGAGGAACCCGGTAATTTAATTGAGATTTCCCTCCCGGCTCCCCCCTAGCTATGCTCCTGGCACAGGGCACTTCCGTCAACCGCTCCTCGAGAAGGGAACAACACAGTTGAGTAATGTCATGATACCGTTTCCTCTCCTGAAAGCTGCTCGTACGAGAAAACATTGTAAAATGGCGTATGTCTGTTTGGCATAAGAACATATCGTGGCTAGCTTTCACAGGACTTTCGAGATTATCCAGAGCGTACAGGGAAAAAAACACAGCGGAAGTTCAGGATATGGTTGCGTTCTATCTTTGGTCAGAAAAGCAATGAAAAAATGAATTCTTTGGTTCCACAGTCCATGAAAGGCTCAAGGAATTGATGGAGTCAAGACATCAGCTTGAGGCATTCTTCATCGCACTGTGTTGGAATTATGGACCAAAGATGTCTACTTCTATATTCAAGATACTACTAAATGCCTCACGATCCTGAGTGGGCACATTAGGCTCTGATGTAAATTCCGATAACTGTACAAATAAAAACGATTTCCCAATTTAAAGTCCAATCCTCCCCAATTTATAGTCGACGGAGTAAAGGAAAACACAAACTCCTTATTGATGATTAATGCAAATAACACAGAACTAGAAGCTGTTACTGGATCATAACCAATAATCAGTAAAATATCGCGGTTTTCTCTCTAAATAGTCAGGATTTAATGAGCTAAGAATCGTAGATCGAATAAAAAAAACCCAAACTGGCAATTAGTGATCCTCAAGGTGTTCCAGAACTGCTACAAAAACCAAGGAAGCAATCTATAGTTCCTCGGTGGAGGATAATATTATATATACGGCAAAAGCCTGAGCCTAAAACTGCAAAAAATAATGGGCAGCCTAAAACCAGACATTTTTTCCAATTATGAAAGTAAAAAGAGTATAAATGTGAGAGAAACCTTGAGATTGTTAATCTTTTCAGTTGAGGCTTCAGCTAAGAGCTGGTTTGGTGTGGATGTGTCAACCAGATGAGAACACAGACAACAGTGCCTCAAAGAGTGGAAGCTGTTGATACATAAGAACGACGTCAAAGCTGAACGGGAATCTTGGTAGGGGTTCAAGTAAATAGGAAACACCGCCTAAAACCTGAGACGAATAAGTTGTAGTAAAGGCCCATTATCTATGTGATAACAAATGTCAAGACCAATGGAGGGAGGTACACTATAAAATCATTATAAACGAGACCCAAAAACTCACCTGGAGGTTAAAATGAACCAATTTGCATTTCTTCACATTATCAAAAATGTAATAAAATAAAATTTAACGATTCCAAAAAGTCGATTTTTTTTTCCATAAAAGTTGGCCTTAAGTGGCCGTTAACAAAAATTACAATATATAGCTAATAGCCTTATAAATGGCTTCCAATTTAAATGCCTTTTTTCCCTTAATATATGACGTGATTTGAGATTGTTAAGCAAATAACGATTAGGTTTATTGAGATTGGTGAGCTATATCCTTCTATATATGCCAAGCCGCCTTGAACTTAATGTGATGGTTATCAGAACTGTTCTCAATAGATTAACTGGACCAGAGGCTGCCCTAATAGAAACATGCCTTCGGGGTTATGGGCTTGCTCAATATTTTCAAGAATATATAGTCCATTTCTTTGCACAACCTTTTGTAAAAAAAAAAATTTCGAATTAGTTTCTCATTTATAAATTAATTCGTTTGAAATGATTAATATTAGTCTCAAGTCGAGTTTAGTGTTTGAAATTCCTAATTGACTTCAAATTATTTGTAGTTTCGAACGCCTCCTTGACAACATGGCGCAAATTGACAGAGGCAATTTATAATCTCTCCTCATTTATAAATTCTCTCCATCTCTTTTATTCTTTGATTAACTACCTCTTCCAAATGATGATAAGTTACGAATGGCTAGTCAGATAGAAGGTTTCTATTCATTGCACCATTTTCTAACTGACCCTTGTCAAAATATTTAAAGGTTTCAGGAGTTGGGGTTTACACCAGACCTAATGAGAAATTTGTACGTATGTGCATGTTTCGGCTACGTTCATCGGATCAATAAACGTTAATTAATCATTATTACTGACAGTAAATTTTTATTATCAACCTAATTAGTACAATTATTGTTTTTGTACTTAGCTTTGTAACTTGTACATTTTCAGTCTTTAGGACCCCCCAACTCCTTCAAATGAGATTTTCATTTTAAGCGATTATAACCACAAATCATCTCATCTCGAGCTATAATTTAAAGTTTTGGTTACATATGGGGTTTTAAACGGAATTAATTTCTGATAGATACATTTTATTTATTTGGTTAATGCCCCACATTGATGGTGATTGGTAAGATCTCTGTTTAGGGGGTAGCGATATTCTATTTTAGGTAGATAACGGAAAATGCGTAACTTTATCATGCATAAAACTTGTTTCATAATTAATAATGAAGCCAGTCAATTTAATGTAAATGTGTATTAAATATTTACTGATTACAAATGAGTCTCTCATTCAGTGTAATAGTTAGTTAACTGAGATACCATGTAACAGATTAAATATTCTACTCCCATAAATTAAGTATGTACTGCTATATTTCCTAAATATTCGTTTTTAACTTTGACAAAGTAGACTGAATTGAAATCGGAACAAGATTGAGAATTCTAAGATTTTATTCAGCGCTTAATTAATAATTAGCAGATTTCCCTTAAGGGAAATCAGCTATTGAGGTCGTACTCATGACGGAATTTTCGAAATTTTTCCTCAAATGTCCATCGATCCTACCTAGTAGATGACGAAAATGAGACCCGATCGAAACTGTATATATATATATACGGGCGTAATTTTTGTTTGATCGTTACCAAACTCAATATTTAGTCGTTTTTTGTAAAAAGAAAGATCAAGTTCGTTAACTACTGAAATCGAACCAGGGGAAGGGGGGGGGGGGTTGAGCAGAAGAATTTCGAAAATTCTAAATATTTCCGCTACTATACGTCGGATCAAAAAAGTGTACAGAAAAAATAATATTGAAAATTAAATGTACTATAAATGTTGTTATATACATTAATTCTCTATCATGAATATTAACCGAGATATTTGAATCTTTCAGTTTTCAGCCTTCAGTAAACCCCCCACTTCTACTAGTGTTACTTAAACAATGCTCAGTTATATAATAAAAAATATTAATTGACACCTAAATACCAAATCTTGTTTTCATTGAACTTTTACTTTGTGAGATATATGCAAATACGTCCTGTTTAACTCACCCCCTCCCCCTTCTTTTGTTTTTGGATTACTAAAATTGATTCTGATTCATTACAAATTACATCACTAGTTTTAGTAAATTGTTTTCAATAATATTAATATGTTATATTCAGATATATTTCATTAACTGTTTGTTTTTCCAGTCTATCTACAAAACGCTACGAGTCTGGCTTGCCTGTTTGTTTACAATTCAGCCTCTTTCCGTTGTAGGGATTATTAACTTGTATTGTACATTTACTGAGCATTCACGGTAGTGTTACCTGTATGTAAATTTATCTATTGTAAACCTTCGCGTGGGAAACCTGCTTAGTTTACGCAACCCCTGCGTGACGGACTTTTTTATTTTGTGATTAGCCATTTTTCGGAGAATTATTTATGTTTCCTAAGAATCAGGACCTGTGTGATTCAAGGCTGAAATAATACTCCAACGAAAAATCAAACACGTTTTGGCTCTGATGAAGTTTTTCAATGCCTTCAATACTTTACTCTCCAAGATTCCTCAACGTTGAGTGTTCAATGAAAAGAAGATGATTTTCACGGCTTTCTCACTCGGTGAAACGATGTAAGAATTTATAGTGGCCATGAACGGGTCAGTAATATATCAATGTCCTTATAAACCGTATTTTCTTTTTATAACAAGTTTGACGGAGCTCCACTACGCTTATCTTCCGGCGAAACTATATCTTAATAATATGCATATCCGATCCGTGTAGAATTCACGGACAGAAGTCGTTCCTTATTTATGAGCTTCCCATAAAATGAGGTTTTACTTAAGTGGGGACAGATTTAGCCAGAGCTCTCAGATAGTAAGGACATAAAAAGGGAATCCTTAGCTTGGGGTTTTATGCTCTAGGACTCCTGCATTCCGATGGGCCCCTTAATCCAGACCCTACACACCTCAGGCTATATAAATATGATTTCTTACCAGGAAGTTAATAGTAGTACTGTTGTAAAACTAACGTCAGACTTATCTGCCGTCCTCTTAACTGTAAATTCCTCCACCAAGCTTCGGTTCGCAGGAAAATCTATAGAGGTAAATAGACTTATATATTTCTTTCTAATTTTATTTTATTAAAGCGCTGATAAATTGTACTTTAAGCAGCTCAACAGTGTAATGTCAACGTTCTGAATAATTTTATTCCCTTTTTCAAGGCTGACAACTTATTTAGAAATATCCCGTGTGAGCTAACCTCAACAAGTTTTCTATTGTATTTGCACCTTTCAATACTTCAGTAATTATAAATGAACTCGCTTTCAATTGACATTTATATCCACTTACATTTGTGGCACAAAGTCCCGTTTTTGAACTTTTTTATCAAGTAATAAAATATAACCAGTTCGGGACCATATAGAGCTGTCTTGAGCGATTGGTTTAAGGATGGCCAAAATCTGAATCCTAAATACCACCGTTTATCATCAAATCTAAAAATGTTATAGGTCTGGATTTATAGTCGTTTTGTGATTTAAAAAAAGAGGGCCTAACTGTACTTTTGTAAATCCTAGCAAAAAAGTAATTACAATTTTTTTGTGTTTTGAATTAATGTTTTTGTAAATGTGTTTTAGGGAATTTTTGAAGTATTGATCACCTTATTTGCAAAACAAAATATTTTATAAACTTAATTATTTTATTAATTTTCCATAGTTAAAGCGTTGTCTTTAATCTCACATGGTAATCCTAGGGTTCGATTCTTGCCAGAGCAAAGGAAATTATTTAGTGACGAAATTCATTAAATAACATCCTATGTCCCACCCTGGCTAGAAAAGGGTGGTAACCTGTAGATAACCCGTCCCAATTAGCCTGATTTGCAAAAAGTGGACGTTAATAAATAATAATAATTTCCCATAGACATGAAAACATATTTATGTTTAACTTCAGAAAAATGCGAACAAGCGATGGAAAAATTTGAGCAAGATGAGAAATGTATGGGAATAATATAACCAAGAACTAGAACCCGTTAAACCATTCAAATAAAAGTCCGTTACGCAGAGGCTGCATTAACTTAGGAAGTTTCCCACGTGCGCGCACTTATATGCATTTATCTCAAAACGTAAAAGTTCAATGAGAACAATATTTGGTATTTAGGCTTCAAATAATTTGCTTCATAATATAACAACTTATTGTCAATATGGCATGAGTAGGAGTTTACCGAAAGCCGAAGAACTAAAAAATCCAAATATTTCGGTTAATAATCAAGATAATGAAAAAAAAACATACATAACAACAGTTATAGAACATTACATATGCAATAAAATGGTACTGTAAAAAATTTTTATCCAATGAACAATAAAGGAGATATTTTGAATTTTCGAAATTTCCCTTTAACCCCCCCCCCTCCTACTGGTCCAGTTTTAGCCTTTAACGAAATTTTCCTTTACTGTAATATAAAACGTTTAAATAATGAGTTTGCTATCAATCAAACATTGCGACTAGGATCGATGGACATTTGAAGAAATGTTTTGAAAATCCCATCATGTGTATAAACTCAATATTTGATTTCCCTTAGTGGAAATATGCTAAAATAGAAATATGAAGATAATAATCATTATAAATAAGATAAATCTACAATAAAATATTATGAATAAATATATAAAAGAAGTTTGATATTGAACTATTTAAAACATATTTTTTTTAAAAAAAAGTAATTTAAAATTAACTATAATTTTATTGTGTACTCTTTTCGAGATCATTCACCCAGAAATGTAGTAATATATGTACCATGTAATTATCCCTTGAAAATTTTAATACCGCTGTTCACAAGGATGTGTGTGTGTGTGTTTGGAAAATTGGAACCAAGACTTGGTTTTATTTAAGTTGTCATTCACATCCACCAGAAGTTAGAAGTGCTGGTTCATTCAAAAAGTGGTCAACGGTTTTAGCAATTGTGACACTGATGAAAAAAAAAAAGTCCTAGTTCACCGTTATTGCCCAAATTAAAATTATAACTTTAGTGAGCTCGCCGTTATTGGCACAAGTGAGTGTAATTCAATGGTCTAAAAAGCACTTACTCTAAACACGAAGTGACTCAACGATTCCCAGAATATATGAATTGACTAAAATAAATAAATGTGAGACATGAGCATCGAAATTCGGCTTTGAAGTGGTAGAAAAATCAGTGATCAACTTTTTTTTTGTTTATGTGAAATCAATACCAACTTTATGTAACGAAGGCTAATAGAAACGGGTTAGCTACAGGTTACCGACCTTTTTAGCCAAGGCGAGCTAGGGATTTGACTCAGTAGGTCCGTTAAGTCCACGAGGAAATCTCTACTCAAATTAATTCAACTGTATTAACGCCTACACACAAACTCACAAGGCTAAGCTGTGTCCCAAATTTTGCAACGTTTGCAAACTGGAATAGCAGCATGATTTTCAGAAATAAAAAATAATTTTGTTTTGATAGAAAAAAAAAAAGTACATTCTGCAATAGGAATTTCAGGAGTCCAGGACGATGAACAACGAACTGCGCTGACTCATTTATCAATTTTGCGTCCACGGAGCGTGCCAAATGCAAAAAAGTCCGTCACGCCAGGGCTGCATAAACTAAGCAGATTTCTCACTTGGAAATATCTTGGTTAACATTCAATATACAGAAAACATTTACATAAGAACATTTATAGCACATAACAATTGCTATAAGATCGAGACTACAATTTTTCGATCCGATGCATAATAACGGAGATACTTTGAATTTTCGAAATGCCCCCTCAAAACCCCCTTCCCACTGTCAAATTTCATCCGTTAACCAACTTGATCTTTAGTTTTACGTAAAACTAATAAATGTAGAGTTCAGCAACGATTAAACGAAAGTTGCGACCGCTAAAGCGTTAACAGACACCACTAATCTGCTAAAAGACACCAGCCGGAGAGCAACAGCTAGAGACAAACCGACATAAGCTATACCTAGAAGATTAACAAGCATAAATGGCGAGTCGCCCTGAGAGCAACATTGTAATCAAATAAGATCGTTTCTATTAAAATGGAGGCTTAAAGGCAAACTTAAGAGGAAAGAAAGGCAGGCCAACACTTTATTTATTTAGGAATTATGCATCCGACTTTCCTTCGCCGATTCTCTATTATAGTTTATAAAGAGAATTATAAGTTGTTTTGATTCTGGTTCTTGCTCCAATATAGAACCAAGTTGCTTTAGCTTACTGTGTCTTTAAAATAGAACCTTTTAGAAAGCCATCAAGTCATTTCTTGAAAATATTTAATTTCTTCTTCTGCCTCATTCACCATACTCGCTGGAGGTGAACCAACAGAACACCTCAGAATCAACAGGAACATTTTTCAATTAGCAGATTTCCCTCAAGAGAAATCAGCTATTGAGGTCGTACTCATGACTCGATTTTCGAAAAATGTCCATCATTCCTACCCACGATATGACGAAAATGAGAACCATCCAAAATTATTTATACTCCATACACATATATATTTGTCTGTTACCGCTCTAGCGGTCGAGATTTTAGTTTGACCGGTACCAAACTCGATATGTAAACGTTCTATGTAAAACTAAAGATCAAGATCCTTAACAGCTGGAATCGGACCAGATTGATGTGGGGGTGGGGGGGTTAAAGGGAAGGGCGTTTTAAAAATTCCAAATATCTCCTTCATTATACGTCACATTAAAAAATTGTATAGGGCCATTAGGTACTATTTAAATTTAATGTTCCATAAATGCTGCCATAAACATGTTTTCTCTATCTTCAATATCAACCGAGAAAATGGCATTTTTTATATTTCTGCATCCAGTAAACGCCCAATTTAAGTCATCGCACTTTAAAAATGAGAAAATATATTACGAAACGTCTTATTCCAAGCATAAATGCCAAATATTGTTTCCAACGGACCTCTATTATTTGAGAAACACGCCAATAGTTAGAGTGATAACGTTATCAATTAAGATTTTATTGCCCTCCCACTTCTCACCTACTCAACGGTTTTTTTTTTAGTTTTAGCAGATTTCCCTTAAGGGAAATCAGCTATTGAGGTTGTACTCATGACGGAATTTTCGATATTTTTCTTCAAATGTCCATCGATCCTACCTAGTAGATGACGAAAATGAGGCCCCTTCAAAACTGTATATATATATATATATATATATATATATATATATATATATATATGTGTGTGTGTGTATATATGTATGTATATATATTTGTCTGTTACCGCTCTAGCGGTCGCAATTTTTGGTTTGATCATTACCAAACTCGATATCTAGTCGTTTTATGTAAAAGGAAAGATCAAGTTCGTTAACGGCTGAAATCGGACCAGTGGGAGGATTATCTAAAATTCAAAATATTTCCGTTACTATGCGTCGGATCGAAAAAATGTATAGAATCAATCGTATTGCAAATTAAGCTAGGCTTGCCAAAAGCTAGGTCGGCCGTTTTCTTAACTGTTCGGCTCTCGTGAAATTTCTCTATTGTAAAACTTCACGTGGGAAATCTGCTTAGTTTACGCAGCCCCTGCGTTACGGACTTTTTTTTTTTGAAATAGAGAATATATGGTAAAATGAGATCATTAGTGCTATATTCCAACATGTTGGGAATTTGCTTAGTTTTCACAGCACCTGCGTGATGGACTTTTTTTTATGTTTTATTTTACAGGCTTATAATGTAATATTGTAACTTCAAAAGCATAACCCCCACTACTTTCGATTTGTGACTTTGCTATAGCATATGGTCACTGATACACCCTTATACAATATAGCTATAAGTATGAGTACGCGGGCCTATAAATGATAATATAAGCTTCTCGAATGAAGTATGTGCGGTCATATTGTATTCCACGGAGGGGTGAGAGGCACGACCTATAATTCCAAGGATAAGATGACACTCTCAAGGTAACATTGTATCGGTGAGAAATGATTTCTATGGATTAAGTTACCCTATAATTCACCATTCTCCCTTTCTCTGAGCTCCATAGTCCATAGTTGCTCCAGCAAATAAATATTAATCAAAAAGCGAGTATAAAAAAGTCCGACAAGGAGGGGCTGCGATTTTACACACACTGGAATGACATGCGACATCTCACCAAAATTTTGTCACGCAAGGGCCGCGTTAACTAAGCAGACTTTCCCACGTGCGTCGCGTAATTGCATATATCTCAAAAAGTAAAAGTCCAATGACAACAATATTTTACCTTCAAATAATGTGGTTCATTATATAACAGCTTATTGATAAAAAATGCAAATATTTCGGTTAATAATCAATATAATGTAAAGCCCATATAACATTTATGGAACATTGAATTTTCAATAAGATTTGTTCTATACAATTTTTCAATCCGACGTATAGTAACGGAGATATTTCGAAATCCTCCCTCTAAACCCCTTCTCCCACTGGTCCAATTTCAGCCATTAATGAACTTGTTATTTCTTTTTAAAAACGTTTAAATATAGATTTTGGTAACGATGAAACAAAAATTGCGACCGCCAGAGCTTCAACAGAAAAATATAAATATATACGTCAATTTCGTCATCTACTGAGTAGAATCGATGGAACTTTGAAGAAATGTTTCGAAAATCGCGTCATAGGTACGTCTCCAACAGCTTAAGGGAAGTCTGCTAATATTTTCTATTACTATGTAAAAAAATCGAGGCCCGGAGAGGGGTATCCTTCTTGAGGAGTTCTATATAATAATAAAATAACAATAACAACAAATAAACAATGACTTTGACAAGCTTTGGGAATACTTAGAAAGACGGAGACAATTTTGAAGCTTCGCATGATATCGTAGATATAATGTTTTTACCTGTTTCCCTAGTCCTGGTGTCATGTAGTGCTTCAATAGCTGAGTTGCAACGTGTCCTACTTAAGCTTACGGAAGCAAACCTGGCACGTTCAGCAGGTGAATTATTGAATTGGAATTAGTGGAACTGTTCGCTACCAGAGCACGCTAGTGTCGTGACACAAGTGGAGTGGCGGGAGTCTAGTGGCGTAATCAGTCAGACAGACCTTCGGTCAGAGGAAGAACTTTGACTGTCCTTGATCCCGTCTGTGTGCCCATCTGGATTAATGAGGGCCGGCAGTCTACTGGGCACAGCTAAGTCCAGGTCCTTCTTGGCAAACGGGGTTTGTTCGTTGAGTTAATAAAACTCGGAGCGCTAAAGCTCCGGGCACAAATGTCTTCCAGAGGCGGCAGTAGATTTCCTTGGTTTACATCGCCAACAGAATAAATATATACATATTAATTTTAATGGATCTGTTTACAGCATCTGCCTACTAGATAGGACCTGTTGACACTTGAAGAAAGTTTTGAGTAATTGTAACATGAGAAATACCCTCAGGAGCTGATTTCTCTTAAGGGAAATCTGCTGAAATATGACCTACTAATGATCGCCAGTTAACAAAATAAACAAGGCTCTGAGGAATTTCAATGTAGACACATACATATGACATTTACGACATTATTTGTTTTCCCGAGACGCAGTGAGCGCATGAATTTTCATCAGTGGCCCGGGGCGGAGAGCCACCCTCAAGAATGGCGGCCATGGGTCTAGTAAAGTGACTGCACGTTTCGGCTCAGAGATTTATGAATGAGATTTCTCTTTCCGAGGCAGACTGAGCAAAGATTAAGGGGCTGCCCACACCGAGGTGGAATAATAAATTCCAGGGATATTTAATTAAAGCTTGTTTCCTTTGTAAATGTCAACCCAAGAATGTTGGCCAATAGAGTGGAAAAGTGGTCATATCGGGAGGCAGAGACTTTATCTACAGTCACAACGGCTACATTCGTGAATTCTAATGAGGATCACACCTTCTACATTATCTTGCAAAAGGCATGAGCTCTCGCGTGTCGTCTATAAATAAAAAAAGGCCTCATAAAGTTATCAATTCCAGTAAAGGCAGTGCATAAAGTTATCAGTCGGAGAAAAGACTGGGCATAAAGTTATCAATTCTTGAAAAGGCAGGACTTCATTCATTACGAACGTTCTGCCGAATTATAAAATCAAACGGGATGAGTTATATTCTTTCCCCAAAGCATCTTCAAGGATAATCAGGTAGCGGTCGGCCGGTAGTAATCATAAACATCAACACGCCATCTTCTCTAACTGTATAGAAAAACTGACCTCAACAGACCACATTAAATAGACTCTACAAAAGCCACTAGAACACTATAATTTCTTAAGCTATGAAATTAACAGAATTTTTTTTTTTGGACTTCTATCTGTTCCCACGGTTCTTACTCAGCGAACGTCCTTTAAGAATGTCACAATTTTGGCAGAGAACGTCATTATATGATAAAAACATTTTAGGTAAAAATATAAATATTCCAGTTTGAGTTCAAATCATCATTATAAAAGGTTTCACACCACCCCATAGATAACAGGTAAAGGAAATCAGCTGTTGAGACATTTTATCAAATATTTATTGGTCCTATTTTAGCAGATAACAAAAATAAGTTCCATTCATACATTTTAAGTAAAAATATTCCTTGTCTATTTAAATTCAAGAGATAGTTCTTTATACATTTCGTACTCCATCGAACACTATTAAAGTAAATTATTAAATATCGTACCATTTTCAGACTTCAGTAAAGCCCAACACCAATTTATTATATTTTTACGTTACGCTATTTTGACACTAATTATTCTATTTCAAACCCAAATTTTAAGTATATCTACATAAGGTTTTAACCAAGAGAGAAATAGATGATATGACGTAAGATGAGATAAGCAGCCAGAGATGAACTGATTCCAGCGTGATGGCAAAACCACAATTTGTGAATGGAGCACTTCAGACGGCGGAATTGCAGGTATCATATTTAAATTAGTTTAATACTATTTGTATGCTGTAATTGAACCAAATAACTATGGTGTAACCCTTTTAGTGCCGAACGAGTATAAATCGTTGTTCGCTACACTTGCGAAAAGTGCTAATGACGATATATCGTTGGGTAAGCTTTGGCACATCATACACATCACAAGAGTTCAGAATTTAAAAAAAAAAAAATAAGTAACTTTATAAAACGTTGTAAATGGTTCAAATTCATTGCATTTCAATTAAAAAGATTATTTATTAGAGCTTTTTGTTTTGTTTTTTCTCATGATTGGTGCCGAAGCTCTGTACGCAAGAGCGATAACGTACAACCAAGATAGTATCTTGGCATCTAAATCCAAATCTGTTTATGTTGGCTATCAGATAGCTCACGTGTCACATCATCCATCGGCACGGCGGGACTAAAATCTTTCTTTCAGTCAAGATTCTTAATAAGTATTCAAGTATAATTGGTAAGAAATATTCTCCACAAACCTCCTTTTTTTCCACAATAGGCTGCATTTCGAATTTCTCAAAATATCATTGTAGTTCGTTTTTTTATAGTATTTTTATAAGCCCTACTAAATTCCTCCTATTCTCCTTATCTTCGCACAGGCACCCTTTTTCTCGAGGCACTAAAGCGTTTAATTCAATGCATTAACAATGTCATCCATGTATGACAATAAAAAGTCCACGATACGTTTCAAACTCAGATGTTATTATTTGGAGATATGGGATCCTTCAGAGGTCTTAAATCTTCTATCAGAATTGCTTTCATTCGACGTAACAAAGATGGCAGTCTTTGCCAGAGACAATGCAATGTGCAGCCTGATTCAACAGGTCGGTAGATGGGAGCAACAAAACCCGCAGTATATTAGCCTTCATCCTATAAGGGGTTAGCCCAAGGATATGATATCCTCACGGGGAAGCTCTATAATAAGGTAGACTATTTGTCAGTGTTTACACTCTGCCCTTGTACGGCTCTCACGGGCCCGTTTGATACAGGCTATGCAGGGCTCTAGTCCTTTTTAGGCCAATTCTCGCCTTCATCACACCCGACTTCGTCAGTCGCCATAGCCAAAGCACCAACCCCCGCCCCCGGGATTTTATGTTCGTATTTAATTAACCAGACTTGTCTCAGAATTCCTGTAAGCAACTTATTTTGGAGCCTTCACAAATTAAATCACTCATGGATCTATCCACTGTATGCAACCTAACGCCAAAATTCAAAAGTTTTACCTGCATTTATTCGTTTGTCAACTTCGAATCTTTAGATAAATGGAGACTTAAGATATATACAGATTCGACGAGTAACTGGATTCTAAACAACGTTTAATGCTCTGCATATGTTGTTGTTTATTGTATTTTAGTACCAAAGAATACGTTACAGCTGAATGTATATTCGGATTCTACTATGTAGGTTATTGTAGAGGACATAAAACGAAGAGCACAACAAATGGGTCCTCCACGTTATGACGATATTATGACGTCTGTGTCATCAAAAATACAAGAAGCGACTGCTTTACCAAGGAGAACTCAAGGCTTAACAAGTGATGCTACAGTTTTCCTTTAAATATTTATGTTAACATGTGTCTGCAAGCTACTACAGAAGCTTAAGAACATCAGTAAGCTACTACTTGTTCCTGTAAGAGTATTGACCAAAGCTAATCACTGAAAATAACTATATATGAATAAAAATACAATTATATATGAAGTCATTGTTGGAAGTGAAGGGTGTCTAATTATGGACAAAACAAGTATTGTCCGTCAATCGTTCACATTAGTTGCTTTCAATCAATTCTCAATTAAATCAATACTTCATAACATGAACTGGGCTTAAAACTGGAATTTCTAGCTAAGATGATGGAGAATTAACTCTCTTAAACCGGACCTAGGAAAAACTCTGTGAAGAATTGTTTCATTCTTGAAGACAAAACGCATGATCATGTAAGCTCAACGCAAAACACTTAAATGTATAGATCACCAAATGGAAATGTGAACTGCAGAAATAGTTTGATTCTCTGAAGGAGTAAAGACTTCTGAAAATTTGTCATTGATAAAAACATTGCACCCACAAGATATAATAAAACGTGATGCAGTATTTCAAATTCTCTAAGGACTCAGCCCTCAGGAAAAAATAGATATAGGATCCATAGAGACCCAACAAGAAAAGATACGAATTCGTTGGAGGGGGGAAGGGGCGTCAAAGATCAAACGAATTGGGACGTGACTTCACCAATAAACCGAGATTGGGGTGAATTCCCCCAGGTACGATTCCTAATTGGGGGTTTGTTGGTTGTCTGGAACAGCTGAGCAGTCAGCCAGGATAAACTGCCCAGATAGCTTTGTCTTGAGAAGCGATATGAGCTGGAGCGATTTCGCCGCCCGGGGCCTTACTGGATATGGCCCACCCCAAAAAATTATCTTGCGTATGCACAATATCCCAAAAGAATTCGTAAAGCCCCAATCCCCAGCTTCGTGCCTCAACTTAATTTATATCCGCTTATACGAAATCTGTGTCATCTGGGTTGGTATCTTAATATGAATGTAATAGCTCTCAACTCAGAAATCAGAAAACTTATAAACAATTTGTGGCATTATACTTATCTGATGCGGTTGTCGGTGAAATGGAACTACGTCAGTTGCCAACGTTTCCGTAAAGTTTATTACCTTTGACAAGGCCTACAATATTGCATGTGTATTAATAACAAATATTGGTAACATTTTATATGTGTAAATAAATGTTTACCATATTTATTATCATGGCATTATGTGTAATATTGTATGGTTAGTATGTGTAATATTGAAGGCCTTGACAAAGGTAATAGATTTTACCGAATCGTTGGTAAGCTGGTGTAGTATCATTTCAACCCACGTGACCCGCAACCACATCCAGGAAGGATAGTTCCAACGGCGGTCATCATCAAGGAAAATGAATGTTGGGTTAGTCAAGTAATAAATCTATTTTGTGTGCATGATACATTTTTGTATTAATTATTGTTATGTAATTAAAAAAATGTTAAAAAGTTTCGAAGCTACTAAAATAGTTAGTTGAGAATTGTTTGAAAGTAGTTAATGGTTAAATTCTGAGAGGAATTGTTACGTCTTAAACGTAACAAAGTCAGAATCGGAGTGTTGATGGCAAGAATGAATACCTTTTTAAGCAGGTAAATGCTGAGTGAAAAGGAGAAAAATAAACGAAACCTCTAAGTAGGATCAAGCCATTAGTGTTGAACGAGCACTCGAGAATGATACCTTATTACAAGAGCTAGAAGAAAAAAAAAAGGTTATAAAATGGAAGTGTCCTAATGACCCTACAGACAGCGAGCACTGAGTTACATAATTGCAGCATTTCCTTCTGACAAAGCTATCCCCTTGAGTCCTTTGTTTAAAAATGCAATAGATTCTACAACAGTGTAACGGAATGACCAAAGTGTCAGGACGGTAAGGAACTCTACGGTCGTTACGTCACCGGCGCACAAGCACGTAAAGTTAAATGTACCTTAATTTAACTTAAGCAATCTGAGAAATCTAGGACGTGTGTTATTGTGTCCGAGCGGGTCATTGATTCTCGAGAGAAAAAACAGAATAATCGCGTACTCCAGGTTATGGGAGAGCCTTTAGATATAAAAGGAAATTCGAACTATGTTAGAGCTAGGAGAAGATTGATTGAAAAGATTGAGCTCGTCCGATTTTTATAACTATGTTAAATTCTAAATGGCGTTGGTCTTGTAACCCAATGTTCTACTTTTGATAAACTATTAACATGATTCTCCACAAACCACTAGGATCAACCAAAGGCTATATTTGGAAAGGTTGACTAAGTCATGAAAAGAGTTCATAAATAATACATTTATTTTTATTCCTAACAACCATGTTTTTACTTGATATAAACATCTATGAAAAATGAAAATCCCTGGCTCAGGACAGCCGTATGGCTTTGGTGGGGGCTCAAATGGTAAGCTTTAGAGACCAAACATAGATAGTTCTTCATATATGCAGTTACACCATTGCTTCACGATGCTCAGTATAGACCAAGAGGACCTCTGTTATAGAAGCTTGGCATTGCAAAAGTTAGTGCAATGCTGATTTGGACAACTGCCTAATATAAATCAAATGTCTCAATATAAAACGAATTCCAAATTTTCATGATAAAATATACAGCACACTGCGTCATCAAACACATAGAATCCAATTCGATATTTATTGAATTTGCTACAAAGGTTTTTCGGGTGCAAATATAATATAAAAGAGAAAGTGTTCCTATACACGAAAATCAATAAATAAGCAGTTTAAAATGCAGGTTTTCGGATTCAGTTCGTCAAAAAAATGTGTTTTACGACAGGTAAATGTTATGAAATGCATTTTGTAACGTGAAAAAAACTGTCTTACAAGACAGGAACTACATATAAATTTATAGCCTTGTATAAAAGAGCTCACTTACTTTCCGCATCAAATAATCTCTTTGAATCTCGTTTTGATTTTTTTATATAAGAGGATGGACAATCTGGCCAAATATCTCTCATGTTCTTACTTTTTTCAGGATTTACATGGAACAGCGCTAATCGTTTCCTTATTTACGCAAACCTTCAAAAGAAAATGGCCTATTTATGAGAAGTTAAGTGTTAGTCATAAAGTGTGTCTCCCTTAACTGTAGTGTGATAGCCCTTTATTCTCGCATTCTTTTTGAAGTCTTCAATCGCTTCCGAGTTCTAATAATCCACACGAGTTCCTTGTTTTTCTACAGAACTCAACATGAAAATCACACGAGTTCCTTGCGTTTCTTCAGAACTCAGCAGACTGTTCTTATGTCTTTTCACGGAATTCAACTCAAGATTCTTATGTCTTTCCATGGAACTCCACAGAAGTTACCCGAGTGTTGACACAAAACGCCACTCAAGGTTCTTTGGTTTACTTCAGAACTCTAAAGAAAATGCCCAATGTGTTTCCACGGAGATGAACACATGTTTCCTGTGTAATTCCACGGAACATACAAGATTCCCACGTTTTTTCAAAACTCGGCACTCGTTCCTTATGTGTTCTCACGGAATTCAACACAAGTTTCTTATGTGTTTCCATGGAACTCCACAAAAGTTTCCAGTGTGTTGCCAGAACACTCCAAATACTTTTCCTACGTCTCTTCATAACTTCATAACGCCACATATCTTTGCGACCCCAGAACTCCACAGAGCTCCAAATGTCCACTATGTTTCCACTGAGATGAACAAAAGCTTTCTATGTATTGCCACAAAACGCAACATACGTTTTCTGCGC
The DNA here is from genome assembly GCA_019009955.1 of Riptortus pedestris. Lineage (NCBI taxonomy): Eukaryota > Metazoa > Arthropoda > Insecta > Hemiptera > Alydidae > Riptortus > Riptortus pedestris. The sequence goes on from CM032229.1 coordinate 19,456,394, forward strand.
TTCTTCAGAGCTCAGCACAAGTTCCTTATGTGTTATCGAGGAATTCAACAAAAGTTTCTTATGAGTTGCCACAAAACGTCAAACACGTTTCATGCGTTTCTTCTTCACACTGCGTCAACTCTCACGTTTATTAGATATGCCCATGGAGTTCAACACAAGTTTCTTATGCGTTTTCATGGAACGCCACATATGTTTCCTGCGTTTCTTCCAAACTCCGCCACAAGTTTCTTATGCGTTTTCATGGAACGCCACAATAGTTTCCTGTGTGTTAAGACGGAGCTCCACACAAGTTTTCTATATATGCCCAATAATTCTATAAGGCCCAGGTCATTTCACAAGGTTTTAATAGGCAATCAAGTGTCTGGCTTTAAGCATTCTGTGCCATTACAACCCGAAGAAAGCTCTTCATTATTAAAGTAGTTATTCAACTGCCTAACGATCCTGAGTTGGTACCTGAGTAACTGGTCTCCAAACTGCTCAAAAAAATTTGAGCACAATCCTGAGTTTTCATTAAAATTTATTTAAATTTATTTTTTACAGAACTGAATGGTTGAGTCCAATATATGCAGGTTGTCACTCTGTTTAGGAGACGGTCACCTAATCAAGTTCACTGCTTATGCAAGAATTGTTGTTCCCACTAGACATGTTTATCAAGATCTTCAATTAAGAATCAAATTAGTTGATACATGACTCATTTTTTATAATTATAGATATTGTAGGGATCCTTATCAAGCACTCATGCCTTTGCAAACATTGCTAAGATGAGTATTTTTAACTCATTGATAATATTCTCTAAACTTTTTTTTCATTTTGTCTTGAAATATTACACATTTCCACCGATTATGCTACAAAGTACTCGTATTCCTAAATATTCAGTATAAATCATATTTAAAATAGTGAATACAGACATTCTACGAAGAAACTGACGACATAAAGTAAACAGATAAGGCAGGGACTGTAAGACTAATACAAGGATGAATAAGATTTGAACACGCTCTCTGCTTTCTGTTTGTCTAACATTGCGCGTGACAATATTTGAGTGTGGGGGAGGGGGATATAGCGTAAACAATACGACACTAACATTCTAGCATGAATCACCTAAGTTATGACTCAAAATGTCCGTCACGCAGGGGCTGCGTGAACTAAACAGATTTCCTACGTGATGATATGAAAAACTACTTATAAATCACCACACACTATTTCTAAATAAAAATCCAATAAGTTGAAGTGGAGTTCTGCTGAAAACAAGAAAGTACAAATACCTAGCTTAATATTTGAGTTAAGAAAAAATATATAGAACAACAATTGTAGAGTGCCAGTACTTCAGCAATATTGCTTCTAAAACATTTTCAATCCGACTTATAATAACGGAAAGGAGTGTTTGTGTGTGTATGTGTGTGTGTGTGTGTGTTTGCAAGGATCGATGGATATTTCCGGAAAATTTTCGTAAATCCCGTCATGTGACAACATCAATAAAGTCACGGAAATGACATATTTGTTATAATACATTTTCATTTAGTATGGTGACCCTATAAATTTTGCCTGTAACACTGATACCCGTAACTTTTCCGTAGGTACTTTCTGTAGAAGTTACTTAAAGTTCAACCCATTGCCTAAATAAGTGACTGGCATAACCAAATTAGGGATTACATTTTGTCATTTACACCCTATTGATTATTTAAAATCATAACTACATTAATTTAATTTTAATTGTATTTATTAACGTCCACATTATGCTGCTAAGGCTAATTGGGTCGGACTATCTATAGTATAGCACCAAGGATGGGAACAAGATTTTTATTTAATGACTTCGTCACTAAATAAAACCCTATTCCCTAAGTGAGAATCGAACTCACGACTCTAGGTTTACCGAGTAATACCTACACCCTAACTCACATGGCTAACCTGAGCACCCTTAATTTTATTGGCTATCTCAGAAAATCGACACGCCACTAATACACTCATAAAAATAATCCCAAACGCTAATAGTTTAAATTGGGTTTTCCTTATATTACTTATTTGTCAAGTATTATTTCTTTAATTACACTTTCAATCCACTAAAATAATTATTTGAATAATATACTGTTCCAGTCTCGTGAATCATAAAGGTTTCAATAGAAAAAAAATTCAATTTTCGAAAACTAAGAGTCCCAGGTAGGAATATGTTGGCATAGGTAGCCGAAACTTGTAGTATAATACATTCGACTAGAAAAAGTGTTAAAATAATCTTAGTCATGACTTACTTCAACTTATCTTTGTCTCCTTTGCTACATGTTTCATTTTCATGTTCTTACTAAAATTAGAAACTTCCAACATAGCATATTTCCTGCTTTAAGGAAAATCACCTAAAGAGATAATGGATTTCTAAGACACCACGTATGAGGTAAATTGAAAGTGACATTATTTATCAATTATAAAACCATCAGCCATATCACTAATTGAATTAGTCAATAAATAAATAAGAAGGCCACTTATTATTCTTCGGCAGCTGCCTCTTAGCTTGTAAATAAGTATTTTATAAATATAATACTTAAATAGACAAGTTTTGAGTTTTACCTCATAGTATTTATAGCATTAAGTAAAAAAGTAATAAAGTCGAATTTAGATAAATCTTTTCCACAACCTACGAGAAAGTGGCAATGACACAACTAGCGAGAAAAAAAAAAGTATTTATAGCCTTCACGAGTACATTAACATTGGAGTTTTTTTAAAGGATTTTTCTATTTTCCTTGCCACTATGGAAAGTAACCTCTGTCAAGAGGATTTGGAATTTAATTTAAACATATTTTTGGTGATACAGTGTCTAAGTGTGAAAATTCCATTTGTAAGAGTGAGTGAGAGTTCACAAAGCCTGAAAAAGAAGAAAAAAAATAAAAATCCATCGTTATGTAATATTTGATCCCTTTTTTGCAGATTTCCCTCAGAGGAAATCGGCTATTGAGGTTGCACTCTTGGTGGGATTTCCGAAACTTTTGTTCAAATGTCCATCCATCCTACCCAGGAGATGACGAAAATGAGGTATGTTCAAAATTACATATTAACTCTCTAGCTGGCGCAATTTTGATCAGATCGTTACCAAACTCAATCTAAAAACGTTTAATGTAAAAATGAAGATAAAATTCGTTAACGGCGACCAGTGGGAGGAGGAGAGGGGTTAGGGAAAATTTTGGAAATTCGGAATATCTCCGTTGTTATGCATCGGATTGAAAAATGATATAGAACAAATTTTATTATAAATTTAATGTTCTATAAATGTTGTTATATACGTTTTATCAATATCTTGATTATTAACCCAGGTATTTTAATTTTTTTTTAGTTTTAGGCCTTCAGTAAACCCCCACTCCTTCTCATGTCATATTAGCAAAACCTTTTATATCATGAAGCACACTATTTGAAGCCCAAATACCAAATGTTGTTCTCTTTGAAATAAATATAAATGTACGCTTTTTGAGATGAATGTAAACACGTGGCGTACTTTTTAACCGTTCATATATCCACCTTATTTTTATTATCGGTAGAAGACGTACAAGGGAAGAAATTACCCCTTATTGAAAATTTGTCAAAAATATAGGAGAAAGTTATATTTAAGCAGATTTTCCGAAACCAAGGTAGCTGCAATAGTACTCGCTTGCATTCGTTCAATGCCTAATGAAGGTTGTGTGTTATGAGAAAGGATCTTGCTTATTTAAATTCACAATGAGCTGCGTGCTTCGACAGCTCTCTGCCTACTCAGCTTACGCATTCCTAAAACCGGCGCAACTCTTGCTGCATTTGAATTTTAAAAGACGAGAGAGAACAGCTGTATGGCAGAGCCTACGGAAGCCACCGCTATTTCACAAACCCCATTCAAACGCGGTTTCTCTCAGCTTTTCCCACCTATATATACAAATAGCACGAAACCTTGTGCTAAAAGGGAACAAGGTAGTCTGAGTGTACGCAAAATCCTCCACGCAAAAGTAGAGTAATAATAGTATTTCCATTATAACGAGAACTTTTCTACTTAGCGATGTTATTGTTGTAGCAATTGCAGATGGCTAAATTCCTACTGAAGTGGAATGACATATGAGGAAATGAAAGAATGCCAAACAAGAATCAACTATGATACGTATTATACGCCCCCCCCAAGCAAATATTTAAAAATAGGTTACGCAGGGGCTGCGTAACCTAAGCAGACTTCCCAAGTGCTGCTATAACACTTTTGAAAAATTCAACGAGTAGAACGGAACTCGCCTAATACTATAGTTTTCGAGAAAAAAAAATGAATACAATAACAATTGTAGAACATCAATAGTTTAACAAGATTCGTTCTATAATATTTCACGATCCGACCAATTATGACGAAGATATTTTAAGCCCCCACAATTCCATCTCCGATTTCAGATAATATGATCTTTAGTGTTGAATAAAACGGTTAAATATCGAGCATGGTATAAATTAAATGAACATTTTCGAAACAAGAAAGGAAAAAAATTCATCGACGTCACCGCACATCGAATTTGCATGTAACTCGCATAACAAAGGTCTCATGGAAAAAATATTTCGAATTAAAGCTAATAATAAAGAGATTCATGTTATAATTGCTATTAGGACATACGTAGGAGTGGTGTAATATCAGAGAAATTTTGAATTTTCGGAATTCTCCACCTCCTAACACCCTCCCCTGAGTGGTCCGATTTCTGTCATTGAGTAACTTAACCTTCCTTTTTACATAAAAGGAAGATTGTCATCTCCTGGGTAGGATCGATAGGCATTTTTTTTAAATCATGTTATGACCACAGCTGATTTGAAATAGCTGATGCTAAAATTAGTAATTCAATTCGTTATTAGGAGATTTCCCTTAGGGGAAATAGCGGTCGCAATTTTTGTTTAATCGTCACTAAACTCGGTATTTAATCGTTTTATGTAAAAAAGAAGATCAAGTTTGTTAATGGCTGAAATCGCACCAGTGGGAGAGGGAGTTTAGAGGAGGAGGATTTTCAAAAATTGAAAATATCTCCGTTATTATGCATTGGATCGAAAAATTGTATAGAACCAATCTTATTGCAAATTAAATTTACTATAAATATTGTTATATACATTTATTCTCTATCTTGGATATTAACCGAGATATTTGCATTTTTATGAAGTCTTTGGTCGGGTATAGTTCGGATTAGTTCGACCGTTTTCGTAACCACTCGGCTCAGGTGGAAGCTACTTCTAACCTTACCTTAACTTCGTTACTTTGTTTACTCATGGTGGTATTGTGTTACCAGTATGCAGATTTCTCTATAGTATAACTTCACATGGGAAATCTGCTTAGTTTATGCAGCCCCTGCGTGACGGACTTTTTTTGGTTACAAACAAGTAGTCAATGAGAGGGTTTATAGGAAAGAAGATGTTACAATATACGAGTATCTACCAAAAGCAAGAAATTGATAGGAGCTGGCTTTTAAAGAGCCTTCTTGAGACATTTGGCATGAATTTAAAACTTCTAGAGAAATCCAGATTTACAACGTCCATAAAATTAAATCTAATTAATTTCAAGAGCAGTCCGCGTATAAAAAATGCAGTACATTTATTGTTGACTTCTTACAACACATTTTTTCTCGGGTGTGCAACGGCGTACAAAAAAAAATCTGTTTTATGTTTATAAGAAAAAAATGAGAACAAAAAAGAGGAAAAAGTATCGGCCAATGAGTTGTAACAGTAAATAGACGGAGGGAAGGGGACTATAAATGGTTTTAAGCTGCAGTTACCGGCGGCATTCCTTTGATAGATAATTCCGACACCAGATAATTAACCTGTAATTCAAGTTATTCATTTACAGCTGACACGGCTGATAAGCAGCTGCTATATATGGGACGAGCTGACTAGTCACTCGCTACTCCGGAATCCCAAAAACTCTTATAAATTGCGACGGGGCAAAAATGAGCCCGGACAAATTTACGAGGTCTTTGCCTGGATGAAAGGTGGTAATACGAAATTTTCTGGTTCATTAGACCCACTTCATCATTTATAATAATTTTTGAGCGCTTTCTCTGCTCCCGTCCGTCATTCGGAAACCAGTTAATCGGTGTGACCCGCGTCCATTGCTTTAAATCACATATTTAGAAAGTCTGAAGGGCTTTGGGAAAAAGATAATGGATACGCTTCGATAAAAATCATTCAAATTGATACTATATTACAGTTTTAAACGAAGTTAATACAGCCTTCTTTTTATTTTATTAGCCTTCCAAAGTAAAAGAAGCATTTTAACTAATAAGCGTATAAGCATGGATACCAAAATAATGTTTGCAAAGTCTTTTGTTTGAAGAATACTTCTTAATGGGAGTAAAAGTTGGACTCTTCGCAAAAGGGAATATAATAGATTAGAAGCAACGGAAATGTGGACATGGCGTAGAATCACTAGAACAAGTTGGACTCAAAAAAAAAAAACATCATTGAAGTTCACAATGAGGCAAGTGAGAGCCAAAGTCTTATCAAGGCAATAGGAAAAAAAGATTGTGAAACTTCTTGGGCATATCATATAGCACAACGACTTCAGCACAAATATAGTTGAAGGTAAGATTCTTGGGCATAGAGGAAGAGGAAGGCCTAGAAAATACTATTTTGAAGGCATCAAGCATCTTATGGATTTCGGCGAGTATAGTAATATGAAAAGGGCAGCTTCCGATAAACACGATGGTTGCAACTACAGCGAGTAGCCTGTAGATCATGATGTATTTAATTAAGGACGCCTAAAGCGAAGTTTATAAATAGTTTCTATACAGCAATAAAAACGGTCACGGGCCACGGTCTAAATAAGCAGCTTACATTTATCCACTGATGTGGAATTCAATAAATAAATACAAAATTCAAAATAAATGTTTCAGTTGTTGTCACAGTAGTATAGTTCATTATCTTAACATTTATTAAACCTACATCTAGACATAAATATTTATGAAACGAGGAACGCATAATACTGAATATACCAATTATGGAACAAAGTAGCTCAAAATGAGAAGTAATTTAATCTTTAACTTGGTGGTTCTGTGATTTACAGCGTTGGCCTTCATCTCACATGGTAAACCTAAAGTGGCAAGTTCGATTTTCGTCTGGGCAATAGGAAATTATTTATCAACGAACTCATCAAATGACATCGTGACTCCCAGCCTGGGTGGAAATGGGTGGTAACCTGTAGACACCCCGTCCCAATTAGCTTGCGTAGCAAACAGCGTAACAATAATCTTAAACTAAGCTATGAAACAGTTTAACATACGTTCGAGTTGCCATGCACAACGTATGAAAGGAAGGTAATCCCACTTCGTAAGGCTATCACCGTGTTATACATAAGCAGAGTTCCTTAACTCTTTATTCAAGTAACTCTTCAATCGCCCCACGACTCTCAGTACAAATCTTATTACTATGGAAATATGTATTGAGCATCATTCAAACCCTCTAAAACAAATTTGAAAAACCTTTAAATATATATTACTACATTTAGGGAAAACCTCAGACCAATTCTTATAAAAATATTCAAGCAGTTTTTTTATTATTTTTTTTTTTTTTATTTCTAGGATTTAATATATCCGTGTGATTTGTCGGTGACACAATATTGATGGTGTCTAATAGTGTCAGTAAATACTGAGAAGATAAGACCTGGAATGATAGAGGGAATGAAGACTGATAGTAATATCCAGGTAATATGTTTGGTTTATAAATGATGTGTTCTATAAATAGTTTTTATCAAATCTGTCAATAGACTATAGTTAAGATGCGGAGTTAAGACGATCAAGACCTCTTACGACACTATCTACAGAAATGATAATGTTATTTCATTTCTCACTTCCCGATCTGATTTGTATTAAAAAGAAAACCTCTCGTAGTCCACAGACAATATAGTTAAAGTATATAATATATGAATTACATATATGAATGTTGGCTATGAAGAAGAATATTGTAATAATTTACAGAAATATTCAATGCCAAAGGAATGAAAAATCTTACGATACAAACAGTCAATATGGTAAAAATAGACTAGCATTCATTTATGCATTGTTTACTTCAAATTACGTAAGCAAAACTAAGTAAAAAAACGGGGACCCATGTGAGTAAAGATGGTCACTTATTTCCACTTAGTAAACCTGGAGTCCTGAGATCAATTCTCACCTGGTCAATAAGAATTATTGAAGGGAAAACTCGTTTATCGAATGGAGTTCCCTCCCATCCAAAGGGGATTATCCACGAACGACCTCCAGAATTTGTCTGCAACCATTATTAAGCATTCGGCGAGAATTATAAATTATCATTTATACAAATAAAGGCAAATGCAAAGCTGCACTCCTTTCCTCCCATGGCCCTATCAAAATTTAACAACAAATTTCTTGTTTTAAAAAGAAATATTAAAAAAAAAAAAAAAAGTAATATATTCTTTTAACATTACCCAGATGGGCCGATTAGGAGACTGTCCCTGAGGGGAACCTTCCAGAAGGAGGGCAGCTTGTTTTGTTTTGTTTTGTTTTTTAGTGAACAACTAAATAAATAAAATCTCTAGTCCCACCCTTGTTAGAAAAGGCTGGAAACCTGTATATAACCCGTCCCAGTAGCAATAAGTGGACGTTTTAAATAATAATAATGTTTCAAATAATTATAATAATCACCTGTTTAAATTATGTTATTTATTTTATTTTTTAGTTATTAACTTCCACTTTATACTACTATAGCGAATCAGATGTTGTTATGTAAAGATGACCACCCTTTTCAAGCCTAGTTGGAGCTAAGGATTTTATTCACCCAGTTCGGCACTGAATAAATTCCTATTTCCCAGGAGGGTATATAACTCAACTCTCTAGAATAATAATTAATAATTATTCGAAATATACGTTATTTATTACTACTTTAAGACTAATTGTGACGTGTTATCTACAGGTTCCCACCCTTTTCTAGTCTGGCTAGGACTAGGAATTTTATTTAATTAGTTCTTCATTAAATAAATTCTTATTGACCAGTTGAGAATCGATCTCGCGACTTCAGCTGTACAAAATGAAATATGACCAATGTCTTAACTCATATGGCTCTCCGTTTTCTTTTATTTAGTTTTGCTTACATAATTTGAAGTAAACAATGTATGAATGAATTCTAGTATATATTTACCCTATTGACTCTTTGTAACGTCACACTTTTCATTGCATTGAATATTTCTATAAATTGATTACAATATTCTATTCATGGCCAACATTCGTATATGTAATTCATATATTATGTACTTTAACTATATTGTCTGTGGACTATGAGAGGTTTTATTTTTAATATAAATCATACTGGGAAGTCAGAAATGAAATCCCACTCAGTAAATTCTTATTGCCCTTGCGTGAATTTCGCACTGCTCATAGCTACTCCAATATTCGACGCTGCGAAGATTATAGCAGAAACCAATATCGTCAACATAGGCTATGTTCTAACCTAATTTTTCGAACTGCCTCTGTTAGGTCGAGATTAAACTATGGCACGTGCGAAAAAAAAAAAAAAAAAAAAAAAAAATTGGGCCTTTTGGGTTTGCATGTAAACCTAAAATCAGACTTTAAACATTCTTTCTATCAAATCAGAACCTACCTCCCAATGGATTGAGGACTATTAAGTAAAACATTGATATTATCAAGCATCTTGAAGTGGAGTCAGGCAAGGATACAAAAAAATTGAAAGGTATTCTCAATCCCACTTCTGTAAATAAAGGTTTACAGTGTGCTATGCGCGGAGATAACTTTACTGATTTAAACACAGAAGGCATCATAACGGTTTATATGTATATGTGTGTGTCCAATATGCACAACTTACAATGACGATTGTCTGAACCGATTGCCCCTTTGCTCATGGAAGACAATTCTGATAGAAGTACTCTTAGCATTGGAGATAAGAGGATGGAAGAGGAAGCAGAGGGAGAAAGCAGAGAGATAGAAGAGAGCAATGCAATGTAAAGGGTATGTTGGCTGGAGAGAAACACCGACATCGGGCACTTGAACTTGATCCCGAACCTTCAACACAGACGCTTGCGACATCCCTACGCAACTTTCACATCCCGCCGCTGTAAGCCTACCAGTCAGCCCCTAACGAGATTTGTCTCTGACCATGACAAACAGCGCCGTTTAATATTCTATATCCGAAATTATAGAGGAACAGTCATAAATAACTCTCATAGCAAAATAAACGCAGTCCGGAGATGCTCGGTGTGCATGTGAGCAATTAAAGGACCAAGGACCTACTTAGATAAAAACAAAGAATATTTTACTGCAATACATTCTTACACTCTCCATCCATCTAAAGGATCATTAAATAGCTGGAGTCATTTATTGGCGGTGCGGGTTATGGCACTAAAGGTAAAAATAGGTGCAGGTTCGATCCCCACCAAGGGAGAATATTAGTTCATGAGTTCACTGCAAGAGCGGGCTAGTGCGGCAGTCCTTATGGATCAGCGGGAATCTAAAGAGTATATACGCCTGACATCCCCTCGCTGAGACCATGTACTGGCCACAGGCACTCCGCGGAGCACTTCAGTCTACTGGACACAACTCATTCCAGGTCCTCTTAGGAAAACTGGGTTTGTACTTCCAGTTGGTCATTAGCTACGTAAAGACTCTCGAGTCGCAGGTCTATGCCTACCAAAAAAAAAGTCATTTTAAATTCTCTTTAAAAAAGAAGTTAATTAATTAATTAGACCTCCACAGTTGCCATTTAAGAATTGGAACATGTTTTAATTTAAAAGGAAGATCCATTATGGTAGTGCTTAGACATTTTCGGAGGATTTTTCAGGAAATATAAAATGCATGGTATGTTACCCTTAGACCTCTACCTCCAGCTAGTAGTTAGTAGTTCAATTAAGTGCAAAAAATAAACTCGATTCGTCGAAGTGTAGTTTTGAAGATCAACATGCAACGACACAACTCATATGCGAAACTCATATATTATTATATGCCCTCAATTTTCATTCAGTTTACTCAAATTGTAGCTCATATAATCATTCATTCTATTTTATATCCTCTTATTATTACTTTTGACGTCATTTTACAAGTTTTATCTGTTTCTTTTAGCAGTTTTGTTTTTCTCGTTTGTCATTCGGGCTGTTGCAGTTATTTTTCATATAACTCTTTTGTTCTGAAATTAATTTTTTTTTCGCTCTGAGAGTTATTTTATTCTGCCATGGACAACATTGCCTTTGTTGCCTAACAAATTTAAATTCAATTACCAAAATAGAAATAAGTATATAACTGTAATCGCTGATTTTTCAATGGGCTACGACGTGTTCTTCAAACCTTTTTTCTTTATTTAACCGTCCATTAGGGATATTTGATATTCAATTTTATTTATAGATTCCCTTGATTATATTAATGAAACTTCTTCTTTCAAATCAAAAAAAAAGGTATTTAACGTTTTATATTCAAATATTCAATGTCCTTCCCAAGGATTTAAACTCTGAATAAAACAAGAAATATACGGCCAATGAATTCTTATTATTTTCTCTGCTAAAAAAATAATTGTTTCCCAAAATTATGAAAAACATTAGTAATAATAGCTTAAATATAGAAAATGGTAATAAAAATACAGAATACAGATGCACCCATAATAATATTAATCTCATTTCATAGTTAGGATATATATATTTAGGCTAAAGGTACTGAGTGGCATCGCCTAGTTGCGGAGCTCTTCAAATAAATAAATAAAATAAAAAATAAATTTAGGCTAAAGATATAATTCACAAATAAATAATCAATGTAACATGAGAGTGTATGTAAACATTGTAAGTATATTATTCCATAAACTTTTTTATCTATTTACTTTTTCAAAATATTTGAAAGTTTTAAAATAGATTTAAAGTGTACATATATTGTTTAATATTTGTAAAATCTGTGTCGTTTTATGGAAAATTATTAATAATTACTATCAAAAGTCTTAAAGGAATGAAGTAGAAAGAAGAGTAATAATAGTATAATAATGTTGATTTATTATAGGTTATTTTTTAATAGTATTAAAAATATGTATTTCTTGTTTGTTTTAATATTAACAATTCTGAAGGTGAAATCGAAATTCGAAATGATATGAGATGAGGTAGCTCTCCTTTAGATTACGGAACTAATCAGATCAATGATTTGAGTAATGATTATTAATGTTAATCATTTTAGCCGTGGTGAAATATAATTTTATTTGCCTCAACACCTTAGTTGTCGACAGGCTTCCGCATTGAAGCGGGAGACGAGCTCTCTCAAAGGCTCTTGATTAGACAAGAACATAGCAAAATGGCAAGACTCATTAACTGAACTGAGACAGCGACATATACTTTGACAAGGTGTCTATATGCAATATACCAAACCGGTTCCAGGTACAAAAGATCAAGGCGCCCAATGGCTGACGAGAAGCACTCCAATGGATCGTTAACACTCTCTCTCTGAGTCCATGAATTAAACATAAATAATAATTCCACTTATTACCTATGGAAGAATTTCACTAGATTGACTTATAGCTTCTAGTTCATCAAGGCCAGCCGTGCCAACTTCCCTACTTTCCGGATCGGCTTTCCTCTCGGCTGTGTCACGTGGGCATGTCACCCACCTGTTGAACAGTAGTTGTTCATACCAACGGAGAAATCCACCACCCACATCAGCAAAAAAAAAAGTTAATCCATAATTTGCTAACAAAATAAGCCTATATTAATTTTATTCTTCCCCAGTAAAAATAAATGACATAAATACAAAAAAAAAAACTCCTTCACGCAGGTAAATTAATCAGATTTCCCACAGGCTAGGTCCAGGTATCTGGGACCATTAAAAAATTTAATCCATAGAAAAATAATGCACAAAACAACAATTGTTAAAAATCACATTTACATCAAGATTAGTTATATTTTTTGATCAGACTCATAATATTACGAATTTTTAATTTCCACCCTCTAACCCCTTCCGCCTAGCCTTTAAGAAACATGATCTGTCATTTAACATGAAACTCTAAATTTGAACGCATATTTCCAAGCATGAGGCTATAGGTACAACTACACCGGCAGCAGAAAGAATAAAGAGAGTTCAAATTAAGATTTAGGAGAAGGTATAGATGTTTTATAGACTAAAAAATCAATAAGTCATAAATGACATAAAAGCTATTTATTTTCATGTAGAAATAGGAAATGGAATATCAAACAAGTGCTCGGAGACAATGAAATAAATTTTAAATTATTTTATGGAAAAAACCAAATTAGCTGTCACCTTTTAAAATAAAACCATTAATACCCGCCTAGCGTTCAAATCTACGGAATTAAAAAATAACTGTTATTTTGTTCTATTATTGCTCACCTATCTAAGTATATGTTTCAACTTATTTTACACGATTGTTATTGTATTATATAAGGTTACTTCCAACATAATCTGTGGATACAGTTGAATTCTTGTCTTCATCTTGCTAAATATTGCCCACTAATCCTCGATTATTGATTTTAAACCACTTTCTCAAAATCTGATATATAAGACAGCAATATGCCAGAGTTCGAAAATGTTCTGAACAGGAAAAAAGAATGAAAATTGAAATGGGAGAAGGAGGAAAAACGCTGAAATTTCATTGTGAATTGTACACAAAAGTGTGAGGCTGTAGAGTGCTTAAATATTTATTTGACCTAAATATTAAATTTTCAAGAGTCATTCCTTAATTTTTATAGCGTTTTTTTTTTTATTCTCATTTATCGTTCAGGAAGAAACTCAAAATATAGAACTAAAAATGCATTCATTATATACATTCTAAATTGTTTGGAAAAATGATTGTATACGTAAAACTCTTAAAATTATAACATGAATTAAAAGTAATATATGACAATGGAGTTTTAGGAATCCGAATATTAATAGCACTAATACACTATTATTACTGAACAATGCATACTGTTATCACTAATCACGAAAGACAAAGTTAATGCATAAACATAAACTATAATTACTCACAGGATAAATGTTTTAGAAGCCATTAATTGATTCAGCAAGTAAGAGATTGGCGGCTAAAAATTACCTGAAAAAATTAGAAAAATGATTAATATTCAATAAGCAAATGTTGAAAAAAGGTGATCTATATATAGTTTAAATGAACATAAAATGTAAATAATTTACCTCAAGAAAGGATAGTAATACTGTTTATCCCTTTACAAAATTATATTTAACTCTTAGTAGCTTTCACTGTCTCTTACTCCATCTTCTTAACAGAAGGGGTAACAAACTTATTTTAATAACAGTTATTATAATTTTAATAATCATAAAACCAGTTGTGCTTTGGGACTATTGTACGTGGAATGTTTATTATTCTAATCTGAGCACAGGAATAACAATCTTCAAAAGATGATAAGGGTTAAATTAAAATTGTGTGAAGGAAGAAATGATTTTTCCGTCAAGACTTGATGTACATTTTATGCAAAGCGGCCTATTAAGAGCTGCACAAATTAAATATAGATTAAAACTAACGGTGGTTTTACCTACTTTTCCTTTTAATTTTAATATTTACATTTTTTTTTATTTTTAGCTTGTTGGCTTCTCTCTTTATGGCAGGAAACTGGAAACAAGCCATACTTATACATACTGGAGTCTTGCCAGCGTACTTAAATGTCAAGCTTTTATTAACGAAATACACATTAATTCGTATTAACTAATGTATGGATTATAAAAAATAAACTACTTATAAATTAACATACAGAATAACTCTTTACGACTAAAGAACATTATATGAGGAAGAATGAAAATAAAGCTTTCATAATGTACAAAGTAAAGCACAACGATTTCATTACAAATATATTTGAAGGTAAAGTCCTTGGGGAAAAGAGAAGACATCAAGATATCTTTTGGATTTCGGTGGGACATGAAAAGGGCAGCTCCTAAAAGAACACAATGGTTCCAACAACAAGTTGTAGCATTTAGAGCATGATGAATATACGAAATGTGGTCTAATTCTAAAATAATACCGCACTTAAATGTTTGTTTTACAAATTATAAATCAAAATCGATTTGAAACACTTGGGTATGAGTCACCAAAATACACGCCATAATTTTTGGGATGCAAGAGAGAAATAACACGACAAAAGCAGAAATTATGAAAGCGTCGAGGACTATTCAAAAATAATAAAACATGCATAATATCAACAGGTGGTGAAAAGGAATATAAATGGGTAAAAAATATTAAAGAAGATCTTCCTACTGAGACGAATCTTTGTTGGTTTTGAATACCAACACTATACTCAAACAACTAAGAAAAATAAAGAAAACGTTTACACATAATGGAAACATACATTTTTTAAATTACCAATGTTTATGTTTATTTTAATTCATGGTATACTATATTAATGTACTTTTGAGTTAAAAAAATACTTTATTTATGTTTTATTTTTTGTAACTACGATTTTTTAAAGGAATTGTAGATATTCGTATTTTTTTTTTATTTCTATTTTTATTCTTTACCACACAGTTCAGTTTGTTTACTTTTTT
The DNA here is from genome assembly GCA_019009955.1 of Riptortus pedestris. Classification (NCBI taxonomy): domain Eukaryota; kingdom Metazoa; phylum Arthropoda; class Insecta; order Hemiptera; family Alydidae; genus Riptortus; species Riptortus pedestris. The sequence goes on from CM032229.1 coordinate 19,471,846, forward strand.
ATGAGCAAAGTTGTCCTAGTTACCGAGTTCCTTGCATACAAAATAAATAATACTAGGTTTTATGTTGTTCATTATATTCTACAATAGAGGTGCAGAAGGGGTGACTCCTCCATCATAAATATCAACTGTCAAATCGTTCGGAAACTTAGATGGCGAAAATAACCATTACGAAAGCGTTAATAAATTTTGCAGTAGAGTGAAAACAAATTGCCTCATTACCTCAAACTATAAGGCTCTTATAAATGCTTCAACTGCAAACGGGAACATAAAATGACACTAGAGTTATCATGAATATAGATCTTCTGAGCCAATATTTCACAACTAATCGAACAAGGAAATATTATCCTTTTATATAAAAGTTAATGACAGAACGCCATGATATCGTCTCAGCAATGCACTATAACATTAGCATACGAACGAAGGTTGGTTCTGGAACGAATCTATACAATCTGAACGATGATGACTACTACTAACAATGGACACATTACATTTTTTTTTTCATCCTTTTTTTTCTCACAGCAGGAGATAATTCCGTGAAATGTTTACAGAGCCTTGAGCAAATGTTGAAACCTATGTATTTAGTAAGGTATTTTTCTGAAACCACATAAGAAAGAAAACTTTCAAGTGACTAACAGCGTGACCGTGGCTTGCGGTGATAGTATCACATTATCAGCTCTTAAGTCACACTTTTTTTCTTGTTGAATATTTTACCTTAAGCAGCTCCGATCGACGGAGGATCAACAGTCTTTCAGATACCAATCTATGCGATTCCATTATTAAGTTGTTGTTTTTTTCGAATCTATTGGAAGAAACGTAGTTTTTAATAAACATTTATTGACTGACTGTTGATTGAAAAGATATTACATGCAGATAGCTTCATGAATGACGTGACAGATCCAATCTTACTGATTTGTTATTAAAGAAGTATACATAAAATTTAAATAAATATAAGTCTGGGATGAATTAAACTTAATGAATTTTATTTGAAAGTAAATAGTTTTATTTATTTTTTAAATTACCATTAAATAAACACGCCGTAATGTCAAATCAATAATAATATTATTAACTCCGCTGTAAAGGGAAGTAGCAAAATTATCCACATTAGAAGCACTATGACGGCTACACTTGTCGCTAACGGGGAAGCCACCTAGTTCAGAGAAATGTCTAAAAATTGAGGTGCCGTCCCTTGCCTTCAGAATGAAACAAACTAATAATAAACGCATCATAATTAAATATACAGTTATCAAAGATGAACCTCTCGAAGACAAAATAGTTCAGGAGTTAACCCTTAGTAGCCTGCCTTGACTAATTCAATATATCTTTACGTATACGTTGTATATATTGCTAAATTAGCAAGCCACCTGGTTCAGAGAAATGTCTAATAAAATACACTCGTTTCTACCCACTTTTCTCTGTGACACTTAAAAAAAAAATTTAAAAAAAAACCTTTTCTCTTTTATAATTTTAAAACACGGTAATTGTTAAAGAATACTTATTTTATAGAGAAATATATTTGAAAAAAAAATATTTAAACACCTCTAAATAAATTACCCTTGTCATTATAACGTTTATAATTGTACGTAATCTCAATTTTCTCTTATTGCTGAAAGTGGAATAAAATATATATATATATACAAACACACATAAAGTATATAATGCTAATATCCTTGTTCCAGAAGGACAATGTCTTAACTGCAATTTTGTGACTAATGTTTCATATTACAAAGCCTTAAAGCTGATGGTAGCAAAATGGAGTTATTGTATTTCGTGTTGAACACAGAATGAATAAAATGTTAACAGGTCTGCATTATAAAACAAGGAAAAATGGTGGCAGAACAATGATGTCTTTGATAAAGGGTTGAAAATTATTAATAATTTATTCCAAGTCTGTTAAATACGAACTAGAATCATACATTGTTTCGCGATTAGCTTATAGGATTTGTGATATCATTAAGCATGAAAATTCAAGTAGTCATAAATTTATAGTTGCATCATTGTTCTTCCGGAACAGCGATACGAACATTAAACACATTAAATTTGTTGACTGAAAATAATGACAAAGGTTTATGTACAGATGTACATTATATAGAACAAGTGTCACAAATACATATTTATAACTATTTTCAATCAAAATTTAAATTATTTATTAACGTCCAATTTTTGCAACTAAGGCTAATTGGGACGGGTTATCTACAGGTTACCACCCTTTTCTAGCTAGGACTAACGATTTTATTTAATGAATTTCGTCACTAAATAAATTCCTCTGCCCAGGCGGGAATCGAACTCGCCACTCTAGGTTTACCATGTGAGATTAAGGTCAACGCTTTAACTCACATGGTTAAACTGAGCCCCAGCGTCACAATTAATATTCACTGCTAGTATTTCAAATGTTTATTTATTCTTATGGGTACTTGTAAAATTGCAGTTTTACAATATGGTAAACCTAGAGTTGTGAATTCGATGCCCTCCAAGGATATAGAAATTTATTTAGTGGCGAACTCATTAAATAAAGTCCTTAGTCTCACCCTGGCCGGAAAATATTGGTAACATGTAGCCTATAATCGTCGCAATTATCTGAGTAGCACAAAGAGGACGTTAATAAACAAAAATAACAACAACAGAATGGTGTGTTCACCTTCTAAAGTAAGAAAAAGTAAATTCAAGTTGTATTATTTAATAATTCGCCCAAAATCAGAGTTAAGGTACTCCTAAAGAGACAATTTGATGAAGCCGGAGTTAGGCAGCTCCAAGGTACAGCGTGGGACACGGAAATAAAAAAACATTCACAAGTAGCCCACGATTTCCTTCTTGCGAACAACATTGTTTGTACAGAAGGAACCACTTAATGCACCAGCTTGGCCCGTTTTTTTTATATTTGTTTATTTTTCTCCCTCTCTCTATCTCAAACCATTTTACAAGAAAAATTTAAATAATAAGGACAAGTTATCAGGTATCACATATTTAAATACGTAACTCAATAACGTTTTTAAATTAATTTTATTCGCACGGGAGCAGTCTATATGTAAATTAGTTGTTGGGAGAAACCGCACAATTTAGCTGGGTGTCAAACGTGACTGATATTGCCCTGTACAACTCTGAATGAAGGGGCCCAGTGACGTCTTTCAGGATCTACACCTTTATATTTCATGCCAAAATTGCTATCCTCTTTCGAAATAGGTGTTTGCCTAAACCAGAATCGTTTTCACGCCAAAAGATAAAGACCCAAGGAGAAAGAGAAAAAAAAACGCGAGAAATATGGACTTCAATCATCATAATAACTGCTCCACAATTTCGGGTTACGGGGGGGGGGGGGCGTGTAGCTTGAATTTCCTTTCCCCATAAACATTTACAACGAATATAAAATGGAAAGGACGCCATTGATTCCCGCAGATAAAGAATTATATTTTGGTTAGTCTAAAGATGTAAATGTCCAACTTATTTTGCTCGTTACCTTTTATGGATCCTTAATCCCGGTTTGGTAGTACGACAGAAGGTAGATTTTTCTTGGCAACAAATTAGACGATATAAAACTGTATGACGCTTTCTTGTTATATATCTAAATTGGTTGGAATGGCCTCTATTATGTTTCCACCGGAATCCACTTTTTTTTCAACCGGAAAAGACTGATTAAAAAAGTTTCTGATTGCATTCCTGATTCGGCCAACACTTCTTACATTCTACTATGGTATTACTACAGAACAAACTTTATGGTGTTTTGTTTATTCTTATGCTAAGTTGATAAATTCGTTTTATTTTTACGGGAAACCGGATTTATTTGATCCCAAGAACAATAATAAATTCGTCAATACTCGTCCATTAGGCATTGCACGCCTCATGCCCAAAACTATAAATAAGACTAATTTGAATGCAATAAAAGGATTATTTAATGCTTCCAATGATCCAGTATTTATAATTTGACGGAAAACCATTATTATATCAATTAATTTCCGGATAACAGCAATTCTAATCATACATTCATCAAACTGCTTATATCTCGGGTAAAGCAAATAAAATGTTCATGTTACAGGACTTTTGTGATATTGGTGAATACGACGAGATTATTTGGAGCATCTAGTCTTCATATTTCCGCCTAGAAAACCATTTCTATTTCCACTTAGGGGTAGTTTTAATATCAATTAATTAATTTTTTTCATAAAAGCGCTTTACATTTTTTTTAAAAAATACACTTATATTCATTATTTCGGTGCGATTTTTATTAGTATGGTAATAAACTTACAATAATAGACATACTTGCACACAATTAATGTATTTCGACCTCACTTCTCCATTATGTGTTACTTGTACTTTAGTTTCCTTCAAATTACTAACTCTTATTGATTTACATATAAATATTAAAAAATACAATCTTTTTCTTGACTTTCTCATTGGATTCCACCGAATATAATAAGTTTTATTTAATATAAAGTTTTTATATCATTACATTAGCCAATATGTTTTCACTTTGAATAAATATAAACTTACTCATAACTTTACGCTATTTATTCCCCCTAAATCCATGAGAGGTAATTTATTTGAACACATACTCCACTGCTACATGGCATATTACATATACAGTTAGGTTTATATAAATTGAATTTTACAATATTAACAATTGTAATGGATTATTATCATAAAATAAAATCGTGAGATAAACGAAATGATAGCAAAATGAAATTGACTAAATGGTAACCTGTTGATAACCCGTCCCAATTAGCCATAGTAGCAAAAAGGGACTTTAATAAATAAAAATAAATTCTACATAAATATCTATACTTTTGACCAAACTCTATGATAACATTATAATATTCATTAAAGAGTAAAAGAGGTGGTCCTGGCCATTTATTTTTTTTTAATTACATTCATTATTAAATTTGAGCTATTTTGATTAAAAATTGCGCAGTCAAAGAATACCTGTTTGTAAAGAAAGTATATTACTTTACACTTAAATCTTTAGAGGGTTACTAAGTTATTATCTAAATGGATACACGAAATATCACCAAAGATCAAGGACACTTTATTCCTAGTCAATTACAAATTTCCTTTTGTTCTTTAACTTCAATACTGAACATTTCCTTAAACAGCTATTAACTGTTGTTCTAAGGGTCACGGGTAAGGGTTATTTAGGGGAGAAAGTGATGGGCTGTTACCCAGAACTGAGCTCTTCAGGTATCCATTTTATTACTCATGAACCACTATACTTAAGTGTCCAGTCCATTTGAGATCTCTTACGAAGACTCAGGGAGGGACTTAATTACTTGCCAGTCGCCATAACCCAGGTAATTGTTAATGGAATGAATTTCACTTCCCAAGCTTTCAAATATTTATTAAAAGGAAATTCTCATTTTACAATATAAATAATATGGCATATGTACAGCTTCTGTCAGGGATAATAGTAATAAAATTATGAAAACACATGGCAACATAGAAGATTGGTTCCTTACTCAAAATGTACGTATCTGGAGAATTATTAGCAGATTTCCCTCAAGGGAAATTAGCTATTGAGGTCGTACTAATGATGCGAATTTCGAAAAATTTCCACAAATGTCCATTAATCCTACCCAGGAGATGACGAAAATGAGATCCGTTCAAAACTATATATATGGTCAAAATTTTTGTTTGATCGTTAACAAACTCCATGTTTAAACGTTTTATGTAAAACTAAAGATCAAGTTCGTTACAGTTAAAATCAGACCAGTGGGAGGGTCTGTATTTATTTCTCCGTTATTACGCGTCGTATAGAAACCTTGTATAGAACCAATCTTATTGCAAATGTAATGTTCTATACATGTTATGTCCGTGTTTTCATTATCTTGATTATCGACCAAGATATTTGCATTTTATTAGATTTCGGCCTCCTGTAATCCCCAACTCCTACTTTTGTCATATTAACAATAAGCTGTTATATTGTGAAGCACTTTTTTTGAAGCCTAAATACCAATGTTCTGACTGAACTTTTACGTTTAACGTGAACTGTTACGTTCTCGGACGAAAGTGGGAAATCTGCTTAGAAAAAACAGGCCCTGCGTGAAGGACGTTTTTAGTGTAGGCTCTCCTCAGAAACGCTGGTAATGATCTACTAGAGTGGGAGTTCATGCAAACTCAACAGCGGAGAGCTATGGAGTATCTGCAATCAGCAGGCAGATAAAATACTGCACCACTTCATGATTGTCTGTCCCATGTATGACCACGCTATGGTTGTATTCATATAAACATACATCAATACAACTTATCCACCTTACACACAACTGAAAGGAATGCTCACCATCCAAAATAAATCCATGGCCTATGAAATATGTAGATAAGTAACCAATGCTCGCAAAGGGCATTTATTACACTTAATAAAATCTATTTTATAATACTTAAAGTATAATGTCATTAAAAAAGAAAAAAGACACTATTAGAATATCGCTTGAAACATAAGGTGCTAGGCACGGCCATGTCAAACTACTGAATCTATCTTTTTTAAATACTAAAAATGCCTCTGCTGTGATAAAACCAGTAGTTGGAAATAAATATTTAATGCAGGAAGACTACATCTTACTTATCCCGACAATATTTAAAAGTATTAATTTTGACCTAATTTGCATTATTCTGCAATATAACAAGTTGCTTTAATCTTATAATATTTTTTAGATATTTAATTTTTACAAAAGCATGTATTTACTGTCTGTTTAGACTTATTTATTGTATTTTTATCTGAACTCCCTGCAGACGTATTAATTTATTAAGTAACGTCATCTATCGACTTGCCTGAATATTCAAGGCCACACAAAAACAATAGCCTTTAACTAACTTGATTTTTAGTTTCACATGAAACGCTTATATATCGAGTTTGGAACGATACGACAAAAATTGCGACCACCAGAGCGGGAACATCTAAAGAGGGCCTTAAGGGAAATCTGCTCAAAAAAAATGGCTTCAACATCCAACTCATTGAATAAAACTATTCGGACAAATTAATCTTCTAATAATTAATTTTTTTGTGAATAAAAAAAATATGGCGGTGCAGAAACTAGACCTTGAGTGAGAGGGGGAGTAAGACGATCGGAAGGTCTAGGTGACCTTAGGCACGAATAAAACCCGCTCCTACCAGCTGCCGAACCACTTCCTATCCTCCATTCATTTCCTACTTCAGAAACTGATATCAATTTATAATAATAATTACAATTTTTGGCATTAATTAATTATTTTAAGTAATATTGTTAGGTTTAACTTAGTTAATAAGGAGCATCATCTTCAAAGCACCCAAGAAATATATGTGTATTGCTTACTCCAATATACGAAATTATATCTTTAAGATTATAATTTATTGGCAAATAAATGAGTATATGTTTCAAATATAACTAACAATATTTAGTGCGTCACATATTTGCATTTATCTCATAACGTATAAGTTCAATGAGATCAATATTTGGCATTTAAGCTTGAAATAAAGTGCTTCAGGATATAATAGCATATTGTTAATATGAGATCAGTAGGAGAGGGTGTTTACTGGAGGCCGGAAACTAAAAAATGCAAATATTCCGGTTAATAATCAAGATTGTGAAAAAAATGTAGGTATAAACATTACATTTCCAAAAAGATTGATCCTTATGAAGGAAAAGTCCGCCACGCAGGGGCTGCGTAAACTAAGCAGATTTCCCCCGTGAAGTTTTACTCTCATCCGTTATCCGCCCCGATTTCATAAACTTGCAATTAGCTCGGTTAATATTCAAGATTGAGAATATAACAATATTTATAGTAAATTTAATTGTCAATAAGATTGGTTTTATACAATGTTTCGATCCGACGTCTAGTAACGGAAATATTTTGAATTTTAGAAAATCCTCCCCTCTAAACTCCCCATCCCAGTGGTTCGATTTCAGCCATTAACGAAATTGATCTTTCTTTTTACATAAAATGACTAAATATCGAGTTTGGTAACGATCAAACAAAAATTGTGACCGCTAGAGCGGTAACAGACAAATAAATATATATATATATATATATATATATATATATATATATATATATATACAGTTTCCGACGGAACTCATTTTCGTCATCTACTAGGTAGGATCGATGGACATTTGAAGAAAAATTTCAAAAATTCCGTCATGAGTACAACCTCAATAGCTGATTTCGCTTAAGGGAAATCTGCTAAAAAATAGAGAAATTGGCGCCAACTGTGCGTAGAAAATCTGGTTATTTTATGCAGCTCTCTTGTGACGGTTTTTTTTTTTTTAATTATTTAAAATTATTTTTTATAGCCCTTGATCCAGTTTCGCTACATAAGCTTGAATTTTCAAGCAGTCAATGCTATTATATTTGCACAAATAATTAACTCTTCGCCAGCATGCGTAATTTACTTGTGAGTCAAATCAAAACGAGGTTATAAAATGCCTTGCTCTTTGTCTGAAGACAGAGGCAAACTCGTGGTTATTAGAGGAGCATCCCCCTCGTACGAAGTCCTAAATATGACTGAATAGTTTAGATGCTACACTAAGCCCTTGAATGGAAAATGAGAATCCCTCACTCAATTAGGTTATAAAATGGAATCATTATGAAAGTATATGGACTTGATACTCATTAAGACAGAGAATCAGACAAGAGAAAGTGGAAGAGTATTTCATGGAAATAGATGAGACAAAAAGAGGAAAAGATACTTTTTCCTGCAGAACGGGGAAAAGGGAGAGAGAGAGAGAGAGAGAGAGAGAGAGAGAGAGAGAGAGAGAGAAGAGAGAGAGAGAGAGAGACTTGCAGTGAAAGCTATCTGGACGGAAATGAATGCAAACGAAAAGCAAAGCTGACTGCACCGACTCCAACATCTCCATCAGTCATGTATTTATTCAATATTATTCGGTGACACCAATGGCATCATTCTTCCCATTTATTTATTATGCATGAATTATTCCAAAATGGCTCTTAACGACCCTCCTTCCATACATCATACACCTTAAAATTCAACATCCTTTGTGTAAATTTTCTGTTAAATAAATAAACAAATGAAAGCTAAGACCTACAATCCAAAGTAACCTTTTAAAATCGTAAATAAACCTGTGTCCATAAATAAATACCTTCCTGTATTTTTTATTGCCAGAGGTTGCCTTTATTTATTCCCGAACAACTCAACCCAGGTGATTTCCACTTTAAAAGGGTTGATAAATATTATCATTTCTAAATTTTACATTAAATGAATCATTAGAAAAAAGTAAGGGTAATTAACATATTTTAGGAGAATATATGTCAATTATTTTGGCTGGCTTTGATTAAAAATAAAAAACAGTTTATGTGAAAATTAAAAGACATCCCACAATGACTAACTTTTACTCAAAATGAAGAATTTTTTTAGCAGATTTCCCTTGAGGAAATCAGCTATTGAGTTTGTACTCATGACGGAATTTTCGAAATTTTTTTTCAAATGTTCATCTGTCCTACCTAGTAGATGACGAAAATGAGGCCCGTTCAAAACTGTATATATATATATATATATATATATATATATATATATTTGTCTGTTACCGCTCTGGCGGTCGCAATTTTTGTTTGATCGTTACCAAACTTTATATTTAGTCGTTTTATGTAAAAGGAAAGATCAAGTTCATTAACTGCTGAAATCAGACCAGTGGGAGGGGGGGGGGGTTAGAGGGGAGGATTTTCGAAAATTTGAAATATCTCCGATAGTATACGTCGGATCAAAAAATTGTACAGAATCAATCTTATTAAAAATTAAATTTACTATAAATATTGTTATATATATATATATATTCTCTATCTTGAATATTAACGGAGATATTTGCATTTTTATTGAATCTGGGCGACTAACGGATGAAGTGACTTTCCCGCCTAAAGCTAGTTCGGCCGTTTCATTAACTGCTCGGCTCTCGTGAAATTTCTCTATTGTAAAACTTCACGTTGGAAATCTGCTTAGTTTACGCAGCCCCGGACTTTTTTAATTAAAAAAAATACCTTATTAATGCCTAGTTACCAAAATTCAATTTTACATCACCTCAAACGTACGCTGATTACATTATTGACTTGAATAACTTTTAAGTATAAGCTCTTGTAAGATGTTATAACAGACATATTTAAGAACATTTGCCAAATTTAGAAAAAAAAAATTACTTATGGCGCGCATGCCGTTTGGAGTGTAGAATTAAGTTTATAAAAAATAATAAATAAATTACTTAGTTAAAAAATGTAACTTTTTTTTTACAAAACTGATGCTCCCCAGAGATTTTGTGGTTCTTTTGGCCTATTAGTACGCTTGAAGGGAAGTATGTCCTTAATTAGAATTTCTATTAGAATAATCATTGTATTACTTTTTGTCCTCACTGGAAACTTTATTTTCATCTATTACTTATCATTATAAATAAATGTTTTTAAAACAGATATTTTCTATTGGCTTATGTTTACAAACATGTTGCCAAGAGTCTGGCCAATTAATGTTAGTAAGCTTATACATATAATGTATTTAAAAATGTGTAAATAAATGTAATAATATTTTCTAAATTACAAATTAACATGATATAAATATTAATCTAAATAATTATAATCCTTAATTCAATAAACCATAATTTAATGTAAATGTAATATTTAAACAAAACATTTAGAACCTGAAAACATATAAATAGGGGATAAATTCTCAGAATATAATTGTTGACCTTAAATAACCACTTTTCTACATTAATAAAGAAATTTTCAGGGCCAGGATGCTACATTTCGATGCTTTTTCATGACAATTTAATCTTTTTTGTAACACCCCCATTTTCCAATAACGATTTCTCAATGTCAGTGAGTATTTTCCAAATCATCTGATGTGTTGACAGCCAGAAAGCAAATGTCAGCAAATTTGGTCATTCATAATAATTGTCAATAAGAGTAATGGATAAGTGATCCGGGGAAGTTGGAATACCGTTTCCGGAACAACAATAAAGAAAACCGACTTGACTCGAAATCCTTATTGCTTTTTTTATCTCCGATATTGAATTGTTAGCACCATTTAATAATGTCAATTGACAAGTAATATTTTCCCTTTTCTTTATTACAGCTCCTCACTCATGTTTTTTAGCACGATTTAGGACATTACATAAATATGCATTCTGAAAGCCATTTGTTGCTCAAGAACTGTTAATGTCAGATGTTATAAAATCATGTCACTGCATAAAGAGGCCAAAATATTCCACTGGGCGAAGGCATAATGAGAACAGGAAAAAATCCCGAGGTTGTTATTTTTTATTTATGTTTTTTTGTAATGTCACACCAGATTTTAAAGTGGAGTCAAGTGTTCTTTCGTCCTCTTACCATATTTCTGACCATCGAGATAATAAAGTTGTCAATGAAGTCAAGATCTCTCAATATATCTCTGATCTCTATAATATTGAAAATTCTATAATCCTAAAACATTTTGTTCATATGAATTAAAAAATATGGCCGAAGGAATTCTAAATCATCAGATATTTTCAACTGCAAGCCTCCAAGTTAAAGTAGTTTTAGCTTGGACTCTTTAACTATTTTAACTAGTTTAACTCACTTCAACTACTTTAACTCATTTTAACGATTATTTGAGAAATTAGTAAAATTATCACGTTATCATTTTTTTAGGGTTTTAGGGTATTTTGAAAAGTGTTCCAGAAACCCCCTTTTCCTACTACTTTCTGTTATTAAATAAAATTTATTCAACAGTGTATAATCACCCCATATATACTATAAGCTACACTGAATTGAAACTAACTGTGCTAAAATGAAAATTTTATTATTGCTGTGAAATAAATTTTATTATGAACATGAAAATTAATAAATCGTTTCAATACTAATGATATTTATGAATCTCATTGTTTTAAATTATAAACTTTTTGATAGTTTTGAATCACAACACTTATGGAAAACGTAGCACATATTTATCATGATCTAATGGCTCCAGGAATTTCTAATTGCATTACTAATGGTTTAGATATTTATTAATATTATCTAATACCTAATATTCATAAACGACCACCATTTGCTACGATGGCTCATTGGGATGAGTTATCTACGGGTAACCATACTTTTCTAGCCAGGGTTGGACAAATGATTTTATTTAATGAAATCACTAAATTGTCCAGGCGGGAATCGAAGATATGTAAAGTGAAATCCCTTAGATATTTAAAGTGAAATTTTAAAAAAAAAAAAAACAACAAAAAGGCAGCTGTTTCGAAATTCCACACTTGGTGGAATGACGTATTCTCTAATTCGATTCCTTATTTTCCCGTGCAAGACGCCTAACTAAAAATTATGAAATCGAACCTGGTGTAAGAGGGGGGGGGGGAGCGAGGAGTAAAACAGATGGGATTCAAGAATTCACAATATTTTCATTATTATGAGTCGTATCGAAAAATGTTACATGACCAATCTTGTTAAACTATTTATTCTCTACAAATGTTGTTTTATAACATTTTCTTAACTCAAATATTAAGCGAGTTATTTATACTTACTTATTTAATACTTCAATAAGCCCCCGCCTCTAGACATGGGATTTTTTTACTTAGAAGTAGAGAATATATGGTGAGATACGAGTTAACCCTTGCGTGTTGGACTTTTTTTGTCATCTTATGAGTACGATCGATGAATATTTGAAGACTTTTTTTCGGAAATTGGCTAAATAAATGTATTTTCCCCTTGTAGATAGTAGGATGAGAGGTTTACTACGTGCATAGCTGTGTGTAATGAGTTAGTACATGTGACTTGGATGGTTGATATATTATTTAATGAGTCCGAGGAAGACATGATTGCGGCGAGTGCCGTTAGAGGGAGACACAGGGCTAAAGGTCTGCTTCCCTATTAGGGCTGTAATTGCCGAGTCCCAACGCCAAAACGGGAACATTTCATCCCGAGGGAATCCAGGCAGAAAAACCCCTGAGCTACTCCTTCAGCTGGCCACAGCCTCCTGTTGTACTATGCTTTAGTCACTCGATGCAGTCCTACATTAGTGCAGTGTTGCATGTGTCGTTCAGTGCTGAGTCTGAATTGGAATGTTTTTAGTAAATCACAAATTTAGTAGAACACTCACAAAATCTGCTGTGGGCACCAAATGACATCCTTGTATTCCTATATATCAAATAAACCAAATACTCTTTTGTATGTCACTTAAACTTATTTCATTTGAAAGTGATATTCAATATCTCCGTTCCAATGCATGATATCAACAAATTTTATAGATCTTCAAGTGATTAAAAAATAATGGTTCTAAACAAATGTTCTGTATCTCAAATATCTATGAAGGAGTTTTCAATTTTTTATTTTCGTCCTTCTCCAAACACCCAACCTCTTCTTCTTCGTTTATGATCAAAAGAGGAGGACCACAACTTAATTTTACAACATGTCATAGTTCTAATGCTAATCGTTTCTCAGTTATGTGAGCTACGTCTCCCCGACGTTAATCAAGTGAAATTTGTCTTTGTGTTAGTGGGTACATGGAGGGTGAAAAGGGGTAATACCGTTTAAAACCGAACATTTTTGCGATTAAAATACTTCACAGTAGTGTTGTTGGAAGTGATGAATATTGTGACTTCGAGAGAAGAAAACGTTCAATTCTTCACAATTTTTTTTATTTCAGCGCTAAGCACTTTCAAAGACAATTGTCTTCATCTTCAGAGCTGATTGCATACAATAATTGGGAAAGCCATTAAGTGACTAATAACCGGGAGTCACTTGCTGTCTTCCCCAAGAAAGCTAAAATAAAGAACTTCTGAAGAATTGAACGTTTACTTCTCGCCAAGTAAAATACTTCCTTTACTTCGTATGAGGGAGTAAAAACGATGTAGTTCCTTCTTATAAATCCGCTTATAAGCAATGCCTTCAAGCATTCATTGATGTATATATGAGTAACGATTTAAAGTATAGAGCAACAATTGTAGAGTATCGATATTTCAACAAGATTGGTTTTATAAAACATTACAATACAACTCATAATAAAGTAGATATTTGAAAATCTGAAAACCAACCCCTCTAAACCCGAACATCCGAATTATATCTAACTGAATATAAAAATAATGTAAAATGAATTATATAAAATGAAGGCGATTTTCAAAATGTATGTATACTTTAAACATAGATGCGAATATAATTATGAAAGATATTAAAAGGAAGAAGAAAAAAAGCCATTCAGATGATATTGCCATTGTTTGGTCGACTTAGAAAAGCAAAATTTCCTGAAGACCAAACCTATTTATAATTCATGAGTTGCCTCCTAAGCATTATAAGCGTGCTCTTATTGGAGTCCCAGATGAATAATTTCATGGATTTGAATAGGACAAAGTTCAAGGAGCTGTTCTCTGCTGGTGGCCCCGCTTCCAAACTATGCATCAGTCAGAATCGACGCGCACACATGTATATGTGATATATATATATATATATATATATATATATATATATATATATATATATAAGAGTGTGTGAATTGATAATATAAATATTTTCTAACGGCCTGTTTACTGGGTAAATAGGAATTCCCCTTATTTAACTTTATGCCATTTTTTTTTTAATTTATTGTGGAAGGTCGGGAGTTTATTAGCTCAGTTGATCTATATATGCAATTATAAAATAAATTTAGGTGCATAAAATCAGTGCGTAAAACTTCATATTTTAGTTAAGTAAGGAAAGTGTTCTTCCTAATGTAAAATATAAGTATAAAAGAATTGGTAAATTCTAAGTTCTATAAAAAAGAAAAATTTGATTATTGATGGGAAAACACTAAGTGATGAACTATAATCAACCCAAAATCCAAAGCTTAAAAAAAAGCTGCAATAGTGCGGAGAAGGAGAAAGATCTAGGGTATTGTCAGAGGGGAGAAGAAAAACAGGAGGGGACTGCGTAATGGGAAGAACTGAGGGAGGAGATTGAAACAAAGAAGAAGTAGATGACGGAGGAAGAATAAGTTGGAGAGAAGAGGATAGGTAAATGGATTAGTTAAAGAGGAATGAGAGTAAAAGTAAGTTCAAAAGATGAAGTTGGAGATGGCATAAGAGGAGAGGATAGATAAGAGGAAAGGAGAGGAGGAAGAGAAGGGGAAGGGAAGAGAGGGGAGGATGAGAGATAGGCGAAGAATAAATGTGATGTATGAAGGAAGAGATAAGAAATAATGAAGCAAGAGATAGAAGAAGAGGGAAGGATCGATAGAGGAAATGAGGAGAGGGAAGAAGAGGGCTGAGAACAGGAAAGAGGAGAGGATGAGGGAGAGGGTAAGCGAGATGCATAGGTTTAGGGAAGACGGATGTGGAAATGAAAAAGAGATAGAAAAAGAAGAAAGGGTGGATAAGAGGGAACAGAAGGAAGTAGGGTGACGTAAGAGAAGAGGAAAGAGGAGCGGATGAAAGAAAGAGGAAGAGAGATGCGTAGTAGAAGGGAGAAGAGATAATGAAGCGAGAGGTAGAAGAAGAGGAATGTGTGGATAAGAGGAAACGGTAGGAAGAAGGGAGAGGTAAGAGAATAGGAAAGAGGAAGAGAGTTACGTAGTATAAGGGAAGAGAGAAGAGAAAACGAAGCGAGAGGTAGAAGAAGAGGAAAGAGTGGATAACAGAAAATGGATGAGGAAGGGAGAGGTAAGAGAAGAGGAAAGACGGGAGGAAGAGAGATGCTAGTATGAAGAAAGGGAGAAGAGAAAATGAAGCGAGAGGTAGAAGAAGAGGAAAGGAAGGGAGGAAGAGAGAGTGTGGGAGAGAGATGCGTAGTATACTACGCTCCTTATAAGGGAAGAGGGAAAATAAAGGATGTGATAGAGAGATGATAGGATTAGGCAGGCGAGTTAAGGAAAAAGAAGATTAAATAGAGATAAGAAAAAGGAGGGATAAGACAGCAAAGGAAAAAAAGAGGCATCAGCTGAGTAGATGATTAAGAAGGAGAGAGAGGGAGTGAGGAGGATAAGACCAAAGAGAAAGAAGAAAAATGTCGGAGAGAGATAGAAGGGAGAGTGGCAAGTGGGCCATACTTTCCCCCAGAGTGGCGGCCCACTGTCTGCAACTCCCATTCCTTCTCCAAATCTCATCATTTCTCTCCTCCACCTTTCTCCAATGCTGCCTACAGCTCTGGTGGTCTCCGCTCTATGACCGTACTAGATTTGCTAGGATCGAGCCCGATCGTGCGCTAGATTCTAGTCAGTTGCGTGGCTACCGAGCTTCGAGGACGGCGTCCTACGAGTTTTGACGGTACATACTCGAGTGTCGTTAGGCAATAGAGGATCTGCTTCAATGAGTTGATATTTCCGATATTTAAAGCCAATACAATACATTAAGTATTGTGTCAAGTGTACCTGTTGACACCCCCAACCCATCTTACCCATTATCTGCCCCTATGACCAAGGACTATGAGTTGATTGATCTTACCTAAATGTTTACATTTTCATCTACATCAGTGGTGTAGGCAGACGCATACATACTTCCCTAATGAAACCGAATATATTGGAAGTTTATTTTTTTATGAGGACTAACATTAGACAAGCGACTTATCTTGGAAATCTCAAATCTCATTAAAGAAACAAGAATTCAATCAACAAAGACTACTTGACAAGAGACCTAAACTATCACTATATAACAAAAAATTGATTTACACGACAGTACTCAGACCAATATGGACATACGGACTTGAACTCTGGGGT
The DNA here is from genome assembly GCA_019009955.1 of Riptortus pedestris. Taxonomy (NCBI): domain Eukaryota; kingdom Metazoa; phylum Arthropoda; class Insecta; order Hemiptera; family Alydidae; genus Riptortus; species Riptortus pedestris. The sequence continues at coordinate 19,488,455 of CM032229.1, forward strand.
TTCACAAAACCATCAGATTCCTACAAGATCCAAACCCTTCGATCCAGAATACTCCGGAAATCACAGATTCCACATTTTACGTATCCAATTTAACTCTCCATAATGACCTCAACATTGATTTCGTCCATAGCCTTGCAAAATCACGATATCAGAAATTCTATTCTCCCCTTCCCGCACATCCTAATCCTTTAGGCGAATCACTCTCATCTACCCATATTCCAGAAAATTCAACACGACATCTGAAGCGTAAGTGGCCAAGAGATTTTCTTGTGTAGTGAAAAGTATAACTCCATTATGGTGTAACCCATGTTTATTCCAATGTGGGTATTGTCCGTGGACAACTTCCCACCTCAAGTCAATTTTTGTATTATAAACAATATTATATTTATTCTGCTCTACCACCTGGCTATTTGCTCCTGCTGTCCCATCGACATGTTTGACGGTGCCAATTTTCGTTAGCACTCCGGCCACCTTCCTTAGGCTTCACATAGCGGCCACTGATAGTTTGGTTTGACCGCAGTCCGGGGAATAAGCTATATTTATATAGTCCCAAACTGGAACTTTGCACCGTTAAACATGTCAACCTAACTGTTGGAGCAAATGGAGAAGCAGAATACCCTACACCGGGAGCTAGTCTATGAAAATATTGTTTGATGTACGAAAATATTCTTGTAGTCTACGAGAGTTATTGTATACACTTAACATGGATTATTTATTCATGTTAAGTGTCTACATTAACTCTTCTTCTAATTCTTGTCGCACATTTATTACTTTTATTTTAACTCAACATTTATTTCATTAACATTTACTTTTATTTTATTTTTTTAATGTCATGATGGTAATGGTAGTCAGCAACTCCCCATCAGTGAGCAGGCACACTTAATTCTTTAATAAAGTGTTTTCTTTTATGAGTTCTAGGGAGATATGTCCCGAAGAACTTCTGTCTTTCCAGCTGCTCTCCCGTATTTTAAATACTTGAATTATAAGAATGAAGTATCAAAAGGAATTTTATATTTGACTTATTTTGAGATAGTAATCGTAACAGTGTTGAAGTGACGTCTGCTATGTAAGTATTTACTTAGCCGTGAGTAACTTATACGAATTATTTGCAATACATCAAAGCACTTAACGGTACAATGTGCTTAGCATCAAGAATTAAAGACTTATAAAGGTCACCGTGAAACAAAGCAATGGAAACCTACTCATAATAAGTTATGGCGCCTCTAAGTTCTAATTTGCAATTCATACTGACTGCCAGCTTTGATCGATTCTTGACTCGCAATACAATATACAAAAGAGAGAAAAAAAAATAAAGGAATATAAAGTACAGGAAATAAATTTAAATATTCGCTAATGTATTTCGATATAAATAAAATAAATCTATTATCACAGGTCAAATATTTCAATCTGAAACAACGCGCATATCCATTTTAACTCCCGGTGGAAATACTTCGCATTGATTTATGGCAGTGAAACAATAATAAATTCATTTTGGACATTACATGACACTTACAATGATGAATAATAGGCAGCTAACAGCTGGGCTTCTGAATTTCAATTATATAAGATTTAATGAAAACGAAAATAAAGTTGTTGTCTTCGAACATTTGGCAGTTTTAGCTATTGTATAAATTATCGCTTTCGGTGTTGCTATGTCAAACCATCTTCAGGCGACCTAATGTTCTTTTTTTTTTAAACGAAAATCCAGGAAGAGCATTCAAGTCTTCATTGTTGAATAAGTTTTATGAAGCATTTCGGTTGGTGTTAAGACTGAAAAGAGCATTGAGTTGGACATCCTTCATTTTATTGAAGCAAACAGATCTTATTTTTCAAAAAGTAAGATTGCCCTAATTGTAGACTCCATTCTATAATAAGAAGAAAAATATTCGTTCCATTGTAATATTAGTAGATCTGCCCACCAGAAACTCCTTTCATGAGTATGACCACAATAGGTGATTTCCTTTAAGGGAAAACTGCTTAATAGGAATGAATGACTGAAAATTGTACTTTTGCTAATGATCGCCATAGTGTCTTTCATAAGGGTAGCTGTTGTGTACACACTCACGCACACACACACACACACACACACACAATGTAAGTGTCCATTAATGCATATAATTTGAAATCTAGTTGTGCACCGCAGACTTAATTTGTATATTAAATTTTGTCGTATATTTGAATTTTGTGTGAGAATGAGAATAATTTGTGTTTGAGAATGCATGTGCTGCCTTCCGTCAATAGTTCTTGTAAGTCGTAGGGGAAGTCCTGATATTGTCGTTTACGGCATTTTGTCGGTATAAGGTCATTAAGGATGTATCATTTTAATGCATCCCATCTTGAACATTGATGCGACCGCTGCCGAATTATATACAGACAGCTGTTTCCAGTATGTTTTTCTTGCAATTACATCGGGTTGGAGAGTTTTTATTAGCAGCTGATAAGTTATCAACAGCCCTGTTAAAGTTATTGGCTGCGAGTTGAGGTTCAGCGAACGTGTTGAACAGCTGTAATTCATGAAACAATGGCTGTTGGTGTAGAAGAGAGAGAGGATAGATAGGCCGGTAGTGGGCCATTATGGCCAACAATGTCCTCCGATCCTTTGTCACAGACGGTGGGCCAATCAAATGTCGGAAGGCTGATAAATAAAGCAACCTACTCTCACTCATATGCTAAACACATGTCCGATTCCGGCCTCTCCATTATTGTACACAGCCCGCCATAGCTCTATTTTAGGATCTATTACAAACCAACACATCGCTCTTCTCAACGCTTCGAAAAAGTAACATCGCTTCGACTGCGTATGACGTTGACGTCTTAATCATAAACATAATAAATACAAAATAAATATTAATAACGTCATGGAAAAATGTACCAACATTTATTTAAACTGGACAATTATTTAAAGAAGACTAATCATCAACCTAAACATCCAGAGAATCAGCTTAATTCCTATAAATACGCATGGCCTCTCCATGACTTAAAACAATTCAACAGTCATACAGAATTTATGATTACTTCACAAATTAGTAGAAACAGTAATTACTCTATAAAGTGAGCCCAAAATAACCAGTGCAACAACACCCAATCCACATGTCAGTTGTAATATTATTATTTAAGGATATTTAATGTAAGTCAAAACAAATTTCTAAATACATTTAGCATTATTTGCAGAGCTATCATACTTTAGTCAAAATGTAATTCGTCTGAATGTAATTCACAATGAACTAAATTTAGACTCCAGGGAAACAATTGATATAACCCCCCCCCCCCTCGAAGCTTTTACAAAATGAATATTCAAAGATACTGTATATGCCTCTGCATGTACAGACCTAATAGTCATATTTTCATTCAGAAACCGCAAAACATTCATGGTATTCAACTTTGAGTGAGCTTCCAGTATTCAAAGATTTGTAATACATTCCAATGCGAAATATAAATACTAAATACTGAAATGGTATTTTGGCAGACTAATATTTTAATAATGATGCTAAAATATTCCAAGGATTATGAAATTGGCTGTTTTTTCTATATGCCAAAAGTATGGTAAGACAATATTATGCTCACTTTAGAAATGCTTTAGGTTACTTTAAGCTCCAGTGGCTATCCAACCAGAGTAGGATTATGTATTTTATTTATTTAACTTCATCGCTAAATAAATTCGTATTGCCCACATGGATATCGAGCCCAGATCAATAGGTTTAGTAAGTTCATTAAGACCAAGGCATTTACGGGACTGTATAATATGCTCAATCGAAATTTTCAGAACAGATATCAAAAATCCTTGATTCTCATCCAAATTAGGAGTTGGGGGTCTTTGACCGACCGTAGGTTAGACCTCACAAAAAGAAATTTATAAAATATATGTTCAGCGAGTATTGAAAAAAAAAAACCATTAACTACATACTAAACTGTATATAACGCCTGAAATTAAAATTATCGTAACACCTTGACGTATATACTCACACATTGTATCTATTCGTATATGAATCTTTAAATTAAAATTGTGAAAGGCGAGTGTGTGTAACCCGTTAAATTAAACCGTATCTGTCTTTCTAAATACAAATGCTATTCCAATTAAATCCAGAGAAGACGAAAGACCTTTGCAGAAAGCAAAACTTAAATCGTTAAGACGGGAAAGTGGGGCACTAATGCTGCTTTGTTGATTACTCTTCAGATATATTTGATGTTTCAAATTGAATAATTTCATCGAATGGAAGTCAGAGCGAAGCAAAGAGGAGAAAGTGGCCGCCGGCCGAGTCTGGCGCAAGTTGACTGTCAAAATAAGATCAACACCTCCGTGTTGCCTGCATTGTAAGTCTCCCCGTGTGTGTGTGTGTGTGTGTGTTTGTGTGTATGTTTCCAATTACACAATAGCCCTTAAGAGATTCGGAGAGTAGATCAGCTGCCTTCTTCGGCAACCGCGTCTGTCTCAAGGCTATGTCTTGATATCCAAGCGAGGCCTTATATCTCTCCGTTTGTTATGTGTTTCGTGTCTCGGGCCCGGGTCGTGCAACATGCCGCCGGCTTCGGCACAATATTTCCATCATTCCTCCCATCGGGATTAATGTTCAAATTCATGACAACCAGATAAAACGCTATTGACGACGATGGATCTGTAAACTTACGAAAATCGGTCACAATATTTAAAGTGCACGGACTCAATATGAAAGGTTCATTTTAATAATATTCCAGAAACGGAAAGTTACATTCTAAGCACGGAACACTTCATGAAATAATATCATCTAGAGACTTCAGTCTCGTTCAAAATGCTTTACCACCATAGTAAATTTTATCTAGATAGTAACCGTGTGTGGAGGATTTCTTTGCATATCTAACGGATGTTTGCACTAATAAACCTTGGAGCATAAAGTATCTAAAAACCATCTAAAAATGTACAGAAGTTAAGGAAAATACATTCTAAATTATTTAAAATTGTTGCAGAAATTACGTATATGTACGAAATACGATTAAAATGAAGGCTCCAAGGCTGCAGGAGCACCGGCACCAGTGACGTAGAAAATTTTCTATACTTGGGGACCGATGGAGCGTCTGGACCCTTGGATTTTTTTTTTTTTTTTTAGGAGTTGGCCTACGTAAGGGTTTTAAGGGAGTCCAAAATACCAAATCATAAATAATTCAATAATTATTTATCATATCGAAAAGTTTTGAACAGTTTCATTTGGACCCTTGGAGCTTGCGCCCGAGCTATATAAATGCTGCCCAGCCCGCCCAGCAGTCAGTTACTTCTCAGTTTTCTTACTAATGAATAACAGTCGGTTGAGTACAGCTTTAGTTCAGTGCAGTACAGTGTTTAGTAAAGATCAGTACAGTGCCGTATTGTTTGAACTGCAGTAGCTCGCGTGACCGTGAGTTATTGCTTTGTGCAATAAGATGTGAAGTTATCACTGCATTTTGTGATTAGTAGTGCTCAATAATTTAATTTAACATTGATAAAACACTAAAGTTTGTGGGTTTAATTTTGCGATCCAAAGGACCCTAATAATCAAAGTTTATTATTTTTGTATTACAGGTAAAAATATTATATAACCAATTCTATTTTCAGCTCAAGGAAAAGTTTTTGTTTTCTAATAAACGTAAGAGTTGTGAAAACAAAATTTTAAGACTTATACGCCATGTAGAAATCCCTCTGAAGTGTCCATTCTAAACGAAACTAAAATTCCTTTCTGAAATGAGAAAGAAATGAGTAATAGTTCCTTAGATAAAATTTAACTTAAAATTTACAAGATGGAGAAATCGTTAAAAAAAATTAAACGGTTTTCTGAATAGTTAAACTAAAAAAAGAAACCAAAATCTTATTTATTGAAAAATATTGGATAAAAATACATTTATGACATTATATTAACAATGACATTTTCACAAAAATATAACCAACAGGAACGAGATTAGAAGGGGAAGCAGGGTGAAGCCAAATTCGATTATCTATTTATTTGGAATTTGTAAATTCTAACGTTGGTTTTTTTGAGAAGTCCTCATCAAGAGCTGACCAACGATTATTAGAATATGAGACTCAAGAAAAAATGTTCAATTAATTAATTTCATTTTTTTTGGAAGTTATGAAACACACGTGATAATCAAATTTTGACAGCGCTGTTCAACGATTTCTGATTTTTTTTTTTTTCAAATATTTAGAAATGACATTTTAATATAAATAAACCTCATGAATAAAACTATAACCTCATTGAGAATGCAAAGTTCAATTAGAAGATTATACAGCACACTATGTACATTCCATATTGAGGCAAATTTGTTTTGAAGCTGATAAATGTATCGAATTGCGCCGATCATTGGGTATCTATAAACTTAATTCAGTAATGGATAGTTCAAAGTGAATACAAAGAGGTTCTACTACCAATAGCCTATTTGCTAGTTATGCCCCCACTAATGGGTTAATTCTGACGACGACTCAAGTCCCCCCCTCTCTGATCTAATATTAAAGAAAATGAAAGGCTGTTCAGTTTTATGACTTAAATGCTAATAGCAAGGGTCATTAAATGGTCAATTGTGCTAACGGCTTCCGACCTTCAGAGCTATGGCGTTCCTCCACAGCTTGGGTTAGCAGCTTGCTATAACGGTGCGTAGGGTAATACTGACATAAAAGTTTAAAAAATATTACAAACACTCGACATTTATAACCAGAGCCATTATTGATTTAATGTAAATGAAATCCAATCATTAATAATATTAAAACATCTATATTACATCATTTTCGGAGTAAGTTCCGTCATTGTAAAGGGATTCTAATTAACTTACTTTTTAGAAGCACGTTAACAGCTGAAATCGAACCGGTGAGAGGGGAGTGTGTAAGCGGTGACGAATTTCAAACATTTCAAATTATTTCCGTTATTATACGACGGATCGAAAAAGTGAATAGAACCAATCTTATTGTGAATTGAATGTTGTTTTATACATTCTTTCAGTATCTTGATTATTAACCGAGATATTTGCATTGTTTAGTTTTCAGCATTCCTGAAAATCCCCACTCCAACTGATGACATATTAACAATAAGCTGTTATATCGTGAAGCACATTATTTGAATATTAAATACCAATTATTTTTCTCATTTTACTTAGCGAGATAAGTGCAAATAAGTTGTGATATGGCGTCATCAATCACGATTTTACTTAATTACTCTTAAATGTTTATTAGATCCATACAACCGTTTAGTTCAGCACTACAGTTCATAGTCGTTAATGGCTGAAATCGTTTCAAGATTGGGGGGGGGGGTAGAGTGGGAATCTCAAAAATTCAAAATATCTCCGCTAGTTTTAAAATCAAAATAGCTAATAGTTTAAAAATTAAGGGAGTTATTCGCACTTTATTGTTTTCAACTGTCAGTAAACCACCAATTTTACTCATAGAATTTTCACTCAGAATAAAAAATTATAATATATCATAACAGCAAGTGGGAAATCTGCTTAGTTAACGCAGCCCCTTTGTGATGGACTATATTTCATCACGAGCCAAAGGAACTCCAAAATTAATTTCAGAAAAAGAAAAAATATTTTTAAAAGTAAATCAAACTACAGAAATAATACTATAGAAAATAGAAGAAGATCATAATTAATCTATATTGTATAAAGAGAGAAATTCATGAAGGAAAAAAAAGAGAAAATGAAGTTGTGCTAAAGCAGTTTGACAGAATATTGGCAAATAAAACTACAATACGGGAAAGAGATTAAAAAGCCCGTTGGGAAAGTTGATTAGAGTTACGTACCCACAATAAAAACGTACATAGGTTTACACTCGCGGAGTAATCCGAATGAGACAATAAATGTCTAAATAATTTAGTAGGTTAGAAGGGCCGAGCGAGGGTATATATTTGCGTTATGTTACGATCTGATAGCATTGCTAATGCGATATTTCCCCAGTAAGCCGATTGCACTGTTACGAATTGAATAGGGTGGCTCACGAGTGTTTACGCAATGCTCCTAGCCAGCTGGAGCGGGGAACATAAATAAAAAAATTCATTTGCCGCTAACAGCTGTGTGGGGGAACAGTGGCGCTCTCTTTAACCCTTATGACTAGGAGTATGCCAAATCTCAATGGTCGCTTAAATTGTTTATTTAATAGAACTTCTATACCCGTGATTGACTTTTAGCGGATTTCCCCATGAGGAAATAAACCGAAAAACGTTCTTATATTTTTACCGATCCTACCTATCAGATGACTCTAAATTGTTTGTTCTTATATATTTGTCTTATAGAGGTCAAACGTCCTTAAGTTACATTCAGCATTCTTTCGTACAATAGCCCACAAATAAACCGAGGGGCTGCGTAATCTAAGCAGATTTCTCACTTGAAGTTTTACAATAGATAAATCTACATACTAAACACCACCGTGAATATTAAGTGAATAAATACAAATGATAATAAGAAATGTTTCAAAGCAGTGTTGTTGGAAGTGAAGAATATTTTTACTTGGAGAGAAAAAAATACGACCAATTCTTCACAAATTTTTATTTCGGCGCAAAGCGCTTTCGAAGACTAACGTCTCCATCTTCAGAGCTACTTCCATGTGCTCATAGGGGAAGGCAGCGAGTGGAAGAGTCACTAGCTATCTTTCCCTATGAGCGCATGCAAGTAGCTCTGAAGATGGAGACAATAGTCTTCGAAAGCGCTTAGCGCCGAAATACAAAATTTGTGAAGAATTGGAAGTCTTTTTCTCTCTCCAAGAAATGTTACAGTCAATTTACATTTTGATAACCACAACAGGAAGCGTCTGAATTGTAACAAACTGCTCCGCCAACCTCTCAGGGCTGCATAGACAGAAATCTTGTTGACCGGAAAGAAAAACAGTTACTGAAAATAGTTATATCTAAATATAATAGTATATATAGTGCTATAATTTATAATGAATCAGAATAATTTTTATGACAATCACTCTAATTTTAGTAATCCAAGAACAAAAGACGGGAACGGCGGCCATCAGAACGTATTCTCATGTATCTCATCTAGAAAAGATCTGTTGAGCACAATATTTGGTATTTTGGCTTCAAATAAGACGGTCCGTGATAAATTGGCTTATTCTTAACGCGCAATGAAAAATAAGGGGATTTATTGAACAATTGAATATTAAAAAATGCAAATACATGTTGGCTAATACCTGAGATAAAGAAATAATGAACATAACAGAATTAATAGTTCATTGCATTTTCAATTTAAACCATTTTTCGATCCGAGGTATAATAACGGAGATGTTCCGAATTTTCACATTTTCACTGCTAAATCAAACCCATTAACCAAATAATACACTAATGAGCCAGAAAAAAAATTACTTAAAAATAATAGGATATATTATAAATGAAACTGTATTAATAGTTACGTTAATTAAATAAAATAAGAACCCAAGCTCCCACAATAGAAATTATAATTGATTCGTCATTCGAATGTATCCAGACATATAAAACATTATATTTACTTCAACAACACACTTCGCACTTCGGCTTCGGCAAAGATTTGCAGGAATGTTTTTAGGAAATGTTGTCTGTGTGCAATCGCAGCAGTTCTTTTTTCTAAAGAAAAATGAATAATTCAAATGAAATTAATATATGGCAATTAAGTAAATTTTACATTTAAGTGAAGTATTTCATAATAACTAAAATAAAGCATGAAAATTGTTAATGTTAACGACCTGTCAATTAGGAGATCAATTACAGGTAATTACAACAGTCTTCCAATATATCAGGAGACCCTTATTAACACTTAAGTTATTTTTTGACAATTTGTAAAAAGTTAAAATGAAATATACAAATACATATACTTACGGGGGTTTGCTGTTGCATACCAAATCCATATTGGTGCATTTAATTGTCCGAAAAGGGCAACGAAGTAATAATTATCAACAGGTGTTTATAGGAAGTAAAGGATGTTTTGTAATTGCGAATAATGTCGCTTACAGATTTCAAAGGATTTATCCATTTTTCACCCTCCCTGGCTACATTTTGATATGTTTCGGCTTGACGTTTATAAGTGTGTACATATCTATATATATATACCTCCCAAAACGCAATAACGACCAGCCATAAAATGTTAGAATCTAGGGCTGTTACATTTAGGACTGCCCATATATATAGTTGTCTACCTCTACTTTTAAAAGAAATAGAATAGGGGTAGAGGGTTTAGAAGAGAGTGATAATAAAATTACAAATTTCTCCCTATCTATTAGAGATACAGAAGATTTTTTAAAGAATATTTCTTGTTTAACAAACAAAGATATCTGCAAATCGTTGTATTAACATTTTTTTTATTTTATAATTCGGAGCGGAGATATCAGGAAGCATTTAAATAAAATTCCACAAAACATTTGGTGTATTTAATTTAATAGAAGTTCAAGGAAATCATGTGGTCTTTCGTAGTTACGTGTAGTATTCGGAATTGAATATATTTATAACGAATTAAAAAGAAAAAAACATTTCTTGATCATTTATTTTCCTGAGACATTTTCAACACGGATACAAGTGGTATTAGAATGTGTAACATTTAGATTAATGTTGAAACGCAGAAATCTGCACAAACAATACTGTCTTAATCTTTAGACTTTCAACCATGTTAAAATAATTTAGAGAACCCAATTCTGGTCTAAATTGAAGAATATTTTATTTTACATCTAAAATCGTTCTAAGATTTACCGAAAGGGACTCAAAAGGCAAATTAATTATCCTGAAATGTCAAAAATATATTTCTCGGTGTTAGAAGATTTACTACTGTAATCCTAACATCACTTCATATATTTAAAAACATTCAGTTACAACTTTTCTAGGATCAGCCCCGTGATTTCAGCCAATGACATACACTTTAACAAGAAGGTTATCTGTAAAAAATCCTTTATTGATATTTTCTAGTCATTTCATTCCATTAATATAATTTTGTTATGTGACAAGGATTTGCAGGACGTGTACAAGTATAAACAAAAAGCATAAAAACTCAGTGACTATCGCAAATTTTATAAAGAGCACAGCAGTCACATGTCCTGTCAGGACGAAAAATAAGATGTATTGAAGTAGATTTGGGACTCCTTCTTCAACAATCGATTCTTACCATATAGGTTAGATTGTCGTATCTCACCGAGTGTAGCTCCCTGTGACGTCAAAGCATCCCGTCCTCTTACTAGGTTGCAATTAAACGATAATGAGCAGAACTATGATTGATTAATTCATTTATAGGATTGTTACAAAGTTTCAATGAAATAATAATTCAGTGGAGGCTCTTAACAATTTTATGGGGAAAAAATTAAGAACTTAATTAAATAATTAATTTTCCATCTAGAAACAGCTAATTGCATATTTCCTAGTCGGCGAAGCCCAATTTAAATTTAATCCGATTTAAACCCCCTTCCATTCATTACAGTGGGAAACTCAAGGCCTCAGGAATGTAAATATAGGAACAGCTGGTGAGCAATAATGTCCAATAGTCGTTTTATAGTAGTTTCAATGTTAATTACCCTATGTAGGCGGTAGATGGCGCAATCTGGTATTATTCCAACAGCCATTACAACTGGATGCAATACATACAAAAGAGAGGAGTAAGGGTCGTATCTCCAGTAATGCCCGCTTAATTGGAGCTAAACTACAGATTAGATTTAAAATTGAGCCCCACAACATGCGGTAATTACTACAATAAATGCTGTTGTTGCTACGAATATGGGTTATTCTGCCAGTTCCTGTAATTTATAACTCACTCTTATTTTTTTTCTCTTTCCCTTTCTATTATTACTTCCAGCGCTCAGTGCATACTTAAGCATCACATTAAAATGCATCATTTATTGTCTAAGAAGAGTCTTGGTTGAAACATATTCCTCGAAAGAATTGAGGAAAATATAACACTGGGAACTTTCCCGCTGTTTCCTTATCGGAATGGATCAGTCAATTATAATCAATAACACCACTTCATGTAGAATTAATCAACACCTTAGCGTTCAATAATAATGAAATACAATAAAGCATATAATAAATATGACTATACAAATGACACAAATAATACCTTCAACCATAAAAAACAAACAATACATTGGCAAATAATATAAAAAGCTATTTATAAACAGTATAATAATGTTATTTATTAACAAGAAACCTAAAAGTAATACTAAACGCAGCATGAAAAACTAAATAAAGGCACCTGAATTGCGGGTTTAAATCTATGAAATAAAGAATTAAAAAAACAAATATATTCTAAAATTTATTTTCTTATTGTACAGCTGATCCGCATAAACTAAGCACACCCCTAACTCTCACTTGTGCATTTCAATTATCTCACTTTTTAGGCAACATGTACAAATAAGTAAAATATTTCATTACTTAATCGTCCAAACTTTTAATAAGACAGAAAATTTAAAATAATTTTATTATTCTGAATATCAGAAAAGGAATTGAGTATTCTATCAAAAGTATTTTCGGAAACCTTTTTTTTCCCCAACAAAAATGTGGACTGTAGTTTATTCGAGAATTAGTTGTTTCTTTTTATTTTGTAGCAACAAAACTGTCTTCATCCAAAAATGCTTTCGGGTGTTAAATCAACCCTTAATACATCTATAGGTCATTATACGTTTTAAATTATGTCCACCAATTCACTGATTAGACAAATGCCTGAAATGAGTGTATATGAGATGTAATTCACTCTCGATATATTAAAACACTTTTTACAGAATACTGTGATCTTCATCTCCATCTCTATGTTTTCCAAAGTGCTTGACTTCATTACTGGATATACTGGCCCAGTATTTTATTTGTTTCTCACGTTAATATATTTAAAAAAGTATTCTGGAATTCGAAAATACCAAAGCACTTGTTGTTTTGTTACACAAAATAAAAGGAACAACTAATACTCAAATAATCTGTCACAATCACCTTTTTTTTTTTTTAAATAACAATGTTTCCGAAAATACTATTGATGGAATACTGAATTTATTCTTTTTCTGATATCCAGAATAATAAAAATATTTTAAATTCCCTTTCGCACAAAAAATGTGGGGAATTGAATAATGAAATATTTTACTTTGTTGTTACAGCTGTCTGAAAGGTGAAAAAATTAAAATGCACAACGCAGAGTTAGGTTATGGTCGAAAATACCAAAGTCATTGTATCCTTCCTATAACTTTCTTATTTCTTCTGTGACGCTTTTTAAATATTCAACACAAACGTTCCTGGGTTGTCTTGAAATCTTTTTAAAATCGGAAATGCATGATAAGTAGGCTAAGAAAGAACGGCAACTTTTCATGATTAATGGAGCATTTTGTTTTTCTCTGGACCTTCAAGAAATATCTAAACACTCACCTTATAAAGTCATTTCCGGCAGAGTTATTTGTAGCATTGCCTGAATTTCAAGTTCAGAAAATATTCATTTTCCTCTTAATTGATACGAGCATTAATTGACATCTATAGAATATTTATGCCGGAAAATGATATAGTAAGAAAAAGCAGTTTGTCCCATTTAGTACGCTGCTGTCTCCGAAGTGCAGTTTTCTAAACTTGTTTTAGCGGATACTAAGTTCTTTTCTACTTCGTTTTTAATTAGAACTTCTTCGACTTTCACACCAAACAAATAACAGAAGTTCCATAAAATTTAATTATTATAATAAAAATCATATTTTATTTAAATTAAACTTAATAAAAACACAATTTTCTTGAAAGTTTTCAAATAATCAAGTCTAAGTTACTTTCTTCTACCAAGCTGAAATTGAGTCTGGAGTCTAGTATAAACTTTAATTTCACTGAAGTAGATTTCCTTTGAGAGAAACATTTTATCCAACGTACGAAATGCGTTGCCATTGTAATTAAATTTTGTTTACGTTTGATTATAAAAAAATAATTGGAATAGTACAATGTACCAATTATACTGGAGATTACAACTATCAGGAATTCATTATCGAAATGTACTCGTATAAATACTTTGTCAAGTTATTCATGACCAAATTCAGTCGTACTTACGTTGTCCATCTTATCGCCGGAAAGATAAAAGTCACCTCATACTAATGAGTACCAACTTGCAGAGAAGTGTTCCAAAAAAAAATATTTAATATATAAAAAATCTATAACTTATTAACTTTTTTTCATTTTCAGTCACCTGAAAAAAATATCATTAGAGAATATCTTTAATAATAGTGAGTTACATGAACTCAACGAATCGGGTTTTTCTGTTCAACAGCACAGAAATATTAGCTTAATTGGTCATTAAATGTAATGAACTAGTTTCTTCTGTTTAGTGACATTAAAAACGTAAGTAAATGTGTCAAAATAAATAGCTTTGAAATATAATGCATATTGTTTTTTTTTTATAAATGCCTCATAATTACTATAAGTTTTGCATCGAATTTTTATATTTTATAAATATAGTTCAGTTAAGAACAAGTTGATATTCGTCATGATTATCAAAGTATAATTTCCCAATGAGCCATAGTAGCCAAAGTGGGCGTTGATAAATATCAAGTCAAATAATAATTATAAAATTATAATAGAGCCTAGTGGGTATTGCTCTAGTCCTCTCCTTCTATTCATTCCGGAGTCCACTCACAGTCGTGAGCCAATTGAGGAACGTCATGATTAAACAATAACTATTTTTGGTAAGTAATGTTACCACAATATGCCAGAGAACGGGTCAAACTGGTCACTTGACCTCTCCACAAACTCGTGTAGCTTGTATCACTCCAAGTATTAAAATTCATGTACACCATATGATTCTGCAGACTTGAGTAATGTGCTCATCACTGTGTTGACCTGAATGCATTCAGTGAGTCACTTGCAGCATACTAAGTTCAGCTGGATTAGCAAACGATTACACATTCGTGGCAGGACTCTTCCAGAGCACAGTAAGGATCTACAGACAGAGATGCACAACAGTGGATTCTCAATTCACAATGCACCATTATGCGGAATAAACCGGAGCCATTTTTCAAATCAACTGTTCAACAAGAAGTAGAAGTTTGCAGTAGCTGAGTTTGAAAATGAAAATTCCCAAGAAGTATGGAACATCAGGCACATTTAAACAAAACAGGTAAAAGCGCTTTGTCACTAAAATAAATCATTATTGTGGGTGTTTTTTATTGAAACATACCTATAGTATTATCATTTCCACACCAGCCAGAAATCACTTTGACTACGAAGGAAACACATTCCTGCTCCAGTTTAAACTATCTGAAGAGGTTTATCTGTACTTTCACATATTTGCTCCATAAATGGTTTTGACCTAAGAAGGAAATTGAGGCATGGCTATTTTTGAAACTATCAATAAAAACTAGTAATTCTATTGTTGCTAAATGTGCCGTCAAACAAGGTTGATGATGGTGCCCTCTAGTGCTTCCCAACTACACTGAACAATCAATGACTCCATTAAGTGCTGATAAAAAGGGAGGAAAGGGGGCGGGTCCTCCAACATAAAAAGTTCCACCGAACCAGATAAAAAAGTTGTTCATGTCAGTCAAAATGAGAAGTAACAAGCACGGTTTAATATGATGTCTAAACGTTTTATGGAAAATCTTAATTTACTAACTTCATGTTTAAGTTAATGAATCAAATTTTAAAATTGAGGTGGATAAAATCTTTCTTGGAATGATACTCACAGAGCCCGTAAAGAGGTATGACTTCTAAAACTAAATTCTTCATACTCCTAATCCCAGATAATTATTATTAGTCAGACTGCGGGCTACAGACGGACGGTCCTTTAAAAATTCCCCCAGGCTTAAATTGTAGGCTAATCTAATGCAAAAGACACGGTTAGAGATAACCCATCCCAATTAGCCGTAGCAGCAAAACTTGTACGAAAATAAATAACATAAGGAAGAAGGAACGGGTATATAAATAAATAAATAAAATTGAGTTATACATAAACAAAATGAAGGCTTTGGGTACAAAATTGGAAAAAAAAGCTATCAAAGCGATGATATAAATATATATTAGAAAGCTACAGAAATATAACAAATTGAATTGTTGAAATACCAAAATCTGAATTGATTACAGACAAATTAGGGATGGGGATTTTCATCGTAATCATTGTTCTATTACTATCGTTGGCAGAATATTTAAACTTAAAAATAAAATTAAGAAAATTTATAGAACAACGAATAACAGAAGACTGAACATCTTATAGTTTCCAATAGAGTTATAACAGTGAAGCAATATCAACACTAACTAGTACATTGTTCAAGAGCCATGAACTTTTTCTTTCTTTTTTTTTTTTTTATGAAATGATCATTCACTCAATGAAATTTACATTCACTGAAGGTATTCTATTAAGGTTCAATTTAATAGAGACGTTTTATAAGCTCGCCCCATAAATAGACTTGATTTATTTCACTTTGAGGAAAAAAGGAAAGTGAGCACGCCTATTATCCCAGGACAAAATCTCACGGAATTGTTCGTGACCGTTCAACATTCACCGAGAATTAACCACATAACTGCATTTCTTAACTAAATCACTATTTTTGCATTTGTTAGTGTAGTTAATTAGCTGTAAATAATCAAGTTCCATCTAGCAGAAGTTGGTATGTGAGCAAGCTGTTTGCAGGTGAATATTCAAAGGAAATAATAATAACATTTTAAATCCAATTAATCAAAGCAATATCAGTGACTATCGCAAGGGGATTAATTAAAGGATACTAAAAGTTTTGTGTCTTTAATTATAGACAGAAAAACAGGCAATGAAGTAAAACTTGTAATTAGGGAAGTATGTTTAAAGCTACACAATTATTTATATACCAACTGTTTTATATCAACAAACAGGCCCGTAAATTAAAAAATTATTACTTTTATCATATAATTTGTAATCTTGATCAAACAAAAAACTTGTTTTGTATCTTTATTAAAAAAAACACATGGAGAACATGTAGTTTTCCTTGGATAAAAATGCGTTTAAAATAATATTGCAGTTATAAGTGGCCATTCTGAAAACGGGAATACGATGGCTAATATGGCTAATTTATTTAATTTAGTTTTTATTAAGCTGACCTATATTTATGAAATAATTTTTTTAGCTATTTGATTGAATCATTGAAGGGTTATACCTCTCGAATCGTGGTTAATACATTTCTTCTAAATAAATATGCATAGAAATTTTATAGTAATTGCTAATTATTTATATGGCATTATTGTGAAATAAACCACAAATGTTATAATATTTGGCTCCTGGTAAGGGCTACATAACTCATAAGCAAATTAGTTTAACTAATGTTATACATACAGAGACTTCTAGAAGAAAGAATAGACAAAACGTAAAGACGTTAATTCCTATTTCATTATTTAAACCATATGTGGGCAACAACCGAGCCCGAGGCCAGCTGTAAGCTTTGACCCGGGCAGCAAAACATTTTGAAAAACCCGATTAAACAAAAGTATTACACTACTTACTCCTTAAATGAGGAGGATGAAGAGAGATTTGTGCGTTTGACAGTAATTATAAATGCCAACATTTATTTTCAATAATGAAAATTAATAAATCAAAACATCGTACAAGGCTGGCAAACGATAATTTGGAAAGTTCTTTACGTCTTTGCATCAGCGGAATTAATCCAAACATCGATGGATTAGTTTCCCAAATTCAAGCTCAAGTGTCTCATTGATTTCGGTGTCGCTATTTAACTTTCGTTGTTCGTAATAATTCCAAATTTTACAATTTAATTATAATGTACCTATTTTTTTCATTTAATTTTGTTAATTTAATAAATTGTATTATAATTACATTGCCGTATAATTTCATGTCTGATAACTATCGTTAAAAATTATGCACACTACTTTAAAATGCAATAATTTTAAAAGCGGCCCGCGAATGTATTTGCACACTAAAGTTTGGCCCACAACATGTCAAAGGTTGCCCATACCTGGTTTAAACCATCAGTGAATCACCATGTCAATAAACATAAAGTTCCGCCAATTAAAGTTTCTTAAAGAAGAGTACAAGGTAGCAAGTAACAACGGGCAGAAATAAGAATTTACAATTCGCTTGAGGAAAACCTGTTAAAAAGACCCCACTTAATTTTGGAGTATAGGTTGCAAGGGAAGAAGAAGCATGGTCACGAGTCTAACACGAAAATCATTCAGAAGGAAAAAGTCTTGTAAAATTTATGAATGAAATTTACTTGTATAATTTGCAAATTCCTGACAGGTAACCTATAGCCTCGGCGAGATAAAGGCATAGATAAGAATTAGAACCTTACAATGAAGTGGGAGATGTCTGTGGGAAGGCTGTTATTATAGTTGGGCGGTTGGTGTGTGGGCTTTCACCGTAAGAATCTTAATAGGTCACAGGTCCATATTTAAAATTGTCTAGAATTTAGAGCAGAGGATGCCGGGGGCCTCTCGAACCGGGCCCCTTCTTCTAAATAACCAACGCTAAATGCCCCCAAACATCATTTTAATTTATAAACACTAACTGCTTCCCTTTAATTAAAACTATTAATCCCCCCTCAACCGACCCGAAAATAAAATTAATCCTTGAAGGGATATCATTTTGCATAAAATAGATCGAGAGTTTTTCTTCGTGCAGGAGAGTAAAATTCTAATTTCCTGGTGAGAGAGAGAGAGAGGATCACAAAATGTTACAGTGTTCCATTTGTACTCCCTATATTAAAATATTTCATCTATATAACGGAGAGTCTTTAGCATTTTTATGTAAATCTGGTTTACTAATAGCATACTATAACATTCTGAGACAGTAATATGGAGGAATATTCATATATATGTCACATTGAAATTCCTCATATAAATTAAGAGATAAATATGTCAATATGAAATATGAGAAATCAAAGGACTGCAATAAATAGTTAATGTTAAATATAAGCCAATGGTATTAGTATGCGGTATACCAATTATGGCAGCTGGCAGTGACCAAACTTGGAAATGATAAGCTAGAACTCTAACTAAAGCTTCAAATAGAAATAAAGTTGATACAAACCGAACACATAAATACTATCTATAAATCGGAATGGAAAATGTCATAGTTTCATAATTCCAGCTATTAAAATGCTTTGGAAAATCCTAATGCTTCTACCTGTTTTGTTTTCGAAAAGCGAGGTAAGATGCTTCATTATTTGTATCTCATATATTAAATATTAACTCTATTTTCTAATTACATAAATAAAATGTTATAAACAACCATAAATTGAACTTAGATATTTGTGTTGTGCTTATTAATTACTGAGACCACCAGCTTTCAAAGTTCACTCCCATTCACTCAAATAAACAAATTGTTTGCTTGGATTTCTTTTGAAATACTTATACTATATTTCTTGTTCCAATGCATTAGTTGAAAATAATCATAGACCATAATTTTTAAATCTTTCCATGATAAACTCTAATATGTACGAGGAAGATTGATTTTTTTATTTTTATTTTTATTATCTTTAACTCCCTCCTCCCTACCCTCATTTTGTAGATTTTAATCAAGAGGGAACTTCACAACTTGATATTACAGCAATCCAAATATGAAATTTCAATGTTCTAAGGTTGAAAAATGAAAACAATATTTTTAATGGATTTTTAGATCTATTAACAATTAAGGGTTAGCATTTCAACTTAGCTTTAAGTATTTCAATATTTTAAAATGAATAATAAAATTAAAATAATTTAGTAATTCAGTTTTCATTTTTAAACATATGTACTTGACAATTTTTCTCCAAATTATCATTTTTTATACAAATTTATCCATAATCAAATAGTTACTTATTAATTTAAGAGAAAAATGGCAACAAATTAACAACTGATAATTAAATAAATTAAAAACTGCCCATACTAGAATAAGTTAGTAAATTATATACAATAAATATTGACAAGAACAATGTTCGCTCACAACAGCTGTTTTAAGAAGAATTAGTATGCTCCTGTCGAGAACTGTCTTACCTGTACAGAAAGAAAAAAAAATTAGACACAGAAAATTAATAAAAATCTTTTACAAGAACAGGAAAAAAAAAAAAAAATTGTCCATGCATTGATTGTGACAAACTTGCAGGATCCAAAGCTTCACATCTCAAAAAAGGACCCTACATTACTGAAAATAATGAATTCATTTCTTATTTGGCGAAGAAATTTAAAAGAATGACAAATAGGACAGCAGGGAGGGTGGCGGAGAAACATAATCTCTAACCCACAGGAATGTCCGCGAACTCATTACAAATATTTCCTCTTTATGAAATGGCGAATTTCAGTCGTTTAAGTTCGTCAAATATGGCAAGAATTAGGGAAATGAGGACGTGAGAAACGGCCAAGAAGAATGAAAATGTTCAAAAGCACTTAGGATTTGACAAACACACCTCTTCCCGTTTTAAAAATATAAAATGTGTGACTGGCGAAAAAGAACGGACACAATTTCCGAGATTAAAAGGGTTCTTTTCGGAAACTAAATGCCATAATAAATTTCTGCAGAATTAATGTTTATGATGGCAGGTTCTCGATCAGAAGTTAGAACTAAATAGGCAAGTCCTACTAAGTGAGATGAAGCTGATCTAATTATGCACAAAGTTAAGCTGAAATGAATAACTTTTGGTAATCGCGAAGTTATGGTAAAGTTTGACATCTTCCAAAGTAGTTTCTGGGCTGAGGAGTAGCTTATAGCTAGCAGACTTCATTTCGAGTACCTAGAATGGCGCAGTAAACTTTTTTATCTGTGCGATAACTGCTACAAGATTGGTCTTCAATTGGATCCCACGATGCTTACTCCGAAAGGTTATGAAATTGAGAAGTTACTTGAAGAAGAAAATAGAGAACTTCGCTCCAGTAGGTCCACTTGTATCCCCAGCCTTTCACAGGCTGATCACAAATCATTTTTAGGCCTGGAATTACATTCATTAAACTATTGCTTCACAAGCTCTACTAAAGTAAAAAGGTAGTGGGAGGGGGTAATCATTATAGCAGAAATGCTTATGACATTTTGATAAAATCTAACGATTTCTATTAGTTTATATTCAATTCATAGTTTCGATTAGTGGCTTAGTTGTTGAGCTATTCAGCTAACAAGAAGGACATTTTCTAGAACAATCAACTTCTAATATCAGAATCAAGAAAGCTTAATGCAATTATATCAAACAATTGTACAATTATTGTCAAAGAAGTGAATTGCTCGATTTAGTAATGAAATGAAAGACTAAGGATGCAACAGACAGACCACTGTACAAGACTTTACAGCTTTTTTATTTTTTTTTTGTGCCTACCTGTTTACAATTAAATACGAAAATGCGTAATGCGCCAACTGCGTGTATTGAATGATGGAGTGGTAAGGGCAGAGCCTTGTTGACAGAGGGAATAGCTGAGACCGGTGGCAACAAGTGGTCCAGGAAGGGAAAAAACAGGGAACAACTTATACCAGAAAGGAATGGTACAGTTAGCAGAGCTAGATGCAGTGGCTGCATCCCAATGCACCGGCTAACGACGCTGCAAGCGGATGCTTGTCAAGCTTCATGTCAATACTAAACGATTATCTATCCCTCTCCTATGAAAGTCAATACCAATAGGAAAAGGTCGCCATATATTTCCCTTTCCCAGTTACAATTTACAGACAATTATAAACTGGAGTGTTGCCTGTACAAATTTTTAATTGGGCAGGGAAACACAGGAATGTCCTCCACGCGGGTATTGTGAAATTTGAGAAAATAAGCCAAGTATAATACTAAAATCCTAATAGAATGTATTTGATTAGGACAATGTGCAGTCATGACAATAAGTTGTCGGGTGGCTATCAAGCCAAACTTCCTTGTTTTACCAGAGTAGAACCTCAATGCGAAAAATAAATAATATTTAAACCCAACTTAAAATATTTAAAAATATAAATATATGTATATGCACACAGAACAATAGTAGGTATGGGGAATATTTAGTGCTGAACACTAAACCAGATACACATGACTCTATTAATACTGCTAAAAAGAATGTACAACAAGAACTGTAGGCACTAATTGGTTCAATAAGAGTGGTTTTGAAGTATTACCATTAATAACAATAGTTATTTATTATACAAGTGACGAAAGTATATCATTTTACAACTCGAGTGAAACGTTTACCCACACGAGCGAAGCGAGTGTGGTAAATTCACGAGAGTTGTAAATTCTACTTTCGTCACGAGTGTAATATTAATTTTTTTCTGTAATCGTGTAATACATGATCAGATCAAACCAGAATATGAACAAAATTAGGATGTTGTGAAGATTATGGTATGTTGTTGGTAGGTTATAAGCATGGTTGTGAAAGGTTATAAGCATAGTTATAAAACAACTAGTGATGATTGTGAAGTAGTGCAGTTATAAACAAGTGCAGGTTATAAACAAGGAAGGTAATTATTATTATATTTAAATTTTAAAATATATTGATTATTTCCACCAATAATGCATTCACATTTCAATTTATTTTGTTAAAATAAATTCTTACAATGTTAAGAAACATTTAAAAGCATTTAATTTCCAACTTCAAATTATTTTTTAATTTATACTTATTACTAATTAAGAAGGCAATTCACTTTCTTCACTTGTGAAGAAAGTGATTACTTTCTTCACTCTATTGCAAAATGTGTCACTTTCTTCACTCACTTCAGTTTAGTAATGTTACCATTATTCAACGATTACAGAAAAATATATTTATAATTTAACATGTTTACACCAGTTTTCTGTGTCCAATTTTCTCCATTAATATATCCACTAATCCAATCTTAGTTTTACATGAATCATTTAAGTATCGAGTTTCGTAACGATGAAACAAAAATTGTCTCTTTTTCCGGTTTGCATTATTAAACCTTTGAGATCTTTATCTGCTCTCTAGCGAGACTCGAGGGATTAGTGATCAGAGTATTAACATAGTGCCATCAACTCGACGTACAACTCCTGTTAACTAAGGAGGACCTGGAATGAGTTGTCTACAGTAGACTCACTGGTCCCATTGTACCCGGAGAGTCTGTGTCCAGTTCACTCTGCCCTGTGGAAGGGATCTAATAGAGTCGTAATCGATAGTCATCTCGAGGGTCTATCACACGTATATATATAGCCATAGACTCCAGTAGATCCACAAGCACGGTGACTCAAGCGTGCTCTAGTAACGAACTCGTGAACTAATGTTCACCATTGGCGGGGATCGAACCTGCACCTATTTTTACCTTCAGTTTACCGGCACCCCCTCCCCCGTATATATATATATATATATATATATATAATAATCTGTGAGGTCTGTTGTAGAAATTGGACCATTAGTATGACATTAATTCATTAAAATGACCTGATTTTTCTCAGGAGATTAAATTTGGGAACTAGAGTTATGAAGACTATGTATTGTGGAAGCACAGGTTCATAATAAATTAAAAACTAATTCCTTTTGAAACTCAGATTAGCCATATGGGGTAAGGTGGTCTTAATACTCTTGCTTAACTTTCAGATCCTGATTTCCAACTTTGGTTCGGGAATATACCCAATGATGGATTTATGTACTAAATGAAATTCACAATCCCATTCTAGCTAGAGAATGGTAGTAACCTGAAGACAATCCGTCCCCGTGAAGTCGATTTATTATATCGACATATTTAAAAACGTTACGTACTAATTATCTGGGATATGGATAGGACGAAAAAAATGTAGATTATAGTTCAGTCGGATAGAGAGCGTTGGAACTGGGACTTTTGATTTGTGTTTTGAGTTAGTCCTGACTCCATTTACGGAAGCACTCTATTTCGACATGAGCCTGTCATCTGTATGCAGTAAACAACTAGTTCTTTACTACATTATGTAGAATAAGTCCATTAAGAGGACGACAACACAAGGACAAATGTTAAGACTGCAGGGAGAAATATGAAAAATGGCTCGGCTATCAAAATTCATAGAGCTATCAGCGGAATAAGGCCATTGGGGAAAGATGATTTATGTAAAGGAAAAGGAGTATCTCGAACACACTTTCAAGGCGAGGTTTACGGAAGCATCATGGCGAAATACAAAACGCTCTTACTCAGCTGAAATTTGAATCTGGCGGGTTCTTGTTCAATTTTAAGTAACAATTATAAATAAAAGTATTTATTCAAAATGCTCTGAGGAAACATTTTCCGCCTAACGTATTGTTGATCATACAAATTCCAGTAAGACAGTCCGAAATATTACAGTCATTTAGTACGTATGAATCTTTAGTAACAAAAAAAAAGCAATAAAAAAGGAATTTCATATGAGAAGCAATTATACTTTAAAAAAAACATTTTGTTCGATCATTATGAGGAACTGATTTTCAAATAAGTATTCACAGAAGATCTCGAAGACTGAAATGAAAAGCCAAACACGTGGAGTGCTTAGATTAAGAAGATTTCACATGTGCAGTCGCACAAATGTAAAAGTGCTTTTGTGAATCCGATATAAAAAAAAGTCTGTCACGCAGGGGCTGCGTTAACTAAGCAGATTTCCCATTTGCGTTACATATTTTCTCTTATCTCAACACGTGAAAGTCCAATGAGAACAATATTTGGTATTCAGGCTTCAAATAAAGTGCTTCATGATATAATAGCATATTGTTGATATGAGATGAGTAGGGGGGGGGGGGGGGTTACAAAAGACCAATAACTAAAAAATGCAAATATCTTGATTAATAATCAAGATAGTGAAAAAATGTACATAACAACATTTATAGATCATAACATTTGCAATAAGATTGGTTCTTCTTTAGGCTTCTTAAAATTTTTCGATCCAACGCATTATTACGGAGATATTAAGAATTTTCGAAATCCCTCCCCCTTGATCGATAAATAATTCGTAGCCATAAGACAATATTTGTGACCGCTAGAGCGGTAAGAGACAAATATATAGATAGATCTATCTATTTAAAGGTATATACAATTTTGAACGGACCTCATTTTCGTCATCTACTTGGTAGGATCAATGGAAATTTGAAAAAAAATATCGAAAATCGCGTAATGAGTACTACCTCAATAGCTGGTTTTCCCTAAGGGAAATCTGCTAATAAGGCATGAAATCTTAGCTGAACATAATATGTTTAGTGACATAATAGTGTAAAATGAAAATTGTAATGGTAGAAGAGGAGGAGGTTACAGAAGGGCGAAAACTCAAAAATACATAAAATTTCGTTAATATTCAACTTAAAGAAAAATATGTTGTACAGTAATGTAGTACACTACTGTGTCAACATAAAGTGGTTATATAATATTTTCCTATCCCTCTAACAATACAGAGATATTTGGGATTGCATATCTACCCCTTCTGGAAACCCCCACTCCTACTTACTTTTATTAAAAAACTTGCTCTTTAGCAACTGATTGTGCATGGTATTCGTAGTTTGATGCATTTTAGTAGTGCTTCAGTGACTGAGTCCGGAGTGGTCCATTTATATTCGTCAAAAATTTAAATTACGACAGGTTGAAAATGTGCTAACTTCATTAGAAGTATTTTTATTTAAAGCAAAGCTCTTTCGGGGACTCTATCTTCAGACCTGCTTTTACGGAGGTAAAGGCTGAGAAAGGGTGAAAAGAATTTTTGTAGAGGTATATTCTTCTTGAGCCTTGTAAAGATTTCGCTCTCCTACTAACAAGTTAGTAAGATATGTACAATAATGAGTTCAGCTGACAAAGCCAATTTCGATTAACATGTATCGGAATTTTGAAATTTATCAACTCCGTGAGTTACTGCAGTGAGCTACAGAAATGCCATGTTTTGCTGATCAAAAAATTGTAATTTATTATGAACTACACAGGAATAAACAATAACATAGAATATTTCATTAATGGGATAAGAAAAAAGTCACTAATAAATGTTCTATTTATAATTTTGAACACCAAAATATGGTCATAATCGACTGTTCTTTTATAAACATACAGTAAAAAAAATACAACCAAGATTTCCTTGAATGATAATAATTCTCGTAGCGTATAATATGTAAATGTCATTTACCATATTTATTCTCGCCAATTATACAGTATCTAGAATAATAGCTTAAGTTATTTATTTTATGATTTCCATATTTAATCAATAATTTATTCTTCGATATGCAAAAAGCTTTCCTGTTGGTGGAATGTTCACGGGAAGTTAAACTGCAGTGAGATTAATTCACAGAACGCTGTTTCTCGAAATCTCAAAAAGGAATATCCAATAACGCCTTGGATAGAAATGTTTCCTGATATTTATTATTGACTTATTGATAATAAATAAAAAATATTTTTTTAAGATGCATGGTTTAATTTCTACATATATTTGCAATAAAAACGTCTTTGCACACATTTTTCTTTTGAGAATGAGCTTTTCCATTGTCAGTGATACGAAATCTATTGAAGCAGTAGTACCTGTGCGACTATTTATGTACATTGTACATATACAATTGTATTATTATGGAAAACAGAACTTGTTTCTTATGCCTGCCAAACCAAGACCCACGTCCCTACATCAAGAAAATGTGACAGCGTTCTAAAGGGATTTTTAAAAAGGGTTTCGCACCAACTGCCATATTATTTCAGAAATTCTGGTTGTCTGGCCAAATGGATTTATGCCTTATTTTTGTTTTTAGAAAATTTAATACAAGAACCTAGATTTCAATGTTTCACGAAGTGAAAGGTCTGTTGCATGACCATTTCATGCAATATAGATCCTGAATCCAGCAGTAAATCAAGTCTTCACAAGACATTTTATTCCAGTCAGCCCATGATACTATTTTTCCTGGTTTTACAATAGCACGAAGGGCATTATGTGTTTACGTAACTACGTATGGTTGTTTTCAAGACACGCTTTCTGGACGTACCTACCACGAAGCAAACTAGTCAGTTTTCGATACACCTAAAATTACTGCTTTAGATTCCAGCTGAATTGACAGGTAGGAAAGACTTTGAGAATTTTTTTCCAAATGTAAACACCACATCATGCAGTCACGCCCATGGCACTTTCAGATAGGCGCCAGTTAATTCAAGTCATACGGAAAAACTAATAAACTCAAATTAATTGGAAGAATCACAAAATGGAGAGGTAAAAGTATTTCACGAAATATATGTCAAAATAGTCCAACATTGTCACCAATAGCATTGACAATATTAATGACACTCTCTACTCCAGAAATGATGCCTTGAGTAGCGCAATAAAGTATGCAGCATAGACTAATGAATCCAAACTAAAATGAAATGTCGTGAAAACTATGGGTTAATTTATACACATTGTTTTTTGACTAGTTCGAAACTCAACAATTTAAGAGCTCAATGTACATAGAAGAATTCCATCAAATTTATATATTTAAATATAACCAAAAATTGGCCATTTTGTTCGAACCAAAAGAGGTTAAAAAATCTACTAGAATATTATTATTTATTTATTAATTAACATCCAATTTTTGTAACTAAGGCTAACTGGGACAGGTTATCTACAGGTTACTACCCTCTGTTAATAGCGCATTAATAAGCACGGGGGACATAAGCATTGCTAGATGAAAACACGGAAGGGCAAATGTGTTTTAAAATTAATCTTTTTAAACGTTTTTATTAAATCCTAAATTGTTTTTATCATTTTGAGTAAGCTTCATCGTATTGATGAATAGTCTATAGAAGATATTTGACATTATAAGCATTCCACGATGATAAAGTTGGTTAAACCCCGACGTTAATTCTTGCGTACTAAATAAAATTGGGAAAAATTATAAATATATATGTTATATTTTACTATCTATTGCATTATATTAAATAGGCAGCATGTTAGACTATTTTTAATAGTTACTAAAGATAAATTTAGAATGTCAGCTAACTGCTTTTATTTCAATATTAAATTAATTTTATTAGAATATCTTAACTAACATTTGTAAACCACTACTTCCTTGTCTAACATTAAATAGATACAAAATTTAAGACAGGACCAAATTACAAGGAACAGAATTCTCAATATAATCGAAGTAGGGTATTTTTAGGCTGAGATCGTTTTAATTTCAAGGTAAACTAGCCAACCTGAATTGAGAAATTAAATATAGCATTTAGAAATTTTGCCTTTCATTTAATTAGTTAGTGGAAATTAAATCACCGGTCAAGAAGCGAATTAAATATTTCAAAATGACCGCCATTAATTTAGAGAGCATCGGACACATATATCATCAGGAAAATATAATTTATTTAGTTTATTTAGCTCTTTTTATAAGTTTACATGTTGTAGTTAAGTAATGTTGCTGGAGGTGTCTAAAAATTAACACTAATACTATATTAGCCTTGGGAATAAAAATGGAACTTAAATGCTGCCTGACGAATTGAGCCACTCATTACACTATTTTCTAATTAACAATCAAGCCGAAATGCAATTACACCAAGGAGAAATAGTGCGCGCCGTTACAGAACTAAATGAAAGGGAAGCGACGTCCTTGTGTCTCAAATATAACAGCTCCAACTATTAATTTTGATAGGTCAACATTCCTCGGCGCTATTTCGTGACTGCTCTCGTCTATATTTCCGCCATTCTGCCGAAAGGGGGCGTTACTCCGGCAAAAAACATGAAATATAACTTTTTTAGGCTCAGTTTTGTCCCATGAACGCATTAATATTCAGGGAATACTCTGTCGCACGTTGGTGGTGTCAGAATGCCAAACGTACAGCGAGAACAATCAAATTATATTCCAGATTTTAACTGAGAAAAACTTAGAAGTAAATCACGCAATAAAGATAATTTTGACTTAACATATGTAGCCATATATTAGTCAAAAATAAAAATCCAGTGCAGATTGGTAGTTTACTAAATGTTCAAAAACAAAAAAATAACTTCTTCAGTATTCAAGTTACTGCAAAATAAATAGAGTGTGTTGTACAACATTTTTTATGAGACAAATATTACCGATGTTACATTTTAACTGCACTTCTGAGCCGATTTGAATATAATTCATCTAGTATTAATGTAATTTGAACAAACATGAAACGTTCAAATATCGTTTTAGATTAATGAAAATAACGGTCGCTAGAGAGCTAACAAATATATACGATTGGATACAGATATATATTTATATTAATATGTCTGTATGTATATAAGTCTATTATAAATATGTTAAAGTGAGTAAATTAAATTTTATTGGTGTTCTGCATCATTTTTGAGGGGAGAACATTTTTTAATTTAGTTGGGATGATAAAACAGGTAAACCTTTAGACCAATTTATATTTTTCACATTTTTTAATACTATTTAAATCGGATTATGGCGGGACTTCCTGTGACCATTCTAATTTGTGTTAGCCTTTTTTTTCTTAACTTACTATCTTCTTGGAATTACAGAACAAAAGGATATCCATCTGTAGAGCTATTAGTAGTTATAGTCCAATAGAGTCATTTTGGTCATTGAAGTAAATTTAATGAGTCATCTTTAAGATAAAAGTTATCCCCATTTATTACAATTGAACTAGTGTTTTCTTGTGTTCAAATTTTAGTTTAAGTGGATTTAGAACCCTAAACGCAAAGATTCTTTCTATTTTAATAATTAAATAATTTTTTTAATAATTGATAAACAATTAACAAATCCATGAAAACCAATAAGCCTTACACACAAATACCATCAAAAATCCCCCAGAATGTTATAACTTAACTTACAACTCATGATTTAAATAGCCAAGAAATGAACTATTATGCTGGCAATGTTCTAGTTATAAATATGCTAACATATTGGTATGTGATAACGGCAAAAAACATTTCGTCAAGAAGTTTTAAGTATTAAACATTGTTAATGACATTTTTAACAGGTACTAAAGTGGTTATTTTAAGCAACAAATAAGTAAACGTTGTATTATTTAGAAATTTGATAGTTGGTAGTATATCTCCAATCAAATTCCTTGCCGTAATTAAATCAACAAAATTATAGTATTCTACTGACAAGTTGACAATTAATATCCTGACGGACATGAGCTCTCTAAAACTTCGTGACCAAATTTAGGGGGGGGGGCATGTGGTGTTCTCACGGAACGAATAATTTATACCAATTTAAGCTATTTACGAGAACACGAATATAAATTACTTGCTGACAAGAGGTGTTAAAACGCTCTGACAAAAAGGAAGCATTGTCATGAAGTATTCAATAAGTGAGAGAGAAAAAAATTTATGTAAATGAAATATTCGATTTAGTAAATTATTTCAAGTAGGGCTGTAATAAGTTGAATAATAATAAGGTGTTGATGTAAATTTATGCCTCGTTTGTCAGAGGAATTAATAGCTAAATTTCTGATGGTAAATACATTACAGTTAATCTATGGTTACTGCAGATGAGTTATTGTCTACGGCTTTATTCTACCATAACAATTTCCAACACCTAACTGGACAGATTAGATATTTTATAACAGCAATAAAAAACTGGAACTGCTCTAGGCCTTAGGGACGGGTCTTAAATAAATAAAGCCAAGATGTCCACTAGGAATGGGGCTGAGGACATTTAGAACCCAAAGATGAGGAACAATAATTGTAAAACACACAAATATCTTCTGAGCCCCACTAAAATTCTCGTTTGTCAGAATTCTCGGTTAACTCGAATGCCGAAATTCGTCCCAGTGAAGGATATATTTTTTAGTATGTATGTACTTAAAATCTATCAACACAACCTAACAAGATCTCCAAATGGGGAATTTCACGAGTGATGTAAAGAGAGAGACGAATCGGTTTATTGGCATGAACCTAAGCCATTATGGAATAGCATGTCATGTAGTGGGTAGGCTCCCTGGATATGTAAAATATTGTCATACATGTTGGTACATCTTTACTGGATGATCGTTGAATTCACAAGATGAATGCGATGGATCCTAAAGCCTGTCGTTGGTTGTACTGCAACTTGATTGACGATGATGCCATAGCACTTGAACTTAACGATAAGCCTTTAATGACGGCATCTACCACTAGAACTTTTGTCGAATAGATTCATCTAGATTGGCTTTGGAAGAAATTAAACAAAGACAACAGTTGTTAGAAATGGCAAGAACTATTAGAGCAATCCACTTAGAAGGTAGAGGAAGAAATAGCTGAGGGCCCTGTCTACGGAATTACAAATTGGTTCTCGTATGACCTCAAATTTAGAACCAGGCAGGCATTTCTGAAAATAACTTGAGAGTTTAGGGAAAGAAAGTTCGTTACGCAGGGGCTGCGTAAATCAAGCAGATTTTTCCTAATAAAAATCTGATGTGTAGAAGTGGACAATAAATAAAAACTTAGGGGCTCAGGTTAGCCATGCGAGTTAAAGCGTTGACCTTTATCTCACATGGTAAACCTAGGGTGGTGAGTTCGATTCTTGCCTGAGCAAAGGAAATTATTTAGTGACGAAATTCATTAAATAACGTCCTAAAATCCCACCCTGGCTAGAAAAGGGTGGTAACCTGTAGATAACCCGTCCCGATTAGCCTAAGTTGCAAAAAGTGGACGTTAATAAATAATAATAATAAAATAAAAACTTAGCATTCGAATTTGTATATCTAGTAATCATCTGTTGAAAACGACATTGGGAATTTAATCATGCAATAGCGCGTTTCATAATGTATACGCTTTTTTGTTAAAGAGCGAAGAATAAAAGTGCGGGTTTACGTATGGCTGAAAATTGAAAAACGTTCGTCACCCAGGGGCAACATAAAACAAGTAAAACCTTAATATATAACGTCATCACACAATGAATCTGCAAGGATCGCTCATAATAAAGGTCTCATAAAACCAATATTTAGTATTTAAGCTCAGAATGAAGTTGTTCATGATATAACAGCGCAATGCTATTCTGAAATGAGTAGGAGTGGGGATTTACGAAAGGCAGAAAATTAAAAAATGTAAATATCTCGGTTAATATTCATGATAAAGAATAAATGTATAAATCAACATTTATAGACAATTAAATGTGAATACGTTTGCTTTTATACAAGTTTTCGATCCGACTCATAATAACGGAAATATTTGGAATTTTCTAAATTCCTCCTTTTAAACCACCCCCTCCCACTGGTTCGATTTCAGCCTTTAACGATCTTGAGCTTTAGTTATGCATAACACACTTATATATGGAGTTTGGTAACAATGAAACAATACCGCTAGTGCGGCAACTGACAAGTGTGTGTGTGTGTGTATATATATATATATATATATATATAATTTTTCCTCATTTTCGTCATCTACTAGATTGGATAAGTAGACATTTGGGGAAAAGTTTCGAAAGTCGCGTCAAAATTATGACCTCAATAGCTGATTTACTAAAACACTGAAGAAGTCTTTATTTTCAGTTTTCCGCGTGGAAAGCTCCGATTCCTTGATTACTCTACGGAAAATAGACGAGCTTTCCTGAAGAAACTAAGGAGAAAATCAGCGAAGCGAACGAAGTACGTCGTATTTGGAGCCGTGTGAGTTGCAGGAGAGACGGCATGCTTGCCCCCAGAAGCGGAAGTTGACGTTTTTCCGGACTACTGACCGGCTAAAGCTCCACTTCCGCCCCATTACACTGGACGGGGGAGGAAATCGTTGAATATTATTAGGCAATCAGCCCCCCGAGCGGTGGTGGGGGGAATAAGACAACAATGGGCGTAATTACGGTGAGCTAGAGCCCCGGTAATTTGTTTACTGATCAATCTTATCCGACTAACTCCATTTATCAGCTGTTTTACAATGTGGGACACTCGTGAATTTACAGCCAGCCTATCGCCGTCTACCGTTAGGGGCCACAGAGAAACTCCAACTACATACCTCGATGCTTCTTTTAACTCCTTGTTCTCGGCTCCCGATAACAAAACCAAAAAAAACACAAATTTCACTTTAATGGACGAGACTGTACACGAGATCTCGGGGGTTTTTAGGCTCTATTATTATGTGAAATGAAACCTCCCGGCTATCGTATGGAAATAGGCCTATATGTTGTCATGCTCAAGTAACGGATGCACGAATAGAACTCAGCCTATAGCCTAAAGGTAAGGGTTTAATAGCTAGAAATTAATTTACAAATTCTGAAATATAATTTTTTGTTAAGTTTAATGTTTTAAGTAATCAAACCTACAACCCAATAAATACAAGATGTTTGTTTATTATTATTTACGTCCACTTTATGCTACTATGGCTAATCGGGACGAGTTATCTATAGGTTACCAACTTTTCCTAGCCAGGGTGGGCCTAAGGAGTTTATTTAATGTATCCGTCACTAAATAAATTTCTACTGCCCAGGGCGGGAATCGAACCCGCCACTCTAGGTCTACCAATCGAGATTAAGAATAAAGCCTTAATCCGCACGGACAACCTGAGCCAACAAGATGTGAAAACTTTTCTTTTGGGCTTAGACGCTAATCCCGGTGAATTCTTCCCGAAGAAAGCCCTGATGCCCGCAGAAACTAACAGGGGAAGAAGAGGGCTAGTCATGCATACGGATTCCTGTTGCCTTCTACACTAGACTATCCAACTAAAAAGGCGTCAGGAAGCATGAAGACAATTCCACTCGATCGGTAGCACAATGGTGAACATACGGGGATATTATGGTAGAGGTGACAAGTTCGAACCCCAATAGCGAGCGTTCTCTAAATTTGAGCTATTGAGGTCGTACTCAAGACACGATTTTCGAAAAATGTCTAAAAATGTTCATCTATCCTGCCTAGATCTTTCAGATGACGAAAATGAGGTCCGTTCAATATTATTTATAATGCTCCGTTGCCGTTCTAGCAGTCTCTATTTTTGTTTGATCGTTACCAAACATGATATATAAGCGTTTCATGCTAAACTAAAGGTCAAGTTCATTAATGCCTGAAATCCGACCAGTGGGAGAGGGGAATAAAAGGGTGGAATTTCGAAATATGTCTGATATTGTAATTCGGATAAAAAATTGTATTGAATCAATCTTAATAAATTTACTCTTTATATATATAGTGTATTCAAAATTCACCGAGATATTTGGTTTTTTTTTTTCATTTTCAGCATTCAGTAAACCCCCATTCCTACTCATGTGACTAAAAATATACTCAGTTATATAATGACCTACTTCATTTGATGCTTAAATATCAAATATTGTTTTAAACAGATATTTACTAAATGAGATACTTGCAAATACGTTGTGCGGTGACGGCGACATTTAAAATTTTACTTGCTTAACACGATGTTTATTTATTCTACACCATACTCGATATTTAACTGATTCCTTACACTATACCTCGGGTTAGCGAGGGGAATTTGAATTCTAAACATCTCCGTTTCTTTACGTAGCAATAGAGGATATGTGGCGGGAAGATATCACAGGTGTATTAAACGAGAACTACGTCGGAAGTCTGTGTAGTTTACACAGCCCCTGCGTGACTGAGTTTTTATATAGCTTTGAGGTTCGACTTGTATTTCTTACTTCGCTGCCCACTCTGCTTCGTGAGAGGCATTTCCATTTTGCTTGTAAAGTACAAGTCGACTGGAAATAAATAAGAGCCATTGCAATAATAAGTAAATAAATGTTGTCACATTAAGAAGAGAAAATGTCTTAGGTATAAATTACCGATAAATTAAACAGGAGTTGAAAGAATTAGAGACCATTGCCAAATCACACGTACCATAAGCGAGACAGGCATTATGTAAGGTCTATTTGATTCACTAATTTCTTGTTCATGATCTGTTGAAGTTAGGAATGAACGGGTAACTATCACCTGGAACGCGAGCGCAATTAATAAAAATAAATAATGGATAAAAGTTACACGAAGTAGGTAAGTCGAACGGGGTTTAGCTTCCAAGGACGGTGCCATAACTGGTGAAAAACAGGCTATTAGAGAGAATACCATTAAAATCGATACCATTAGTGGAGGGGCAAATATGCAAACTAACTTCATTAAAATGAGTAAATGCAAGGCTTACTTAATAAGCCATAAACGAAGTCCCCTGAATTATTGTAGCGGGCCCATTATAAGATATGTTTTGTTATGTGGGCAGATAAACTGTCAGCCAATTTATAGAGGTTTGTCCTCGTTTCGTTCCGTTCGCCTCAGATAAATACATTACAATAGCCTTTATATACACAACTATCTTAGCAGTGACAACTTTTTTTTTTTATCTGCCATATCAATCAACACCTGATTTACATATTCTCAGCCTTTTTCTAAAAAATTTGTGAAACATATGTCCGCAAATAAATATTAATGGGGTGTTATAGTATGAAGTTGGCATAGTATCCTGTTTCAAAAAAATATATACATATATTTAAAAAAAAATACAACAACACTTCGTATAATTTATTTCTTTTATCCACGATCAGGTCAAATGACATCACTCCACACATTGTATAATAAGGATTTATGTAAGGATCTAATTCGAGAGCCTATTATATCAAATATTTCACAGGTTAAAAACCAATAAATAAAATATGACTTCTAAACAAACATTTGTCAGAGACCAGCAAAGCGAGGTTTAACAAAAAAAAATTGAACCCATAGCTGGAATCTACAGATATTAAAATGTGTGCAAACTTCAGATTAGAGAAAAAAATCTTATCTGTAATTTGAGGTAGCTCCAACACAGACAACCAACCTCCTAACAAAATGGTCTCTGTGTAAATTTTATTATTTAGATAACTTTTGCTGGAAGGATTTCACAATATTTATTCGAAATTGAATCCCCTTGGAGTAGAGGTTTAGAAAAAATGTAATGCATAAGATCATCTGCAAATATAAAAAATTCAATGTTCAGGTCTATGGTAAACTATACAGAGATTTCACGACTGTTCAGAAATTCTCTAAATTGGAAAACGGGTTAGTGAAAATCCTAATTACCCAGACAAAACTACAAATAACTCCGTCATTTTCAAATTAGGGAACATAAGAAAAGGCGCAGAAAATGACTTTATTAAAAAGAATGGTAATTTGAGATTTTTTGATTTGCCAAAAAATAACAGATTTATTACTACTTCCGAGCCAGCCTCCTTCAAGAAAGTATTAAGTTATACAGTTTATGTTTATTTCTTTTGAACTTTCACCGCTAACAAGTCTGGATCACTGTGTTGTAAGGTTATTTATTTTTACATAAAATTAGATTTAGGTCTAGAGGAGTCGTCCCCTAGAGCTAAATCTAATTTTATGTACCAAAGATATGATATATTTTTCGTTATCTAATGAAACCATCATCATTTAAATAAATAAAAGTATAAAAATGATAAAAGGAAAATATAAATGGAACACAATAGAAATAAAAAAAATAGTAAACAGATGATGAAAAAAAAAATCAAATCAGTTGGTCCAACGCCGCTATGGAGAAAATGAATGTATCAAGATAGGAAGCATTCTAGTTGGGCAATAACAACCATTGCTAGTTTTTGCCTTAAACAAACATCAATAAAAGTGAGTCGATTTCAGGAAGGAGTTTAGTAATGATCAAACATAGCAGCTGCTAAGTTTTTAACTCTCAAATATTCGTGAGGGCATAAACTTCCAAAAATTACGACATTAGTACTACCACTAAAGTTGATTTGCCCTGCTAAAAATACAAGGGCAAAATGCGCTTAATGGAGCAGATACGGTCTATTGATCAGCTAAGAGCAGGCTGCAGAACTCATATTAATTTCGAACTTGCTTTGAACTATTGCATCTAATGATGAAATCGAAAACCAATGGTCCGATAATACCGGATCACTATTTGTGCAATCAATTCTACTTTTGCCCTGAATCCAGATATGCCTTGGTTTCGTGTCAAAAGTAGCCAGGAGCAGCCTTCATATATAGGTTAGAGCAGGGGAGAAACATCACGAATACCACACGTATATCGAGCCACCGAATCTCCGCCTAACCTTTTTTTCCACCTCGGCCCAGTGTTATTAGGGCTGCCTTTGATGTAGTTAGTAGCTAATAGTGGTCTTATTAAAGGGAACAACTCTAGTGACGCAACAATCCGTGAGTAGCTGGCGATCCACTTCCATGGAGATTAATACACACGGGTTGAAGTGTTCGAAGGATGGCATTCGTAGGCATTAACTGTCACTGAAGACGTCTCAAAAACCGAGAAACGGTTAGTTCCTTTCATTGCGTTCGCTTGATGATCCTACGCAATGTTTTATCTAACTATCAATAGGTAGATCAACTCCAGGATGCCTCTTCCAACTCCATTACAGTTACTCGTTACTTGGAGTCCTGCAGGTTTCATTTTCACTAGTTGCTTTTGCGCCCTCCCCAAGATTTTTTAGCAGATTTTCCGCAAGAGAAATCACCTATTGACGTTGTAGTCATGATGAACTATATATGTACACGTATATATATATATATATATATATGTGTGTGTATTTTGTCTGTTAACGTTTTAGAGGTCGGAATTTAGGTTTGATCATTACAAAATTTAATCATTTTATACAAAATTAAAGATATCAAATTTTGTAATAGCTAAAATCTGACCAGTAGGACGGAGGGAGGGGGGGGGGGTTGAGGGGGAAATATCTCCGTTATTATAAGTCGGATAGAAAAATTGAATTCCCTACAAATGTCGTTTGTACATTTTTTTCTAAATATTAAATACTAAGTATTAGCATTTCCTAATTTTCAGATTTATGTAAGCCCCACTTTTAATCATCGCTCGTTAAACAATAAGCCAATAAATAATGAAACGTCTTGTTCCAAGCTTAGATGCCAAATATAGTTTTTAACGGGCTTTTATAATGTGAGATACATGCAAAAATCGGTGTGATGACGTCATCTATACTTTACTTAACATGGAAACATTCTCATTAAATACTAAAAATCATATAAGTTAATGACTGAAATCAAAGTAATAGGATTGGAAAGGGAAATTAGGGGAATTCGAAAATTTAAAATAACGCTATGTAACCAAACTTATTTAGGCGAATGCTACTTAGTCGATTTAGGTATAATCTCAATGCTTAAAAACAGTAAGCAGGGATGTAGAAATCGTTCTTTCAATCATCTGAATTCCCATTGCTATGACAATGAAATTTAAAATTTTAAGTTAGTAGTTATTAGTTATACGTACGTGTGATTGGCAAACAAAAAAATAGAAACTCACGGTAAGGTTCTTAACAAAATTAAAATGTTAACACAATTCAGTATATTATTAATAACTAACTTTTTTTTCAAATAGAAAATCGATCCAACAAACTTGACCTCATGTCCCCAAAAAGGGCAAATTATGAAAATCCGGAAAATAAATGACCGTGGAATTTATAAAATTTAAATTTGAAGGTTTTTACTTTCATCGCGAAGGGAAAAAACGTTAAGTGGGTGGTCTGAGGACGAGAAATTTAGAAAATATTGATTATAAAGTATAAAAATATGAAATTACAGTGTGAAGAACAGGTTATAATAGGTTGAGGAAAAGAGGGTCTGTAACAATCTGCATATATATCGTGTGGGTGTCGACAGAAGTCCCTCTACATCATGGATCTGGCAAAGCAAATATTTGGAACACATTTGTCGGGTGTTTCAAGAATCCATTATTATTTCTTTTTCATGAAATTCGCTGTACTTAGTATTAACTGACTGCACCGAATTTTCCTTATCGTATCACGTCAGAATGTATTAGTCAGATTCAATTAACTCACTTATTCAATTTGTATTTAGAATAAAAACTTGCAGACTTTTTTTAAATTTCTTGATTGCGATTTCATAAATCAAAGATTGGAATTAAATGAGGTGACAGTACATACCTGTAAATATCAGTTATAATATGTTGACTGATATTTACAGGTATGTATTGAAACCTGATTTAATTCCAGTGAAATGAAACTTAAAAAAGTCTGTCAGTTTTTATTCTCTAAATTAAATAAGTGAGTTAATTCAATCTGAATTATGCATTCTCATGTAATACGATAAAGCAAATTCGGTGTTATAGTTCAATAATTCTTTGAAAACATTCAGTAGCTAGTAAAACGTAGATTGTCCTAAATAAAATTTAGCAATAACAACATTGAGCAGTGCTATATAATTTATTTCTAATAAGTATTTCTTATATGATAGAACCAAGAGTATTTTCGAAGCACAAACAGGGACTAATATCATATAATGGCAATCGATGAAACACCGAGTTGAGACCACTGAGAAAGCATTTCTTGGTAATAGGAAGCGTATCTTCCAACCACCAAGGGCTGCTAATGCCGTAGCTATATGGTAATCAATGAACCTTCTGTTTCAAGCCATTGAAGAGGAGTAAGTATTTCTTGGTAATAGGAAGCGTGTCTTCCAACCACCAAGAGCTGTAATGCTGTAGCTATATGGTAATCAATGAATCTCCTGTTTCAGCCCATTGAAGAGGAGTAAGCATTTCTTGGTAATAGAAGCGTTTCTTCAACCTCCCCGAGGGGCTAATACTGTAGGTACGGTAATCAATGAACCTCAAGTTTCAGGCTATTGAAGAGGAGTAAGCATTTCTTGGCAACAGAAGCGTATCTTCCAACCACCACGAGCAGCTAATGTTGTAGCTAAATGATAACCAATGAATCTCCTGTTTCAGCCCATTGAAGAGGAGTAAGCATTTCTTGGTAATAGGAAGCGTATCTTCCAACCACCAAGAGCAGCTAATGCTGTAGCAGTATGGTTATCAATGAACCTCCTGTTTCAGGCCATTAAGAGGAGTAAGCATTTCTTGGTAATAGGAAGCGTATCTTCCAACCACCAAGAGCTGCTAATGCCGCAGCTATATGGTAATCAATGAACCTCCTGTTTCAAGCCAATGAAAAGGAGTAAGCATTTCTTGGTAATAGGAAGCGTATCTTCCAACCACCAAGAGCTGCTAATGCTGTAGCTATATGGTAATCAATGAACCTCCTGTTTCAAGCCAATGAAAAGGAGTAAGCATTTCTTGGTAATAGGAAGCGTATCTTCCAACCACCAAGAGCTGCTAATGCTGTAGCAGTATGGTAATCAATGAACGTCCTGTTTCAAGCCATTGAAGAGGAGTAAGCATTTCTTGGTATTAGGAAGCGTATCTTCCAACCACCAAGAGCAGCAAATGCTGTAGCAGTATGGTAATCAATGAACGTCCTGTTTCAAGCCATTGAAGAGGAGTAAGCATTTCTTGGTATTAGGAAGCGTATCTTCCAACCACCAAGAGCAGCAAATGCTGTAGCAGTATGGTAATCAATGAACCTCCTGTTTCAAGCCATTGAAGAGGAGTAAGCATTTCTTGGTATAAGGAAGCGTATCTTCCAACCACCAAGAGCTGCTAATGCTGTAGCAGTATGGTAATCAATGAACGTCCTGTTTCAAGCCATTGAAGAGGAGTAAGCATTTCTTGGTATTAGGAAGCGTATCTTCCAACCACCAAGAGCAGCAAATGCTGTAG
This sequence comes from Riptortus pedestris, assembly GCA_019009955.1. Taxonomy (NCBI): domain Eukaryota; kingdom Metazoa; phylum Arthropoda; class Insecta; order Hemiptera; family Alydidae; genus Riptortus; species Riptortus pedestris. The sequence continues at coordinate 19,528,593 of CM032229.1, forward strand.
CAATATGGTAATCAATGAACCTCCTGTTTCAAGCCATTGAAGAGGAGTAAGCATTTCTTGGTAATAGGAAGCGTATCTTCCAACCACCAAGAACTGCTAATGCCGCAGCTATATGGTAATCAATGAACCTCCAGTTTCAGGCCATTGAAGAGGAGTAAGCATTTCTTGGTAATAGGAAGCGTATCTTCCAACCACCAAGAGCAGCTAATGCCGCAGCAATATGGTAATCAATGAACCTCCTGTTTCAAGCCATTGAAGAGGAGTAAGCATTTCTTGGTAATAGGAAGCGTATCTTCCAACCACCAAGAACTGCTAATGCTGTAGCAATATGGTAATCAATGCACCTCCTGTTTCAGGCCATTGAAGAGAAGTAAGCATTTCTTGGTAATGGAATCTTGTATTCAAGCTACCAAGAGCAGCTAATGCTGTAGCAATATGGTAATCAATGAACCACCGCTTTCAAACCATTGAAGAGGAATAAACTAATCTTGGTAAAATAGTAAGCTTACTCCTCGTACGACCAAGAGCCTTCTTTTCCTCAGTAACCACCTTGATAAACTAAGTTATGGTAAGTTAATCAATTCACTGGTGAACATCACGATCCTAGAACCTTGTCTAGTTACATTTGTATAAATTGTTCATCGGATTAAAGGAAGTAGATATTAAAAAACCTCCCAAAGCTAATGACCAGCTCAATTGTTATGTCTGACCAAAAGCATAACGTTCCCCTTCATTACTATAGATGAAATCCTTTAGTTGGAGAATATTTTATAAAAGTATAAAATAAGTTGTTACAATCTGTACAAATCGTGTTCATGGGAAGACTCGAATAGGCTTCCTTATCGATGTTTACCCCCGATATCTGGAAGAAATGTACATCACACCTTATCTTAATCACGCTATCAAAGAGGGAAAGACTTCTCTCTCACACACCTACGCGGGAACTTGTCTATTGTTTACTCAGTCACACGTCTTCTATCTACGAAAAGTGATATTAAATATTGAAAACTGACGAACCTTATCTTTGCATAATAAATATTTGAGTATTTCACAACCTGCAATAGAACCTATCGCTGGAAATTTACAGGCATTCCTAAATTATCTCCATATCTATATGTCAAGTGCACAAGGAGTGGCAAACCATAGTTCCAAGCAAAAAAAAAAAAAAAACACATACACGCAACCTAAATTATATTCGTGAATCTTTCCTTAAAATAAAAAAAATGTTCAAGATATAAAACTCAGTCATTACTTTCACTTTTTTTATCTACAGGCTTTACTTAACAGAAAAGCTTGTCAGGAGATTGGTAAGGAGATCAATCTTCTTCACAGAAAGTGAAGTCTTACCATTCCAGGTAAGACATTCTGGGAGGCATTACAATCTGCTGATCTTGTATCAAATATTTGTGGATTGAAATCAAATTGATGGAGGATATTAGTCTACAGTTTCTTATTTGGACATCAGGGAATCATTGCAACTCTGACAGCAAAAAGTTGTCAAATAAACTCAAGAACAACAAAAATTACCATTGTCCTGAGAACGGAATTGGTGGGAGTTTACTGGTCAGCCTGGCAGTACGCTCTACTATATTTTGGCGGCACTACAGACTCAAAATAGCCACTTCTATATCCAAGTAGGTACTCAATTGCTTCATGGCGCAGAGTGGGGACAAGAGAAACTGAAAGGAGTCAAGTCTTGAAGTAAGGTTACCTCAAAGCTAAATAAAATTTAGTGTGCGATCCATGACCTGGCAACTCAAGAAAGGCGGAAAAAATGTTTACCCACAATACTATCCACATTAGTGTAAATAAATAACAAGCAAGTTGTACCATAGCACATAATTAAAGGATTGGAGATCTTAATATTTAAGAAGTCCGCCAGATAGCGTCAGACAATTTTATATTATTTATCATGAATCTAGGACTTTATAATATCAGTGAGCATTCAAGAGAGAAGCCTACGGGGTAAAACTCTAGATCGCTGTACTCTAGAGCTGTCACATTCAAGATCGAGGAGTCTAAATTTTATTTAGCATTGTGATTACCTAATCTTTTGTAGTTTGGTTCCTATCCTATGGGATAACCACTAGGCTTTAGAGATAATTGAGCTAATTGTACAATAAAACAGTTATTAATGCCACAACGATACGATAGAGAATGCGTCAAGGAAAACTCGGACAAAATCCTTAGGCTGGCTTAGGCCCGCCATTGGCTCGTGAAGCATATAGTTTCATTTTCCTAGGTCTAGACTGGCGTACATTTGAAGAAAGTTTCGAAGAAAAAAAAGGCCACGTTAAGAAGGCGACCTCAATAGCTACTTTCTCGTAAGGGAAATCTGCTACGAAAAAACCATCCACATTCAAACATTCACTGATATCACATCAATGATGATCCGATGAGATAACGACAGATATTTCTAACACTTGTGACAGTTACAACAGTTTTTGCAAACGTTTCCATGGCTAACTGTATCACATAATAGAACAAGCATTGTGTTATAACCACATTAGCTCGAATATGATTTTCATCATTACCTTAAACCTGAAATTAAACTATAATAAAGACACTGTTATATTAATGAATGAATTTGCTTTAGTTGATAGATACAAATACGTTCTAGAGTATGAGGGCGATAAGAAGGCCAGAGGAAGCGGGCAGATTAAGAAAGGCTTATCAGTATGATTTATTATCGATATAAGAAACCAATACCTGCCTTGAGGTATAATTTTATAACACATGTCAAGCTGATACACATCTATACTCGCTCACCTGGGACTGTTCTTTCCAAGCTGTTTGTTTGTAAAAATAGCCAATTTGACTTAGTACGTAGGAAATCCGTCACGAAGGGGCTGCGTTAACTAAGCAGATTTCCCACGTGCGGGAATGACACACACATAGCATTTCAACGTACATTCTCTATTTCTAAGAAAAAATTCAAGTTCAATATATAAAGTTACGAATAAATGTAAAGAGAAACAATTTTAGAGCATCAATATCTGAACAACATTGGTTCAATACAATTTTTCGATCCGACTTATAATAAATGAGATATTTAGAATTTTCCCTTCTAAGCCCCCCATTTCTGGTGCCAATTCAACCATTAATGAATATGAAAATTGGAGTTGATTTAAACTGTTAAATATTGAGTATGGTATAGATCTTAATTTTATTTTTACATAAAACGATTAAATATCCAGTTTTTTAAGGAAAAAATAAAAATTGTGACCTTATTTTCGCCATTTCCTGAGTAAGATCGATGGGCATTTGAGGAAATTATTTGACAATCAAGTCATGAGTGTATTTGAGTTTAGTGGTGGGAGTTTGTGTGGGTTATATTTAATATACTATGTAACTGGATGTTCCGATTAGTGTTATTTGTGAAATTTAAGAATTTTAAGCATTGATAAAAATTCTTTAATTGCCAAAACAAGTTTTTTGATAATTCCCAGGCATGTTTTTCGTTTTATAAAAATGAATTGAGCATTATAAAGAACGTTAATACTTACTCTTTCCAAATGTCTTTTCAGGCTTTAATACTACCTACTACTGTAATACCATTTTGGAGTTTAATTTAAAGAACCTCTTGTTAGCAAGTACTGTGAGAATTACTATATTTCTGTTTGGAGAAATAGAATTTATGTAGTAATAGACTGATTAAATAAAATACCCTGCTCAACACTTTCTAATAAATAGTAAAAAAAATTCTTTCTGGGTAGAATTATTTACGGAATTTAAGAGTGAACCCACGAATGAAATTTAGCATTGATACACTAGTTACTTTCATTACAAGTACGGAAACTGAGTGTTTCGATACGAGGTCTATTTTTACGAGCGAGGCGAAGCCGAGCTTGGAAAACAGACCGAGTACCGAAAAGACAGTTTCCGTAAGAATAATGAAAATTACTTTTCATTACACTGTACAACAACCTCAAGAAATTACTGAAATTAATTAAGCCAAACAGGTTTATTTTTATGGTAGTTATGAAACATATGTCAGAACAACAAGGTTACAAATTACATCTTTATTTTGATATTAATTGTGCAATTATTATTGTATTATAATATTCCTAATTTTTTCATTTAACTCGTATATCTTCAGACTGGGACATCTTGTTTTACGTTCGTCTCACACGCATTCACAGTACAACTATAACAATTATTTAGTCAATGTTTAGTAACACAGGTTACGAAGAGTTAAATGAAAAAATTAGGAATATTACAAATACATGTGTTTGATCCCCGCCAAATTTTACCGCCCTAGTACTGAAACTCTTAGTTTCCGTACGCAGATCATGCATAGAAAACACATGTTTTCTAGTCAGTGTAATGAAAATTATTTAACTGCTACGATGGCCGTGATACAATTATTCTAAAAACGATTTGAAATTTATTTTCAATAATGATATTGAGATAGCCATGAGAATGTGCCAACGTGCAGTTAAAAATGCATTGGTTGATTGTGTACAAATGGAGTTTTAAGTAGTCCCAATCATGTTGTAAAACTCCTACTTTATGGTACAACGAAATTACATAATTAGGCCTATCAGAGCTGCTAAGTATGAAAGCAAGGATTCATAGAAATTTCTTCGTTTAATTAGGTTAAGTACATTATAATATGTCACAGGACCTTCCGCCATCGATTCGTTAGCCGAAGATAAACAGATCATATTTTCACAACAAACCATTATAATAGAGTTAATAATTAGGTGAGGAAACCAATAATGTTTCAACCAAAAAAATGCAATTTACTTATCGTCTATAATTACTTCCGGCAGTTTTAAATGCATTAGAAGCAAATAAGACTTATTATAGGCTTGTATCTCAATTAAGGGAAAACTTGTAATTATAAACTATCTAGCTGTCAGTGAGCAATATCCGAAAACATCTCATTAATCTGTTTAGTCAGAGCTGTGTAATTTCTTTAAACATATTAAGCTAAATAAATTACATTTTGCCACTAAAATCCAACGTTTTCTAGTTCAGTAGTAACGCCATCTTTATTCCAATTAAAGTAGCATTAAACTTCAAAGCAAGGCCTAATAACAGGTCGAACACGTATTCATTAGTTCTACAGGCAATTTATTGGCTCGGATTATTGAGATAAAAGAGGAAAAAAGCGATTGAAATAAAAAGGTAACAGTTATTGACCTTGCGTCACTGTTAGAGGGCAAACGAGTTTCTGCTGAAACTTCCTACAGCAAGGTATATTTTATTGAACAGTTTTTAACTGACCCCCAAGACGCCTTCTACAAATATTCTCACTGCAGCCACCTGTAGAACAGAATCAAACTTCACAACTAATATCATTCTCTAAACCTTAGATATTTTAATTGCATCCAAATAATTGTTATATCTGATTTAAACATCTCAAAGCTAATTATCCAATTCCAGAACCCTAAGCTATATTGTGTAAATACTTAAATTTATATGTTACTTTTTATTTTTTTGAAAAAGTTTATTTGAATCAAATTAATTAACTACAAAAATAACAGAAGAGTCCTGAACAGACCTTATCAGGTGCACACGTTAGAGCGAATAATTTTCCAATAAAGATTGCCAATGTGGAATTCGTAAAGTAATTTATTTTGTGCCAACAATCCCTCAATTAGCACCTAAAAAAGTGTTATATACTAATAAGCTTTTACAGAAAAAAAAAAACACCAATATTTTAGAATTTGCACTAACTACTAACAAAATTATAGTAAAAATAAAACGTTATGGAATAACAATATTTTCCAGTCCTAATTCTCAAGAAGCAACCCATCACAAACCCCGACTAAACCACCCCTTACTCGCTCTCCCTCTCTCATACTCAAACGTATATGTGAAAAGGATTATAAAAAATAACGATACAGTAGACAATAGTTAAAAATAATTCAACAAGAATATTCGTATAGCAATAAATAATTTTTTATAAAATTTTAATAAATACATAAAATTACTCAAGAAAAAATATTGAATTGCAACCTCTATCTTCAAATTATATACTACAACATCATGATACATGCGTACGAAATAATAACTGTAAATGGAGAAAGCCCTCCTTGTCTTTGTCACTGATAAGAAATCATTTTATTGGCAGGCTTGAGGTAAGTTGACACGTTCTCATATCGGCTAACGTTTATCACTATATCACTAGACAGCTGTTGCAGGCTACGGAGGGATGACTCTCTAGCAATTATGGAATTGGGATTCCATTCCCTTTTCCTGAAGCCTAGTTCGTTGGAAATTCACGTGCAAAAGCCTCGGAAAACCATGCATATCCTGGGGTTATGATCATTTCATCCTTAGATCATTTGAGGGAAAATTTTGATTTCCTGTGAATATAAGCAGCTCGTCAGGCCTAGTCTATAAAGGTAACAAGCCTACCATAAAACTAATTGTGTTAAAAAATCAATATTATACGTAAGATAATGGAAATAATCTACAAGCGAGTGATAACTGAAACTCAATTTAAATTTTTACTTTAAATATTCAATTCTTCTAACAATATTCACACATACAATTTTAACTAAGACTATTTTAATTACTAATGTCCTTTTAACCTATTTACTATACGAAATCATAATCATTTATTATTATATTGAACTGTCAGCTTACATTATTCTTTATTTCATAATTTGTTGTTGATTCGTTTATTAATTGTGTTTAATGTTTCTTTATTACGTTTATTTCAAAATACTCAGTTACTTTCAACAAAGTCGCCTAGTCGCGTTCCCTATCGCCTACAGTACGCATATCTGGAGAAAATTTCTAAATATAAAAATATCATGTCACTGTACGAGCAAAGAAAGTTGTCTTATTTAATATTTACATTAATGAAAAAATAAACAGTTTTAAAAAGTTTAGCTAATACAATTAACAAGTTAAAATAGCTTCCCTGGATAAGCATACTTATTTTTGTGTTGTGAATTTTTTTGTAACAACATACAGTCGTACAACACACACAGACACTCATAACGTTATGTTGACACATTAAAGGTTAAGTGAGACCTTATAAGAACAAAAGAAAATATAAGCCGTTTTATGACATAACTCGGACAGTGAGAAGGATTAAGAATAATAATTCGGGTCGGTTTTTAATGAAAATATTCCTTCGTGACTTCCTCCATTTGATATCCGGGCGAGTGAACACGAATAAACACTCCCGGGGAGAAAGTTGAGTAAACAGATCAGGGCGAGCATAGCTGAGAGATAAAGGGATATAGAGCCGTGGTCATTGCGACAACACAGACATCAGAACCAGCCGAATGTAAAACCAGTTGGCCAATGTCTTCATCCTCCTTGCATATGCACAGACCTCCAGTGCCAGCTCTCTCAAAACAACGGGGACTTTAATGGATGCGTATAACCTACAAATATATATATATATATATATATATATATATATATATATATATATATATATATATAAACTACCTTTCAGAGCTAAAGAGTGCTCTCTCGTGTGCGTGAACAAAAGTGTAGTGCTCCGTCAAACAAGAGCTTAAATTCCAGTTTCCTTCATGCCATAATTCTCAGCAACATCATCAAGAGTTGTACGGAGGTACACCGCAGTGTCTGTACACTTAATGACTGAAGTTTTCCTGAAGTAGGATACAGAGTAATCTGGGATGGCTCTTTAACAGGTCTAGCCCAGAGAAGAAATCACACCGCTCTACAGAATTCAAACTAACTTCTTCAAATTGCAAGTGTTATTTTTGTCCAATAAACAACTAATTTTGTATTAAAGCTTAACAGCTTTCATCGGGTCTACTGTAGTTCTCATATTTCAAAGAATAGCCTAAAACCAGCCTACATACTCCAGAATACCCACCGATTTCCTTAGACCTCTCAAAGATCTGAGTATGTAACCACAAAAGTAGTTGTCCATCTAATATATGGTGAACCTCTAGCAGAGGAAGAAAATCCTCTCAAAATGAGAATCATTTTGTTGGTGCGTAAAGATAGTAAACAATATCCCAAATCATTAATCATTGTCACGAATATTCACTCATACATAAAGATCTACAGAGCAAATATAACTTTCCAAAACAGAGTCAATTAACATATTCAGAAAACAAACATATTTGATTGATTTATACAGATGAATAGACGTGAAATTTGTCCTCGAGGAGACTTGGAGGACGCTGGCAGTCTGGGAAATTGGTAGAAAACATTTGGAGAAATCAACAAACACCTCGATCCATCAAAACTGGTAAATTTGTGAGGCGAACCTCCAATCCGGCGAATTAGGAGCTGTCTGAATCTCGAACTATGAAATCCTTCTGGCAAACAAAGAAGATGCTGTTCGATACATCATATGGAATTAGAGAAGAGAGATAGTTACATCCAAAGGTGGAATATTACTTGCAGAATCTAGACATCTTTAGAGCAAGACTGTGGGAAGAACGCTCAAAGGCTTGGAAAGTGACGGTACCATACTAGGAGATCCTTAGGTCTTTAAATTCTAAAATGTAAGAGCAGGTTAAATACACACGGAAAATAATAACGATATTATTAAGACGAGCACTAATACCCAATTACAGGCATACTTATCAGATATAAGACGTGGAATTCAAAAAAAGTTAACCCACTCGCCTCATATCATATCTGCTATACATCCAGGCATCAAATCTCTACCAAAAACTACACAGTAACGACGGCGGGTTCACTGGACACGTATGCAAAATTTCAGGTAAATCAAATAATAACTTCGATCTGTCTGTGATCTCATACCGACTTACAGCTGGACAAATTATTTTCACTGTCTATAGCAGGGATTAATTACACTTGTCAATTATCATTTTAATATATTTGCTCATTTTTAATGAACTTAGGAGTTACTAATAAGTTTATTTTTAAACCAAAAAAATAATTATACTGCAAGAAGGAATATTAATATAAAATGATAATAACGTTTTACCAAATACAAAGAGATTTATGAAGGCATATTTAAAAAGAAATAATAATAAATGGGAAAAGAGAGAAGGTGATTTATCAAATAGCGTAACCGTTTGATATTTAATTTTGGTATTGATAGCGTTTGACATTTGGCTCTAAGAGAGAAGAGAAAAGGTTTTGGTAATCTGAAAAGTCAGGGCTAAATTTTATATCACTCACCCACATCGCATTTCAGGACAAGACAGCCGACAATAAAAATTGTCAGTACTTCGTAACAACGCCTTTACGGAGTTTCCTTTATAATTTATATTTGTCACCCAGAAAAGGGGGCGCTGTTATGAAACAGTCGATTCATTAATTCAACAACAAAAAGTGAGTATTTTATTAAAAGCACCGTTTGCTGAATTAAAAAGCAACCTTAAAATAGAGTATATGGTAAATGTCAAGGGTAGCTGGAGTGCAGGGCGAGTGGGCGGCACACGTAATAATAGCTCCAACATAGCACTAATGTGTGGCCACTTTTCCAACGTTCTTATCAATTTATCACTTATCACCCCTCTCCCCCCTCAAACTATATATTTCCTGAACTGCTAATAACAGTCTCGGGCTACTCTCGAAATGTCAGGTATTAAAATATACTTAATTAAGACTCCCAAAAGAGAAAGTTGAACTCTTATATGTGTATATCTACTTAGTTATCAGGCACTCGAATACCTGCACCTCGGCTATCGCAATTGTAGACTAACTATCGTGGTTTCCATCCATACCTCAGCAGTCATTAACCCAATGTTGCCTGAGCAATAGCTTTAATAATTTTATAGAAATAAATAAACTCTATATCCATATACTTTTCAATAGTAGAACATCTATATTTATTCATGAGTGGACGTGTGGGCGAATCTGTGAGCTCGTAATCTAACAAGAAAGCTACAATATAATATACAATAATAAAGTCCAGAACTCTAGTTAATTCAATCAATATTGAAATAAAATGAAGAACTTAATTTTCTTTTTTCATAATGAATATCTTCTGAGACGAATTCTTTATTAACAGTATACAACAGATAATGAAGATAAAGCTTATTTATAATAATATAACAACTATATATATTAAATATAATATATAATTGTCAAAGCTCTAGTGGCTATAATGTTTATTTTCTAGTTACTGAACTTGGTTATTAACTCTTATATATAACTAGTATGAGTTTTATTTCTATATCTCAAAATCGTAAGTATCTCCCAAATCGAAATTTAAACATTATTTTTATTTATTTGGGCAGTCTTTCATATTGAAGAACATATTTGTATTTTAATCATTTTCAGCAAAGTTTTAATTTTAACTATTAAAGCCAAAATAAATTTTAAAAATGGAGTATGATTGATCTGTAAAACTAAAAAAGTCGTCACGCTCATGCTGTGTAAACTCAGCAGATTTGCAATGTGCTTGTGTAACACACTTTTGATCTATTCTCACCACATATTCTCTATTTCTCAGTAAAACTGTGAGTAGAACTGGGGGTTTATTGAATTCAGAAAACAAGAATGAACGAAACCACGCTAATGAAAAAGCGTATAGCACAATAATTGTAGAACACCAATAGCTAAAAAAGATAGATTCTATAACATTTTACAATCCGACTCATTATAATGGAGATATTTTGTATTTTCGACCCCTCTCCTCTAAACCCACCTATTCCAGGTCCGATTTCAGCCGTCAACGAACTCTAGTTTTACATGAAATGCTTGCATAACATTCATGGTAACACGATGCGATAAAACTTACGACCGCTATAGCCGGAAACAGGCAAATATACATACATACACACACACACACACACACACACACACACACACACACACACACACACACACACACACACATATATATATATATATATATATATAAAATTTTGAACGGACCCCATTTTTGTCATCTACTAAGTAGCTAAACTCGCGTCATGAGTACAACCTCAATAGCTGATTTCGATTAAGAGAAATCTGCAAAAACAATCATTAATCAGAAACTGCCTTAATACAATCAGATCCCAAATGTTTGAATGTATTGACCGATGACGTCCTTTACCATTCTATTCTCTATTTTTCCCTTACCCAGAGCTTAAATTATGTAGTCCTCTCATTTCAGCTGTATTTGAAAGTTTACTTCATAAAATAGCTGAGAGTGAGAATAGTATAAGTGAGAGTATAACACGGCTAATATTCTAGATATAGAAAAATATATTGAAGAAATAAGAAATGGAATTTTTCCATCAATAAAATAAGATTACTTTCCTGGTCCGAAGTAAACCAACTCTATCGTTAGTTTCTAATCGTAGTTAATAAAAAGTTAAAAGGTCGAGTTTCGTAACGATGAAATTAAAATTGCGGCAAATAAACTGTTATAATTGTAGTAGCATTGTTGTTTTATGACCTTTCAACCAGTCCGTACAATCTTACAAAACATTCACACATTACAGTCCTTCAACATTACAACTGCTTCCTACTGAGAATATAGAATTCAAAAACTTTTCATTCACAGTAAGTTTTGTATCTTAATAATTGTGAAACGACGGAAATGATTAATCATAAAATCCTTTGTTATTCACAGATTATTTATCCTAAGATAAGGATATACTTTTTTATCGAATATTAAATAAATTAACGTAGGTAATATTACAGTAGTTATTTAGGTAGATCTAATAAACTAAAAAATACACTTTGTGGTAAACATGGAAGATTCACACTTGAGCTTGAACAAGTTGATAATTAAGTTCTAATCTTTATCATTAATTATTGCCATCTTAACTGATATTAGTCCTTGAATCATACCAGTCCTATATCAATTCCAGGTTGCTAATAATAGGAATGAAAATGATGATGATGTGTAATTTCCCTGTGCAATAAGTGAAGAAATTGTTCAGACTCGTTGAATGTACAGGTAAATAAATGTTGATTCAGTAAGTGGAAAGGTATCGGAATGTGAGGTCAGGAAATGGTAGATTTGTATAAACAGGTTGAAGCCAATAAATAACGACATAATGCGATAAAATGAAAACATTGGGGTAATGAAACATATTCAGTTGGATGTAAATAAAATAATATACTCTATACTATGATGAAAGTCAGTTACGCAGGAGCTGCGTTAACTAAGCAGATTTCCCACGTGTGTCACGTATTTGCATTTATCACAAAACGTAAAAGTTCAATGAGAACAATATTTGGTATTTAGGCTTCAAATAAAGTGCTTCATAATATAACAGCTTTTTGTTAATATGACATGAGTAGGAATGGGTATTTACTGAAAGCCGAAAACTAAAAAAACCTTGGTTAAAATCATAATAATGAAAAAAAACATACATAATAATAATTATTTGCAATAAGATTGGGTTAATACAAATTTTCGATCCGACGCATACTGACGGAGATATTTTGAATTTCCAAAATTCTCCTCCTGTAAGTCCCATCTCTCATGCCGAATTTGGCCGTTAACGAATGTTATCTTCATTTTTAAATAAAACGTTTAAATATCGAGTTTGGTATTGATCAGATAAACATTGCGACCGCTAGAGCGTAAAACGACACACACACATATATATAGTTTTGAACGGGCCTAATTTTCGTCATCTCATGAGTATGATCGATGGGCATTTGTGGAAATGTTTCGAAAATCGTGGCAGAAGGTCGATTACTTCAACGCACATGCGTTCATTGTAATAAAACTCTACAGATTTCACACCTCTTCAGGTGCACAATAGTCACCAAACGGTTTGAACAAAACTAATGGTAGCAATTTGTTGATGCGCATAAACAACTTTGATCCAGTGCAATATTTCCAAAATCAATGGCAGAAGTTTGAGTAAGCTTCAAATGTACAAGTTTGTCTTATTTCACGTGTTCGCTAAGTTTCGGGACGACGGGATCCGTGTGTGAATAAAAATTGTCGATGCAGCAATATAGTCGAAAACGTTAACGAGACGAACGAGTCCAACCGATTCCACTAAAAAATATAGTATGTATTTTAATGATTGGCAATAATGAAGAAATTTACGAAATGAACATAAAACTGGAATTGACAACATGGCAAAAGACAAAATATGAACTCAGACCAAAGATATAACAACATATATATTTTCCTTAATCATATACAAGTTCCACTTTGTTTAATTAAGAACGGCTGATAAACAAACAGATAGCTGAGATAATTAAAATATAATTTACTTAACAAACACATATTTACATAATTTTCCAATGAAATATTTGTGAATTCATTATATAAATATAATATTTAAGGGAGGGCAGTTGCGAAATTAGGTTGAGCGTCTGACGAAGCTTGGTTTTAATGTTCTAATAGTTGGTTGTTAGCGTTTGAAAGAAGTATTCGAGCATGTTCCCATCCGCTGCAACGGGTCAATTAATATCGAAATAACCTTCCAAACTACCCCCTACACTAGGATATTGCCGAGCTATTTCTGTTTTGTAACACTCACCCGGGTAACGTAGAGCTACGCCATGCGTCGGCCATTTTTGGGGCGTCTAGAGTTCGGACGAGTTATTTGAAAAGGAAAAAAAAAATGTCTTAGGAAGCAAAAAACCGTGTTTTTTTTTTAATAAATGTTTTATGATTTTTAACTTTGAGAAAATGTGTTTAGTACACCTTGCATGCGATCGAGACCAGGTAGCCTTATGAGTCAAATATTTTTATTTAATATAAATATCTCTACAAAATCGTAATTAATACTGACAGTGTATTCCAACCTTCAAAATTTAGAACTAGTTTTTTTTTTATCACCCAATTTGTTTTTCTAAGTATAATCCGACAAGGTAATCTGCAGCTTATAACTTTTTATAGCCTTGGTGAGTTTAAGGATTTCATTTGATGAGACTATCAACAACTAGAACTATTCCATCTAAATAAATCTTCGAAATTAGAAGGCCATTTGAAGCTCAATCACTCCTATTCAATCATTGACAGATACTTACCATACGTTAACATTTTATTAGAATATCCGTAATGCTGGATACAATGACATGATAGTAACTTTATCCGCTGTAGACAAATCAAAATGATCGACTGTGTACATTAACAGATTCATGTACGAAAGGATTTAATAACTCTCAAAACAATGGAGTCCTACTGGAAAGGAAAACAATTTTCGGTGTTATTTGTAAATACTTATAAAACACTAAGACTATTCTAGATACAAACAGAGAAATATTCTTATTTAGAATACTTATTTAGAATGTTCTTTGCTTCCTTGGACGAAGTAAGTCAAATTTCGGATTCCAATTGAATTATCTGTTTTGACCCATTGGTGCACACATCAGATTTTTAGCAGATTTCCCTTAAGGGAAATCAGCTATTGAGGTTGTACTCATGATGGAATTTTCGACATTTTTCTTCAAATGTCCATCGATCCTACCTAGTAGATGACGAAAATGAGGTCCGTTCAAAACTGTATATATATATATATATATATATATATATATATATATATATATATATATATATGTGTGTGTGTGTGTGTATGTATATATACAATTGTCTGTTACCGCTCTACCGGTCGCAATTTTTGTTTGATCGTTACCAAACTCGATATTTAGTCGTTTTATGTAAAAAGAAAGATCAAGTTCGTTAATGGCTGAAATCGGGCCAGTGGGAGGGGGGGGGGTTTAAGGGGAGGATTTTCTAAAATTTGAAATATTTCCGTTACCATACGTCGGATCGAAAAATTGTATAGAACTAATCTTATTGCAAATTTAATTTACTATAAATATTGTTATATACATTTATTCTCTATCTTGCATAATAACCGAGATATTTGCAATTTTATGAAATTGGGGCGGATAACGGATGAGAGTGTTTCCCGCCAAAAGCTAGGTCGGCCGTTTTCTTAACTCTTCGGCTCTCGTGAAATTTCTTTATTGTAAAACTACATGTGGAAAATCTGCTTAGTTTACGCAGCCCTTGCGTGACGGACTTTTTTTAATATTGTTTAAGGTTATGTTGCTCAAAATAATTTCCAATATAGGGACCATATTATATACAACTGTTTTAATTCTAAAATGATATAAGAAATATTTACAATAAGGATATATTTACAGCCATAATTTCATACGAAAGGTAATATTTTATTTATTTTTTTATTCTGTTCCTATCAAAAGTGTTTCCTTCAAAATTTTCTCAGCTTGTATTTTTTTATATTATTAACAAAACGCTACTATTCATAATCTGTACCGTTGTTTTTAATTTGCCACTCATTCTTTATTATTACTTTCCTATAGATAAATAAGTGTTGAAAGCAAATTGTGAAGTTCTGGAATTTTCAAAATGGACGACAGATATAGGGGGTAGAGTTGAAGGAATGTTTCTGAACTGCGCCGGAGTTTAATTCGTTGGCTTCCGTCTCAGAGTTGCCGCTAGGACTTCATTTACCTTGAGACTGGTTTAATTTTTCAATGCTGTGACGCGAGCTATGAAGGTCGCTCTACAATGTAGGTGAACACAACAAAAAAATAAATAACTAATATACACTGCACCATGACATATCATTTTTATATTATTATCCTAATGGCTCCAACATGCATTACACTGACAGCATTATACTATTAAAATCACCTCCGATACATGCTATAAGGCTCAATATATTTATATTGACATTTCATATCTTTGATATTTATAGAGTTTGCTAATGTATTATACATATTCGATATTAAATAGGTAGATTTTTTTATTTTTATTATATATGGCGTTTTAAGTTCACCAACTGACCGCAATTTGAAACTCAAATTATCATTCTTCGCTGTCCTTGGCGAAGAAGCAAGTTAAACTTAGATTGTAGCCAGTTTAGCTTTTAAAAATTAAAATGCCAAAGGATTTAAGATGGAGCTTATTTCCTACATCTTATTCCTAGCAGTAAATCCAGAGCCGTGTGTTCGATACCCGCACATGTAATACAAGTTTATTTAGTAACAAAAACACTAAACTAAGATCCTTGTCCCACACTGGCTTAAACAGGGTGACAACTTTTAGATAACCCGCCCCAATCAGCAGCATTAGTAGCATAAAGTAAATTACCTAAACGTTGTACTACATTCCCTTGCCATGAAATGTATTTTAACAGTACGTCATCATTTACCTAACTTGTGAAACAAATTTCGACAATACACAATCCACATCAGAACTCTTCTAACAGTTCATGTTTCTGCGAAACTTGAACTACTTCATTGAAGGATAATAAATTGTGTTTATTTATTTATTTTAGTAGGCTCTGAACTCGTGAGGGTTAATCGTGCCTCGAGGTCATATAATTCCATTTCAGGGTTTCATCTTGTCGAATAAGTGATCCCTTCCACTTTCCTCAGGTTCCTGGTCTTTCACTTAAAATCAAAGCCATTATCTATACATAAGAAATTAAGAAGTATCCCTGGTTAGCAGAAATAAAAAAAATTAATTACATAAAATCTTTAAATGCACTTCATTTAAAATTGGTTCATAGAAAAGTAATATACCGTATCACCAACAGCTCAAAGCATCAGATCAGATGCATAATTAACACCAAATCCTGTACAAATCATCTATATCTCATTCCCAATATTACAGTATAATAAAACAACCAAAAATAGAAATAAGATCCAAATTGCGTAAATATTATCCGTACCCAAATAATAAAACTCCACGGCCAATCAAGCAAAAATCACTGATATTAAGTATCAATTCAAAAGCACTCCAAGACCATTGAAAACAATCACTTTCTTCTAGAGAGCTCCAATTCAACTTCGAAAAGTACTCAAAATATTGAGTCTTGATTGGTATCAAGAATCGGGTGCTCTAAATTTTTTAAATAAAGATCTGACTTGGCGTTGGCCTGCTGACAAAAGGGGCTGGCCTTCCAAGCGGGTGGGGGGAAAGCAGTTTAAGATAATCACGAGAGAAATGTCAAGGTCTCACATACTTGCTCCCGATACACACACAAAGCTCTGGCTCGGCCCTCACTCCGTCCGTCACCTTACTGTGCCCTTTACTAGGGCAGTCCGCAGCTCTGGCTCGGCCCTCACTCCGTCCGTCACCTTACTGTGCCCTTTACTAGGGCAGTCCGCAGCTCTGGCTCGGCCCTCACTCCGTCCGTCACCTTACTGTGCCCTTTACTAGGGCAGTCCGCAGCTCTGGCTCGGCCCTCACTCCGTCCGTCACCTTACTGTGCCCTTTACTAGGGCAGTCCGCAGCTCTGGCTCGGCCCTCACTCCGTCCGTCACCTTACTGTGCCCTTTACTAGGGCAGTCCGCAGCTCTGGCTCGGCTCGGCCCTCACTCCGTCCGTCACCTTACTGTGCCCTTTACTAGGGCAGTCCGCAGCTCTGGCTCGGCCCTCACTCCGTCCGTCACCTTACTGTGCCCTTTACTAGGGCAGTTTAATTGATTGACTGGTTAATTGATTGAATGGTCGATCATTATGTGTAATAAGTGAATGATTAATCACTACAGTCTTTGAAGATAGAAAAATATTCTATTTTGTCAATCCTTTTCATTTAAATAAAAAGGTGGGACAGCTCATTCTCAAAGAACATTGGTGTTAAAAATGTGCTGAGAGGTGGATTTATTTTTCTGGAGTGCCATGAACCTATTATCCCTTAAATTAATAGGAGAATCAAATTTTTATGTATTAATAATTTGTACTAAACCAAATAAAACGAATTATTCTACCGGTATTTGTTCACCGTAGAGATATAAAAACAATGCCTGACTTAGACTTTGAGAATAAAAACACCAGAATGGAGAAGATATAAATGAATGAGGAAGGGCATGTACGTATCTTGATTAACTGATTTCCCAAAACAGTTTAATTTGTTGTTTTTTACCATTGCACGCACGAGAATATACACTTATTTGTGTTAACTATGGGATTTTTGGCTTGTCACAGAGAATCTTTTTATAACAGACTGATTGTTTGTTTACACCAACTCCTCATGGCCAGCTGGGGGAATTCTACTAACGCTACCCGGACCAAGCGTACGGTGCTTTTTAGTTAATTCATAGCTGTAAGTGGATAATTTACCATTATTATTTATTGGAAAGCCCCCAATAAAAAATAATGGTTCCCATAAATTAGGGGAGGTGGACTATAATAATAAAAGCGCACATAGTGGAATGTATATTTATTTGAAGAAGGAAACAGGAGGGAAGGTTATAGCTAGTAGGAAGTGCCTCCGCCCGCCTGTAAAGGTTATGCCGTGACTCTTTTAACTGTCTGCCCGTGAACCAGCAATCCGATGGGGACAACTACCCAACAGCTGTTTCACAATGTGTGTGTATGTTTAGGTTATTTCTTTTTTTTATTCCCGCCAGTTTTTCACTGTTGAGAGAATATTAAATAAAGGCAATAAGTAACCATATTAGAGAGCATTAAGTGCTGTGGAAGCAGCGAGCCGTTGCCAGTACACCATTAGCTTTAAACGGAGCTTTCCGCTATGTAAATGAAATCCAACCAGCCATGACACTGCTTCGGGTGACTTTAACACTCTGTTCAACTCTCACAACCTTTAGAGGAGGAGTGACTATTTTTGTGTGAACACCTCACATCGTAACCAGCCTATCGCCATAATCCAACGAACGAGATGATTGGTCTGACTCAAAGAACACTTTCAAAATATCGTCATCAAATAAGCAGCTGTGTCTTTCACTTCGCTATGACTTTCAGCACATGTCCCTTAAGAGAAATCTACTATTGAAGTCCCCTGTCATATTGGACTGGCATTGAAGTTCAATGATCTATCCTTCTTTATACCAGTAGCTACTCAGCTGCCTCTTGATGCTGAGTCGGAACTACTGGAAGACCAACCACAAAGTGCGTTAACCTTATAGGCACATAGAGCCTTCTAGAGTGTTTACCATTACACCAACAAGAACCGGGTTTTTGGTTCAATGCTCCGAAACTGATGCATGATTTTAAGAATCAAAAACCCCAGAAGGGCGTCAAGCCCACAAAGGAATTTGGACTTACGGTTACCGAAATTGGAGAATCCTACGTGCAGACCACATTGGATATTAGCAGATTTCTCTCAAGGGAAATCAGCTATTGAGGTCGTACTCATGACGCGATTTTCGAAAATTTTCTTCAAATGTCCATCGATCCTACCCAGGAGATGTCGAAAATGAGGTCCGTTCAAAATTATATATATATATATATATATATATATATATATATATATATATATATACTAGCTCAGATACCCGGCTTCGCTCGGGAATTCATTTGAGGCTGAATGGTGATAGTATTTTTTTGGCAAGGCTTTACTTTACACAATGTTTTGACATTTACCCGTCCCAGTGTTTAGAGTAAATACCCGTCGTTTCCTTGGATTTGTTAATAATACAATTATTTTTTTTATGTAAGACTTCACTGTCCTCCCGTCATATTTCCCGCTTCCTGTGCATTATGCATAGATTTGAATTAGTAGTTTTTAACGTATAACTCATTTATACTGAGGTATTCGACGAAAGTGTATATAACAAAAGTTACGCCAAATAACAAAATAAACAACTTTTGTTATGGGCGTAATTGCCGAAACCCCAATAGGAAACGAAATATCACTACTTTTAATTTCAGGTCTTCCTTATAACCCCCACTCCTGCCCCTCCCTAGAAATCTTAGTATGGCTTGTTATAATGAAAGCGTTAGTGCTAATACACATACCGAGTTTTATTTATTTCGGTTGTGTCTTTTGTCCCAAACAAAATTGTTCACTTCCGCTATAGGTTTTAGCGTATATCGCGTTTAAACTTCGGTATACGAAAAAAGTGTATATAACAAACGTTACTCTAAATAACAAAATAAACAACTTTTGTTATGTTCATATCTGCCGAAAAACCAATAGAAAAAGGAATATCGCTATTTTTAATTTCTGCCTTCCCTTATAACCCCCACTCCTGCCTGTCCCTACAAATGTTGGTATGGCTTGTTATAATTAAAGCGTTAGTGCTAATACATATACCGAGTTTTATTTATTTCGGTTTGGTCTTTTGCCCCAAATAAAGTTGTTCACTTCCGCTACAGGTTTTAGCGTATATCTCGTTTATAATTCGGTATACGAAAAAAGTGTATATAACAAAAATTACTCTAAATAACAAAATAAACAACTTTTGTTATGTTCATATCTGCCGAAAAACCAATAGAAAAAGGAATATCGCTATTTTTAAATTCAGGCCTTCCTTATAACCCCCACTCCTGCCCGTCCCTAGAAATGTTAGTATGGCTTGTTATAAGGAAGGCGTTAGTGCTAATTCACATACCGAGTTTGGTTTAGTTCGGTTGAGTCTTTTGTCCCAAATAAAATTGTGGACTCCCGCTATAGTTTTTAGCGTATAACTCATTTATACGTCCGTATATGGCAGAAGTGCATATAACAAAAGTTACTCTAAATTACAAAATAAACAACTCTTGTTATGGGCATATTTGCTGAAAAAGCAATAGGAAACGAAATATCGCTATTTTTAATTTCAGGCCTCCCTTATAACCCCCACTCCTGTTCGTCTTAGAGAAAATTAATATAGCCTAAAGTCTAAGTTGGGTTAGTAGTAATGTACATACCAAGTTTCATAAAATTCGGTTCAGCCGTTTATGCGTGAAAAGGTAACAAACAAACAAACAAATAAACAAACAAACAAACAAACAAACAAACAAACAGACACGAAAGAAACAAAATGCAGATATGGTGCCTATGACATGTGAAACGAAAAGTTATCGTGAAATTTCGCGAAAAAAATCAATGTACAGACAGAGGTTACAATTTTATATATATATAGATATATATATATATATATAGGTCAAGTTCGTTAACGGCTGAAATCGGACCAACAGGAGAGGGGGGAGTTAGAGAGGCAATTTCGACATTTCTCCGTTACTATAGGTCGGATCGAAAAATTGTAGAGAACCAATCTTATTGCAAATTCAATTTACCATAAATATTGTGATATACATTTATTCTCTATCTTGAATATTAACCGAGATATTTTCAATTCAGAGAGCGTAACGGACATGATGAGATCGGCTAACTTGCAACGTTGCAGTTGTCAGTTTCCGGCTAGCTAGTTCGGCCGTTTCAGTAACTGTTCGGTTCTCTTGAAATTTCTCTATTGCAAAACTTCATATGGGAAATCTGCTTAGTTTGCGCAGCCCCTGCGTGAATTTTTAATACGGCAGAAGACACCTTGTTAAGAATTGGAACTAAGTAAGGTACATTCTTTGTGTACAGGTTATATTGTGTTGTCTTAAATAACTAGGAATTTATTTAGTGACAAACTCATTAAATAAAATCCTCAGTCCCACTCTGGCTTGAAAAGAGTGGTGACCCGTGAGTTAACCAGGCACAATTAGCCATAGTAGCAAAAAGTGGACGCTAATAAATAATAAATTTAATTTTAATGATGATTTAAAGTAAATTAATTCATGTTCTTTAAGAGTATTGGGCATAACAATAACATTGATGTTATTGGCCGAAATGCAGCACTGATATATTAGGGTAGCATTGAGTATCGATACTTTTTGAAGGATGGGTGAAACCATAGAGGTTATAAGATGAAATATAAGCAAGCATTGGTGATAAGAGTCTGTTGAGCAGCTCCGCTAGAAGGCCCGAATCAATTTGGCCCGCCTTTCTAACAGCGAGAGGGTTATTTCTCTCCGGGGGGAGGGAGGGTCATTAATATAAATGGGGCTGGTTAGGATAGCCATGGATGTTGGTAGCCCTGGCCAGTTATTCCCTCTGTCCATGGCCAAAATATATGGCACATACGCATCAAATACCTCCCTTTATTTGATTTAAGGCGGAAGTCACTCATGCTGAACATGCTGTTCGTCAGACATTATCGATTCTACATTTTTCTTTTAATAAAAAGCCTATGTAAAGAGGACTTGAAATTTTAATGATAAGACTGAGGTGTTCGAAGAGAAAATTGCGAAAGACTGAGTAAGGGTTTACGGGAGACAGAAAAATGAAATATCTACGTTCATATTGGAGCTAAAGAAAAAATAAATTGACTAAACATTATATAAAATTAAACATGTAACGATTTTTATAAAAATAATGGATATATTTTAAATTTTTTCCAACAATTCCATTGACATATTAGCTTATTCCTAAACCGAAATGACCTGGTTAATCTTAGTTTTAAGGAAAGAATGTGTAAAACAACAATTGCAAGACATTAAATTTTGATTAAGATTATTTTTTTGATTTTGTAATATTCCTACCTCTATTCGGCTTATAATAACAAAGATAATTCGATTTTTTCTTTTCCCCTCCCTCTATAACACCCTGCTTCTAGACTAATTTGAGCAGTGATTGATCATGATCTTTATTATTAAATGAAAGGCTTAAATACCGAGTTTGGTAAAAATCGACAAAAATTGCTACCGGTAGAACAGTAAGAGACCAATATATATATATATATATATATATATATATATATATATATATATTCGTTTGGAAATATAGACCTTTAGAATCCTTAGCCGTTCTCGAGCGAGACTGGAATGAGTTGTCTCCAGTAGACTGACGGACTCCTATTAAATTAAATTAACCAAATGTACGATTGCACTTCATTTAAAACAATTTCAATTGAAAATGATATCCGATATCAACGATCCGATATATAAATGTTAACGCTTTAGATGTCGCAATTTTCGTTTAATTGTTACCAACTCGATATTTAGTCGTTAACGGCTGAAATCAAACGAGTGGGAAGGGGGTTAGAAAAGGAAATTTCGAAAATTCATAATATCTCCGTTATTATGCGTCGGGTCGTAAAATTGTATAGAAGCAATTTTATTGGAAATGTAATGTTCTATAAATATTGTTAAGCACATTTTTTTACTATCTTGATTGTTAACCGAGATATTTTAGTTTTTGGCCTTGAGTGTTTGTGGCCCCACTCCTATTCATGTCATACCAACAATAAGCAGTTATATTACAAAACAATATATTTGAAGTCTAAATATCAAAGATTGTTCTCATTGAACTTTTACGTTTTGGGGTAAATGCAAATTTCGAGGTGACGAACGTTGTAAATCCGCTTAGTTAACGCAGCCCCTGCGTGAAGGGCTTTTTTAGAGCTATGCGAGATATGTAGGGGCAGACGTCATGCCGAAAATAGCAAATATGGACTCAGGGAGGTTCAAAACAAAGGAAGTAAAAAAATGTTCCTATGATGTTCTGTCATCATATGCGTCTCAAATCCTGATGAGTCATCAGATTCAAATGGTCTTTCACTTGAAGTCATATATCACTGAATTTCCAGCTGATGCAAGAGGAGAAAGGTCAAGAGAATCACTAGCAAGGTATGTGCTAAAGTGCTATTTGCTAAAGTGAGTCTATCCTTGTTCTTTGACGATGAAAGCCTACAATAGCATGTCGTACTACAGTCACCATTAGCACAGGTTGCATGAATCACCTGTTGCAGCTTGGGTTAGAATGTAGATCGAGTTTGATGGGTTCTGTTTGAGTTTTGTAAAATGTATAATATGTATCTAAAAGTGCATCGGATAACCTATAATATGATGCAGTATCGAGAACAGGAGCCATAAAGTCGCAAAATATATTAAATATTATTCAGATAATAGGATAACATAGTAACAAAACTTGAACAACACACCATAACTAATGGAAACGCTGTAGCAAAACTGTGTAACGCTTATATAACAGTTCTTACAATATACGACATCTGTGAAGATTTAAAATATTCTACGTTTTACCGTAGCATACGTAACATGTAGCATCTACCTTAATGCTAAATATTACATTAGTTTTTAATAAAATTGTAGCATTCCCCAGTACATAGAGAACATTCCATATATTTCATTTCGCATCTCGAAAAGGAATACAATGTTATATAACATATATTGGGGAAGTATGCCCGATGTTTTATTTTAAGCGTTTTATTTTTAGCAACGTCATTTAGCTTAACTCGGAGGGTCATTTAGTTACAATCATAAAGACAATTGTTTAAAAACTAGAAAAATGTCTAAAAATGCATTAAAAATAATATAAAATTGAGAGAATTGTTTATATTCAATTAAAAGAAGTTATCTATAAAATTTGCATTAAATCATTGTACAATAACTAGATGGAAAGAAGAAATTCAAGGCGTAAGTAGAAATATCTATTTTACACTCATGTAAACACAAACACACCAGGTTAGCAACGCAAATTACAGTGAAGTAAGTAAAACTTAGAAAAAGTGGTTAAACTTTTTTCGTAAATGGCAATTTACTTCTGTTAATAACACACCTAAGTGTATAGGATTTATTACAATGACATACCCTATGGGGTAGGATCTATTACAATATTTTGCATTAAGGTATAGGATATATGACAATATCTTGCATTTGGCTGTAGGATATATTACAATATCATACATTAGGGTGTAAGATATATTACAATATTATACATTAGGGAGTAGTATATATTACAATAGCATGCAACAGGGAGTAGGATATATTACAATATCTTGCATTAGGGTCTAGGATATATAACAATATCTTGGATTTGGGTGTAGGATATATTACAATATCATGCATATGGGTGTAGGATATATTACAATATCCATGCATTAGGGTGTAGGATATATTACAATATCATACATTAGGGGGTAGGATATATTAAAATATCTTGCATTAGGGAGTAGGAAATATAAAGAGTATCATGCAACATGATGTAGGATATATTTCAATATCATTTAGTTGGGTGTAGGGTACATTAAAGTATCATGCGTCAGGGCGTAAGATATATTACAATATCAGGGAGCTGAAGGTAAAAATAGGAGCAGGTTCAATCCCCGCCAGGAGAGACTATTAGTTCACGAAGTCGCTGACACAGTGCGCTAGTGACGCAGTCCTTAAGGATCAGCGGGAGTCTAAAGAGTGTATAAGAAAGCCCTTTGGGATGACTATCGACTATGACTCTCTTAGCTTCCGTCCACATCCAGGCTGATAGCCTGTACTGGTCCCGACAGTCTACTGGAGACAGCCCATTCCAAATCCTCCTTCGACAACGGAGGTATTGATCACTCACTACGAAAAAACCCTGATCAGGAACCCCTCGAGTCTATCTCGGGGGTGGCTAAGGATCTTGAAGGTCTATAACGCCAACCGAAAAAAAAAGAAAAAAAAATCTGTAACATGTTACCGATTAGCATCAATTACTACGCAAAACCTATTACAATATAGTAGATTAGGGACTAAGATCTAGTCAGATATCATAAATTATTGAGTAAGGTCTACATAGATACATAATCTATTAGGGTGTGAGATCTATTATAATATATATTTCATTGATATACAGAATATATAAAGCAGGATCTAGATTACATTTGATCTTAGCACAAACTAAATTCACTTCGGAATATAATTACATCTACAACATTCAGAATTTATTACATTATATATTGAGAGTAAGGAAAATGACGATATGTAATATATTATGATAAATATTTCTCAAAGGATATCATGAGTTATTATGAAGAACGTATTACATAACATGCCATCCATCAGGACCTAGAAACTTTATTAGTAAGTCATGAAAATAAGTCACGTTCAAATTTCTTTATATACACTCATTTTATGAGGAGATGAAAAAAAAATTACATGGTTTTGCCATTTTTAGGGAAATTAATTTTACTCATAAAACAAAAAAAAGGCATAAGTTACAATGTAATTTAGCTGAAAAAATCGCAAATTGTGTTATTTGCGTGCAAAAAAAAATTATTTTTAAAATGTAATGTTAATTTGCGTGAAAATAAATTGTCTGGTCAAGTGTAAAAACTGGACGTCGTCTGGACAGATGGTTGAAAAAAAAAATAACTCGTTTCTGGATACCAGCTTTACAGAAGGCCTCGACGCGGACAAAACATTACGAAACGGAAGAATTTTATTTTGGCTTGCGAAACCTCATATTTTATGACTAATGTGTAAGTAGTAAATCTGCATTTAAAAGCGTGTCTAATCTCAAGTGGACGAAATGAAAAATAAATGTCAGCTGAACTTTGATTTAATATTCCTAAATCTATGCTTTATAGAGAAGATTAAGATGGAATTAGAAGGAAAAGGAATGGGCATTGCCACAAAACGTGTT
Organism: Riptortus pedestris; assembly: GCA_019009955.1. NCBI lineage: Eukaryota > Metazoa > Arthropoda > Insecta > Hemiptera > Alydidae > Riptortus > Riptortus pedestris. Next base: position 19,554,599 of record CM032229.1, read on the forward strand.
CCATTTTCAGGGTATATACCACAAAAATTATCCCCTGCCACTTGAAGCTGAGAAAAGCTCAGTCACACGTCATATTTAAATCATTTCATTATTTAAATTGATTAAATCAAATTTAACTGGAGAATATTACAGATTCATTAACATAGAAATTAACTAATAAACAGTGTAAGCCTGACATGATTTGTCATACTTTCTTGAATAACGGACATCAGTTATAATAAGTTTTCTAAATGTTGCTGGAGAAATACTTATTAGTTAGAAAAACGCATAACTGCTTATTAATTAAATTATTTACAGAAGCGATAATTGAAGTATAACGGTATATTAGTTCGGTTTTCATTTCATTGGCATTAGAAATATTTTGGTTTCAATGAAATTTTACTTTTTTGTACTACGTGTTGCATAGTAGAAAATATAATGAGAAGATAAGAAACAGTAATAAATCAAACGCTGTATTCCAGTGATTCATTCTATCTAAAACAAGACAGGTCCAGGAAGAATTCGTCTGTACTGAGAAAATTTTAGGTCAGTTGTTTGGCTTTGTACCAACGTTAACATATAGTTGTTAGTGACTTTGAACATTTTATTCATTTCGAAATAAGCTCAAAATCACACTAGGAATTTATCTTTCCTTTCGCTCTCATGTATCGGTCTGAAGCTATACGTATCGGAAACACCCCTGGGTGCCCTCAAACACCTTGCCTCTTAAATATGCTTATATGTACTTCAAACACCTCAACCTATACCTAACCAAACCATCCCCAACCTATACGCAATCCAAATGCACCCAGTTACTTGGGTATACTTAACCCAAACACCTCTAGCTATACGCGCTCCAAATTCCCATAACTCAACAATTATACAGCTATATAAGCACCAAACAACTCAAGTTGCAAGTGTTCGAAATTCGCACAACTCCACAATACTACAGCTAAACGTACCCCAAGGTATAAGAACTTCAAATTCTCCCAACTTCAAACACCTACAGCCATACTTCCTCCCAAAACCTCAAGTTTTACTTACTTCAAATTCACCCGACTCTAAGCACCCCAGCCTGTCTTCAAACACCTGCACCTCCTGTAATTAGTACCTCAGATACCTCAAGCTATACGTACTCCAAATTCTCCCAAATTAAACACCTGCAGTTATACTTACCCCAAAGATCCCAGACTGTACGTACTCTAACCCCTGCTCCCATACTTACATCAAACACCCTAAGCTATACGTACTCCAAATTCATCCGAATTCCTTACACCGGACACCCCTGGTTGTACGTACTCCAAATGCTTCAAGCTTCTCATGCCCCCCAATATACTGATATAAGTACCCCAAATACCATCTGGTTACTTATCCACAAACGCCTCTCACGAACTAAACGTACGACAAACATCTTCAGCTATATTAATTCCAAACAAGCAAGCTTTCGTACCTAACCACACTATCCCCCCGAACCATAAGCATCCCTTCCCAACTACCCCCAGTACCGCAAACTACCACTAAACACCTCCAACTTTATGTATAACAAACAGCCCTACCCAATCGCTCCCTTGTCAATAGATCAGAATGAAACCAAGACGTAAGAATTCATCTATATATGTCTTGTTTTAGATGATTCCCGAAATTCCATGTGATTCAGTATCTGCCGATATTGCTGAGTGTGGTCGAATGAGACACTGCGTGTTATATAGGGAGCGAGTGACCCCCACTTTCTATTGAATGGCCAATGCAGCCATCACGAGTTCCGTGACGATACCAGCTACACCGTATGTCACCGGCTCTTTCTTCCCTTACTGTCACCGTCTCTTAATTAGATGCTCAAATTAATTAAATCACTTTCTTAATCAGTTAATCAGAGCTTGTGACTGCTCTCTCTCTACCTCCTACGCCCCTCGGCTATTATACAGCGAGTACTTTGTATCTGTTCCCTCCCAAACTGGTCTTCCTCAACCAACAATTAATGAATTATTCATTTGGTCAGAATTCATCGTACCTACAATTTCGGTAAGCTGGGGCTGAAAAAAAATATGTAACTGCCTCTTTGATGTGTGTGGAGAGGGATTCAGAAACATCTACCGTCTGGTTTAGCGGTATAAATTTCGCTTACTTAATGCATGTTTTACGTATGTAAGTTGCACAAGCACAGGCCCATCAGTTTTTTTTTATTTTAGCTATAATACAGCCATTGATTTTTATCATGAGAAAAGATCCAACATAATACGTCGTTATTCCAGGCCAGAGGATAAATTACCTTACCAAAAGGTTGGACATTCTGGTTTATCGCTATTTATCTTCCGCCAATTTATGGTATTTCCTTTAGTGAATTGAATGCCATTGCTATTTACATTTATAAATTATATATTTGAGTTGAAATATTGAATAAAAGAAAGCATCCAAGAAAACACCATTCTTGGACTTAATTAAGAGGATATCAATTAAATTTCAAAACGCATCCATGATTAAACTTGTTTTATTGATAATTAGCATTGTTACAGAAATCGATCCATGGATTTCAGCGTTTTCTAGCATATCCCCACACTTCGGATATTATCCGCGTAGCAAATATCTAACACAGTGTTCAAATGTGACTATCTTTACATTTTTCACTTCGGGAGTGAGAATGGGTATGTGTCTACGTGAGTGTGTGCGCGCGCGCCTTAATTCTGTCTCTAGTGGAAAACATTTCTAAATTTTGCAATATAAAGGTCGTACTAAATAACAAAATATTCTGCCTGCCGATTCTTCTCCACACATACATCGTTCCACTTACAGACGCGCCCAATGCAAATTACCCAGTTTTCAGAACCTTTGGCTATTAAAATCTGATGTTCATCTGTAATTATTTTTTTTTAATTTAAGAATCTTTTATGAGCTCTCTAACACATTGCTGAACAAAAACACTCTAATCAAACATAACAAGGGCACACTTTTAGCAATTACATTTCTCATAACAGACCCGAGGCAGACTCTGCAGTTATTTCTGAATAAAGTTTTTTGATTTTATATTCAATTAATCAATATGAGTTCTCAAATATGAAGTGAATATGAGAATTCATATTTATGAAGCAAAGATTTATATTTAGCTATTTAACGTTAAAAATGCCATATTTAGAGAGTAAATATTAATTACAAATTATGTAATAAGATTTTACAACCTAGAAATACTGGGCATAAAAACATTACTTGGTATAAAGCAATGGCGTTGATTTTCCCTTTAGTTAGCAAAGTAATTAAATGTGAAATTGTACTTATAATTTTTTGATCACCACCTTAGTGAAAATACACATTTAAAAACAACTCCGAACACAAATACTAAGGACGTTTGAAATATGGTTTTTCCAAAAGAAAGATATTTAATTAATAATAACAGGAAAAATAAACGTAATAATTCCTTTATAGGGAAATTCTTGAAGGATTAGAATATGAAGTGTGTTCCGTCCACTTGCAAAGCTGAGGACTTGCCAAGGTGAACTAAATTAGGTCTTGCTCCTTTTGTATTCAACCTTTTTCTTTTCATTCTTTTCTTAGTCATGTTTACCTCGATCACCACCATTATTTATTTATTTTATTTTACCCGGCCATTACGAGGAGGAAAACTGGCAAAAATGAACCTGCTTTCTCTCAATAAAACCAACGTTTTAATTAAACCCCATTTTTTCTTCAGGATAACTATGTTTTCTATTAATTTCATTGGATGCTTGAGAGTAGCAGAAAATGTTAATAGGTTTGCCGTAACACTCGTAGAAGTGAGTTCGACTCCCGCATGGGGTATAACGGGCAATCAGCAAAATGAACGAGAAAAATAATAAAAATTTAGTATTTGAGATGAACGATATAAAAATCAATACTATATCTTTATGGATGAAGTACATAGCCAATAAATGTTTTATATTAGAAAAGGTCCGCCACGCAGTTGCTGCGTTAACTAAGCAGATTTCCCATGTGCGTCACGTATTTGCATTTATCTCAAAAAGTAAATGAGAAATGAGGCGATCAGAATAATAGTGGCCTAACCCCAAAAAGTAAGATTTGTGTAAAACCAAGTTGGTTAGGCCACTATATATTTTTCAAATACCACCAAAACTGTTAGATAAAAAACAAACTGCTGCTGCTATCTAGTGAAAACACTTAGAAGGTGGCTTAGGCCACTAATATTTCATAGAACACATTATGCAGTAACAGATGCTATGGTACCTCAAATAACCAAATTTGAGGGTTGGGCCACTATAATACTGAGCGCCTAAAATATATTTGGTATTTAGGCTTCAAATAAAGTGCTTCATAATATAACATAATATTTGGTGTACATACAAATATCTCTGTTAATAATGAAGATAATGAAAACACGTACATAACAACATTTATAGAACATTCAATTTTCAATAAGATTGGTTCTATACAATATTTCGATCAGACGAATAATAACGGAGGTATAAAGAACTTTCGAAATTATTTCCCACTAGTTGAATTTTAGCCGTTAACGAACTTGATTTTCCTTTTTTCATGGCACGTTTAAATCGAGTTTGGTAACGATCAGACAAAAATTGCGACCGTTAGAGCGTTAACAGACAATAAATAGACATATAAAATTTTTAAAGGACCTCATTTTCGTCATCTCGTAGGTAGACATTTGAAGACATTTTTCAAAAATCCCACCATGAGTACAACCTCAATAGCTGATTTCCACTAAGGGAAATCTGTTAAAAGTATTTCAAAACCTTCCTAGCTACCTAGGGGGCTACATTAAGCTACAGGTTCATGTCTAATAATGTTGTCTGCATGCGTGGCCAATGTTCCATTTCGGATTCAGACGTTATATGTACACAACAAGGTTATCGGGAGATATTCTAATATACTAAACATTTCTTGAATTGCCTTATTTTCTAGTGACTGGTTTTTGTTATAGTGAAACGATCTGTCATACTCACAGTAAACTCATTCGAAACGAAGGCAGGGCTGTAGAAAACTCTACTGAAGTTAGAGGTTCTGAAATACAAGAACAAAACTTGCCTACAATGGAAAAAAAATAGTGCAAATTATAAATTCAACATATTTTTTGTTTAATATGCAACGAAGACTTTAAAAGTAAAAATAAGAAAAAAATGGTTTTATAGCACTTGAAAATTACTTTATATTAAAGTTGAATGGTTTGTTTTATTATACTATTTATAAACTTAAAAGTATTAAATAAAACGTTAAATTATGAAAAATAGATTATGAATAAGCTGATACTATGAACGGAATGGATGAATGAGTTTTGATAAGAAATACTAATAAATATTAATTCAACTGTAAACGTTCTGCCACCCATAATGGGAAATAGCCAGTCTTTTGTGTACATATTAAAACATCCTACTATTAAAGCAGTCAAATATAAATAGGTTATTCCGTACTGTTTATGTCATAAGACCGTATCAACTTATATTAAAACTACGATATGAACGAAGAATTAATTATTAATGATGAATAGACAACAATCCTGGAGTCGTGAGTTCGATTGACATACGGGGAACACTAATTTATATAGTGGCAATCTCATTAACTAAGATTTAGAGGGAGGAAATTCCGAAAAAGCTCGAAAAATAATTATGTGTCGGATCGAAACATGTTAAGTAACTAATCTTGTTAAACATTGTTTTTTTTTAAATTATCGTTTTATACATTTTTTTCTCTAATCTGGAATATTAAGAGATTTATTTGTATTTTTATGTTTCCAGCCTTCAGTAAACTCCCAATTCAAAGAGTCTGGTATTTACTTTAAGTAAGCGTGTTGCTAAAAATATTATTTCCGGCGTACATCAAATTCTGTTAGCTTACAAAGGGAAAAATACAGAATGGATAGTGAAATGGCTTAATCATCTCAGCACACAGGTGGGAAATCTGCTAGTTTACGCAACCCTCCGTGTCGGGGCTTTTGTATTATTGAAGTTTAATCTTTATGATGAACCGATTGCACCTGAATCCTTAGTTATTAATAGTGCTAATCCTTTGTGATGAAATAATTTCTCCTCGCTGTTCATCGATTAAATGTTACTTGGAATGTTTTCATTCTCTTTTTCATGGATGTTTTGCAACGCAATCACCTATATATTATTTACAATAAGCCAATATTTTCAATATTATTATTAATAGATAATTGATGCACGTAGAATGTAGAGAGTTCACATTAATTTTAAACCTGACAATGTTGTTTGTTTTATTTTACTCAAAACCAGTTCAGTCCACATAGAATATTTTTTCTTTATTTTTCATAAATAAACAATATTTTCATGTTGTAGACCAGGTACGAATAATATCTATTTAACAGTTAAAAAAATAAGATTAAAACCACCTCCAAGAAAAATTAATGTTTCCAGAAACATCAAAGGAGAAAAATATCAAGCCTATGAAAGTATAACATAATGTCAGCCAGCTATAGATCAGGCTAGGCCGGTAAAGAACTTTTCATTTGGCCCAGAAAGAGAAGGGTTAGTTTTGATTGGCCATTGTGCTGTTGTGGTGGGGAAATGGTGATAAATAACAATTAGGGGATGTGTATACTCCCTCCCTCCTATAGTATATCAGCCCTCATTACCCCTCCGTCTCTCTCTCTCTCACACACACACACACACACACTCACTCACTCTCCATCTCTCTCTGTCTCTCTCTCTATTTATATATATATATATATATATATATATATATATATATATATATATATATATAAAATTGTAACCTCTGTCTGTACATTGATTTATTTCTCGAAATTTCACGATAACTTTTCGTTTCACATGTCATAGACACCATAACTGCATTTTGTTTCTTTCGTGTCTGTTTGTTTGTTTGTTACCTTTTCACGCATAAACGGCTGAACCGAATTTTATGAAACTTGGTATGTATATTACTACTAACCCAACTTAGACTTTAGGATGTATTTATATTCTCTGAGACGAACAGGAGTGGGGGTTATACGGGAGGCTTGAAATTAAAAATAGCGATATTTCGTTTCCAATTAGTTTTTTGGCAAATATGCACATAACAAAAGTTGTTTATTTTGTTATTTAGAGTAACTTTTGTTTTATACACTTTCGTCGTATTCCGAAGTTTAAATGAGTTATACGCTAATAACTATAGCGGGAGTCAACAATGTTATTTGGCACAAAAGACTCAACCGAACTAAATGAAACTAGGTATGTGTATTAGCACTAACGCCTTCGTTATAACAAGCCATACCAACATTTATGGGGACGGGCAGGAGTGGGGGTTGTAGGGGAGGCCTGAATTTAAAAATGGCGATATTTCGTTTTTTGGCAAATATGAACATAACAAAAGTTGTTTATTTTGTTATTTAGATTAACTTTTTTTTTTTATACATTTCTCCAGGAACAATGTGTGGAGCAAGTAATTTGCGTAGAAATATTGATGTGCTCAACAATTCATTCCTATTTGAACTATCAGGTACCTCAGCTGGAAAAATTAATTCAAATCAATGTTAATATTTTGTCCTTAATAGCTGAAATCTATGCATAATGCACAGGAGACGGGAAATATGACAATTTGGAGGACAGTGAAGACTTACATAAAAAATTAATTTTATTATTAACAAATGCCAACAACGGGTATTAACCCTAAACACTGGACGGGTAAATGTCAAAATATTGTGCAAAGTAAAGCCTTGCCAAAAAAATACCATCACCATTCAGCCTCAAATCAATTCCCGGGCAAAGCCGGGTATCTGAGCTAGTATATATATATATATATATATATATATATATATATATATATATATATATATATATATAGTACATATTTTATGGAGTGTATAATTTCCTGTTTTTACAAACTCATTGACATTTGTTTTTAATTTTTTTTTTTTTTTGACATTTCTAATTATTAGTTATTATGAATCACTCCGTTTCAGGATATTTATTTCCGTCGAGATGTTGTATAACTTAACCCGAATATATTTGTTCCCAGTTCTGCTTATATTCATATAAACGGGGTCTCTTAAAAAGTATCCCTCTTTGAAACCTTAAAACATCCTTGATATCTTTGAGTCCAAGATGACGTCTTGTACAAGCTATTTTCAAGAAGCTATAGCCTTCAAGATGCTAGTGACTTGCCAAAATATGTAAAGTAACTTGATAAAAATAATGTGAGAACAGTAAAAATAGTATTTTTTCATACACTCCTGCCGTTATATATTCTGTTAGGAATGAGATTGAGTTACGATTTCAAGAATTAAATATCTGTAAATTTGTTTGCTTAGATAAAAACTATCATCTTTAGGCAGATTGTTTCTAAAAGGTCTAAAAGGACCTTTCAGGATCTAAATGACACCGTAAGAGTATAAATATAAATAGAGTTGGTATAAATTGTATAGTACAAATATTTATTATTTATTCATTCATAGAAATCTAGTATCTAAAATAACTAAAAGAATTTTCTTTTATATTCACAATTCTTCAAGGAGTTCTGAATTGTTCAAAAAGTTACTTCAATACAATATTAAATTCCAAAATATATTCCAAGAATGATTTAAGATAAAATGTTATTAGGCTTGTGGTCATATATAAATTCATATATATATATATATATATATATATATATATATATATATATATATAAAGATTTGAATTATTATAAAGCATTAAAATAATTCCGGAAGGAAATAAATATACGAGTATCGTATTTAATAAGTAAGCTATTAGTAAGAATATTAATAGTCGCTACCCGGCAAACCAGAGTTTAGTAACTTCCCAGTTAATTACCAGTAAAGCACAATGCTTAATGGTGGATTATTCTTTAAGTTGTGAGTAACTCATTAACTCACTAAAATTTCACATGTTTACCGTTTTATAATACTATAAATAACATAGCACATATTAATGCTAAAGATTATAAAAAGTAAAGCACTTATAAAAAGCAGAGTTACGTCACATGAATTTGTAAAAAGGAACTGATGAATGTGTTGATAAATATGCTGGAAACCTTCCACGCAGTACATCTAACGGGTTTTATCAACAACTTGTAAATAACATAAGTATCCACATCTATATATAAGTATCATTAAAACATTCTATAAATGCATTGGATTGGTTTATATACTAATAGTCATGGCTGCTCTATTTAAATTAAATATTTAATTTTTTTTTATTTAAGGTTGTTCTACTTCTACAAGGAAGGTCATTAGGAGACAAAAATATTCATATTATATTAAAAACGTTAAGAATTTTAAAAAGATCTCTTAAAGAGACTTCAGGAACTTAAAAAGATGTTGAGCAGTACTTTCTTCATTCTTCAGTATTTCATGTAGAGAAGATCCCAGATTGTACATTCTTCTGGCCTTGTTGTAAAAAGGCCAATGCACTAACACATATTCTACTGCAAACTTTCATGGTTTTAATTATGGCAGGTTGGATAAAAAAGATATCTTAGGAGCTATGCTTGTGAGTGACGTGTAACCAATTCTTAGACGAGTAAGTACGATTTCTTCGAGGGGGTCAAAACCTCTTGATGATGTTTTCTATTTCTTGATTTTTACTAAATTGGTATTTGATGATAGCCATCTTGTGTTGCCGTCTTGTTTCAGTACTCATCGAACTTATTTTAATCGCCTTTTGGGTTTAAATTTTATTGCCAACAGATAGCCTATTTATTTCTTGGTTAAAAACCACTTTGGTTATACGCCAGCAAAGTCCAAATAATCCAAACAATCAATGAAATATATATATTCACACTTCATCACTATCCTAGTTCAATAAGAAAAATATAAAAATATGTGCACGGAAAAAATCTACATGATCATTATATATTATAAAATGATCAAATATGTTTCAATGAGTCCGAAAACCACACAATGCCTATCAAAAATCAGTATGGCATTGGTAGTGACCTATTAATCATTAAAAATCCGACCGTTTTGAAAAAAATAGAACGATGTTTCGGAGTGCTAACTCCAAATTGCATAGATTTTTACACTAGAAACGATTTAGATAACTCTTACCACCTGTAACCACACCAAACCAAAAATGCGGAAGGGAAGAAAGATCAGAGAACGCTTAGCATTGAGAATCTGAAATTAATTCAAGATATTTCAGCATAACAATACATATATTTATTATAATGAACCTCTCGAGCTGTCCTTGAGATAGGAAAAGCACAGTACAGAAAAACTTCTGTAACATTTTTTTTTGTTTTTATTGAAAAATACATTATTTTAACCAAAGTATGAGCAGCTTTAACCAGTAGTAATTGTGTAGGAAGACAATTGTAAATAAATTTATTGGACCCACAAATAAAATTGCTAAACACAATTTAATATATGCGAATAAACACTGCATAACAAGCGTTGATATTTAAGTTAAATAATACAACCCAATTCATTATAACCGTAAAAAAAAAAGGAAAGAGGCCCACAATTACGCATTACTTTTTATTATTACTATTATGACCCTAAGAAATTAGACTAACGTGTAACTACTTATTCTCTCATTATTATAAGTTTGCCTTCATGTTCAATTTCCCATTTATTCATTTCTTGTCAGTCATCAGAAAGTTGAATGACATTTATTTTATAAGAAAGAATTGCTAAAGCAACGCATCTTCTTCTAAAAGTATCCCCCAAAATGAACAAAGTTCACAAGTTCAAAATGCCCTGAGATGCCATTTGATTTGACGGACCACAGTGAGTAAAATGTTTGAAGAAAACTGAAAACTGATTACGAAAAACGATTAATACTTGATCACAATAAAGCCTACAAATCATGCTTATTATTAAGTTGATAAAGAGAAAGCATTGAATTAAACTAGGCGAAAGGATTATAATTTTTGATAGAAGTTCAGAAAGAACTAACAGAAAATGTATAACCTTGTACATTGAGCTTGTATTATACAAGTGTAATGCGGATTGAAAAAAAAAAAATAAGTAGTAATTTGCATAATACTGGTTAGACCGGCTTTTGAGTCTACTATAAAACTGAAAAACGTGGGCTAGTTCCTTTTGTAAATTTAGTGGAGAAATTCAGTTGTTAGCCGAATATTCCATATACTATGAAGGATATTATGCACAAGCTCCGCTAAATAGTATTAACACTTTAAAAAAAATAAAGTTTAACAAATATTCATAATATATTTTGTAAATGATGTTAGTATATCAGAGACTAAGTGCAGGCATTAAAAAGTTATATTAGAGTAAATATTAAAAGTAATAAATGTTGAATATGAATCAAACATTGGTGATTCAAAAATATGTCAATTTGTTATTTGTTTACATTACATCTGTTTTTGTACACATACTCAAAGACGGCAGCTACAAGAGAGAGGCGGTCAAAATCATTTCTGAAAGACTCTTTAATCCAGAGCAATAGAGAAAATATTTATTTTTAGCTAAGTGACTAACCTCTTATCTGTATCATTCATTTCCAAGATTCTCCGTTAAAATAGAGAATTGCACAATTTGCATAATCACTTCGATTTATACTATAAATGTATGCGATAATAGCATAATACGTTCCGTATCCAGACGACCGATGATAACCATTGGCAAACATTTTCGGTACCAATAAAGTAAAATAATAAAAAATAAAGGGGCTTCTAACAGAGCTATTAAGCAAACGTCGAGAACAAACTGCAAATATCATAGCCTAGTGCGTCTTAAAGGTCGTAGTGTAAAAGTATCGTAAAATATACTGGAACAAGGAGGACAATAGAATTGATAGGCATTTTCAGTAAAAATATAATACAGGGTCTTTTTATAGCAAAATAAAGTAATTACTGATCGCAAATAGACTAAGATTTAGAATAAATAGCGAATTATATTGCATGTTGTTCTTGATTGAAAATATTATAGAGTGGTGCAAAATATAACGCCGATTTATAGACACTAAAGGTGAGAGTGAATATGAATGGACAACAATTCACAAATCAATAATATCTACAATATGATTTAAAATATAACCAACAATGTCTGTCTTAAATCTATTAATAACGAACAATATAAAAAAGAAAGTACATTAACAAGAAAGAGTATAAACTGACAAACAGTAAACATAATAAATGGAGGGAAAAGTATGATCAATGATGCCAGGAGAATATTTAGTCTAAATATGAGTTAAAAAGTTTAAAAAAGAACACTTTTTTCAATTCTATAATTTTGTCATTCGAGGGGACCATGACAAAAAAAATCCTCCTAAAAAACCGGCCTAAACAAACTGAGTTGTAGATCCGATACACTAATGTATACATTAAGAATGGAAGAACTATTAGAAGCCCAATCAAAATAAGAAGAAGGAGCAACTCACCGTTAACCAAAATAATTATTCAATTACTATCCGTCTAATTTAGAGAGCATAATCACACAAATAGGCGGTGGCAAGAAAAAGTGTAAAATAAATTGTGACAGCGTTTATGCGCAGATTAAAATTAATGTAGTATAAACATGAGACTACTAAAAAAATTAAGTTTTTATTCAAAACTCTAAAACATAGTGAGTTAACGATTTCGGTTTGATCAATAATAAATGTAAATATTCTGGTCATGAATGAAGTTGTATATAGTTTCAAGGTTTATAAGGAGTAAGGATGTAGTGATACCAATTGTTTACATTATCTAACTAATATAATGCTGTTTGATGTTTTCAAATATATAATCTTATTGGAATTGGAGTTTCAAAAATTAAAAAAAAAAAAAATTGTGTTCGAAAATATTTAGACGAAATTAATTGTCATAAAAAAGTATCAATGAAAAATCAGAAGCATCAATCATCGTAGTCTATCGTAGGGATTTTTTTTTTTTGGAGGTAATTAATTACAGGTAATTTTGCGTAATGATTGTACATACCTGCATGAGTAGCCAATTGAGATGCGGATCGGGAACAATCTGATCGTCGTGTCCAGTGACTAGAGCGCACGTCTCCATGTCAAGCCAGAGCCACAACCCGACATGTACTGAGGGCCGCCCCACTACCACTGGCCGGAGGAGAGCGGGGAATTTTTACCCGGCTCAGAGGGACAAAACGAATTTTCCCCTCGATGAGTTCCCCCCCACCTTATCTATGTGTATGGGCGACTCTCTCCCAAGAGAAGCGTGCTATAGTTCTTCCTGCTCCCCCTGGACATGTCTGCTGTTTCACTCCGTTATGCAAGAATACGATTGCCCTAGTCCCCCCCTCGGGACAGCCCTCTCAGCCATATATTACATAAATCTTTTTTTTTTTTTTTTTTTAATCGTTTGGCAAAATTTATAACCTCTTTATTATTATTACTCTTTTTTTCTTTAAATGGTAGCCTTATTTAAAGAAGATCAGCCTTGAAGGAATAGCATCACGTTCTACTTCTCCAAGATTTCATATAGCCCGTACTCTAAAAATACCAACCCGAACGAATTGTACCATATGTTTTTTTTAATCCGTCTTAATTCCACGTGTCCTACTCATCAACCTGTCACTTTAATATTGCATACATCACGGACCGTTTTCTATAAGCTATAATCTTAAACAACCATATTAGGTTAAACGAGCATTATAATTTCATCTTACTTATTACGCCTGTTCACTCACGGACAACTTGAAACGGTTTTTTTTTCCTTCAAAGGTTAATGCCTCGATTTAATAAATCTTCAACGGGAATCCGTTAATTTATATCTAAATTAACTCACCTATTTCCAGTTTAAACACATAAATACATACAGTTTATAAGTATGGCCTTAATCAAATGAAGTAGAATGCCCAAATAGGACGAATTTAACCTTCAAATGTTTTTGAATTTCTAACAGATCCACACATCCAATGATGCCTCGATAAGAGTGTTGATTCATCCAAGATTGTCAGAGAACAAGCTTCCTACATTAAAATTATATATATAATTGTTCAGATGTTTTCGACCAGGTTATATTTATATATGGTGTGTTATCTATTCTTTTCGGAGTTTTGGTCAATGTTGGTGAAATAAATCTTAGTTTATGCCGATATTTCGAGAATCATTATTTTCTCTTCTTCAGGGCAAGACTAAAGATACCTATAAACTATTATACATGGTTATTGCACTATTACTAGGGTTATGTCATGATGACACTATGAGTAGGGTTAACCCCATATATATATCGTAGCGACTCAATGTAAACTGTTTAAAAATAATACTTAAATATATTAATATTTATAGAATTAGGCACTCCAGGAAATTATGCCTTAGTCCCTTCTAGGAAGTCCTATAAAGAGTAAAAACTCATTATTACTCAAGTTTTTAAAAAAGAAGGATTTTATTTATTCTAGTTTCATTAGTGTCATACTACAGTATTTTGTAATAATGTATATATTAATTTTGTATTTCATTGTTTTAGTCTACACTTTATAATAGAGGCTTAATTCTTTCATACATACATATGAAAAACTAAATAAAGTATTACAAATCAGGTTCAGCTTGTCCATTTGTTAAAGCCCACTTTAAGCACAAAGGCTAATTGGGATGGGTTATATATAGATTATTTAAGAAGTTCCTCAATAAATAAATTCCTATTGCCCAGGTAAGAATGGTACTCACTGCTCGATGCGTGATAATATCCTTGGTTCAAAATCTTCAAGGGCAAAGGGAATTTATTTATTGATGTTCTCAGTAAATAAAATTATTAGCTCTAGAAAAAGGTGGCATCTCGATTAGCTACAGTTAAAAACTGCCCAATTTAAGCCATAGTATAAATATATATCTAAAATAGAAAGCTCTAAGTTTCAAATCGAAATAATAGAAACAAAAACTCAAGTGGGAATAAGGATTCATCCATTTCTTTAATGGCATTATGGACGGAACATAACTTTGGCATCAATTTCTAAATACTTTTATGTCAAAGAGGAACCCATTTTTCTAATTATTTTTTTTTTCCGATGAGGGAAAACATTGTCAGGCTTACACAATAATTTGAAAAAGAATGACGGCATATCGACAATGACATAGAAAAGTCCTCACGATTGTCTAATTAAAAACATTAGACTCGGCTTACTACAAAAAATATCTGGCTAATAGTTGAACAATTAAAACCTAACCAATCCGATTTTGACTTGAAACAGCAGACGTAAAAATTGATGAAGTAATAAGAAATTTAAATAATAAAAATTACCTAGGAACATCAGAACCTCTGTGGAAATTACTAAAATCGTAGCTATTGTTTTTTCAAACTTTACCAACGAAATATATATGGATAGAAAAGCAGAAGAGAGTTTTTTTTTTTTTCTGTTAAAAATGAGTTATTTAATATGTAATCCAGAAAATATTATTCAATATTTTGTGAACTGAAAAAAATATTCAATCTTCATTATACATTGTGAATGACTGTACTGTCCTGAAGTAAATCCTGGAGCACCACTGCCGTATAATGGAAGACGATCCATTCCGACACCTAAGAGGTATGGCAGCATTCATGCCAGAGAAGTACCGAGATTTTATACTGTCTTTTCTAGTAAATCAAAGAGTCCATTTTAACTTCGTCACAGGTCTACTAAAATTACAGAACAATCAGACGTAGCTAATAATACATCTTCAAGATAATTCATTTCCGAAGAAGAACCCTAAGTCAGACAGAAGTGGTAAAGATGCTGAATTGTGAAGACTGGATGAACTTCGTGCCATATATAATGAATGCTGGCTGCTAGCGGAAACATCAATACATTATGTGAATAAATCGCTTACTAGTTATTTGATATAAGATTTTACATTAGTTGTTATTTTATAATATAACTCATAAATTCTAATTATAAAAATAATAAAACATGTAACTTTATTTTCAGTATGTAACATTATATTAAGTATGAGTGCAATAATTAACTCTAAAAGTAACTGGCCTTGGGCTGACAGTATATTAACCATGCCTTAAATATATTAAGGCTGAATTTATTATGTTATATTGAAAACAAAAATGATTATTCATTCATTAAATTCAATAATACATCTCAATATGATTATTGTTAAGGCTACTAAGTTCAGTGTCATTTAGTATTTTGTTGAGAATGTCCATTGTATTATTGTAGAATGTCTCAATATTCGCTATTTATTAAAAACAAAGTAGTGCCCATGTTCATATTCCCATAGTATGGCATTAATAAATAACTATAACTAGCGTGATAATAATAATTTACTTTAAGTATCATTAGGGCTAGGATTTTCATGTAATTAAAAATGCCAAATATGTAAATATATAATATGTATTGATTTTGATACAAATATGTAAATAATTACGTAAAGTTAGTGAAATATGTAAGCAGTGAATAACCTTCTAAAACAGTTTGTACTCTCATTTTTTTTATTACAATACAAAAACGGTTTTATTTTAAACATAAAAATACAAAAACAAAAACAGTAAGGAAAACAGTTTGAGACTAAATGCATTTTCAAATTTTCAAACATAAAACTACGTCGATTGGGCCTTAGTATCGACTTGAATCTGCTGAATGAGCGTTCGACGTCAACTGATGTAACTGGAGCGTTTCGGAAAGCGGCTATTTCAGAATAGCCCCAGAATGTTTTCAGTTGGAAACTCACGAAGATATTTTAAAACTCGTTCTTTGTTTTTCCTTGCGACTTTCCCCATTTCGACAAAAATGAAAATTGAATTAATCAGAAAATATAATTTTCAAATCGTGTTTGGCAAGAGTGACACGCACTTTACCACTCACAAATAAACACTAATTATGAAATAGGTTTGGTTTTGTTTATTCAGAGCCAAAACCAAGGGAGATGGAATCTTAGAATTGTTTTGTAGGGTTTGGTTCTAGGAAGCAATCAACAGTGGCAATAGAAGGGCCAATTCTTGTGAAAAAATATTTTCTTCATGCACTCGTTATTCAGTTTTGTTGTAAAGAAATAGAAAAATTTAAAAATTAACAAATATGGAGTAAAATATGTAAAAATTCCCAAAGTATGTAAGAAATATGTAAATTTAGTCAAATATGTAATAATATGTAAAATTAAATTGGCTTAATTTGATCCCGATTGCGTTAAAACATATACTATGAGTTGATATAAGGTGATATCGAAGTCAGTAGCAAATATGTATTTACATAGGAATCCTAGCCCTAGTTATCATTATCTCCGAAGTACTTCAACGAGGATTATTGGTTTTTTACACGATGCCACGGTATAATTTTACTACCTTTTGGGGGATGAGTACTAGTAAAATTAGTACATTCAAGACAGTCCAACACACACACACACACACACACACAGACATACACGCGCAGTTCTTATCCCCCACTTTAAAATAAATAAAGATTGACTTATTGACTAAATAAGTTTATCGATATTTGAATTGAGCTGGATTAATTTTGCTGAATTGGTACACACATTCCGTTAGTTTGAAGGTGATTATTGTCATAAAAATTAGGTAAAGCAGCATACCTCAAAGAAATCGCTGATTACCTCAAAACATGATGATTTGCGAGATCCAATGACATACTTGATATCCTTTTGAACTTGATAGGCAGAGCCAGCACTTACGTCACACAATAGTAAACTTATTGTATTGGGGACAGAGGGATTTTGATTAAAACCTAACGGTACTTATCTCTAAACAACAAAAAGTTCGACACGCAGGGGCTGCGTAAACTAAGCAGATTTCCCACGTGAACTTTTATAGAGAATTCTCCATACTGGTAACACAACACCACGGTGACTAAATAAAACCCGTTAATGAGAAATCTTTCAGTTAATTAAAATAAATTCCCAACTGAAACGGCTTCTGAATTGTAAGAATAATTTATATTTTAATAACTCAAATTTTAGTAGTCGAAAAACTAAAGAAGGGGGGGGCGGATGAACAGAACGTATTTGCATAAATCTCACTAAGTAACGAAGGTAAGGTAAGGTTAGAAACGACAGTTGAGGTTAGGAGAAACTTCCACCTGACCCGAGAAGTTACGAAAATGGCCGACCTAATCCGAACTACGGGTATACCCGACCACAGACTTCATAAAAATGCAAATATCTCGGTTAATATTCAAGATAGAGAATAAACGTATATAACAATGGTTATATTAAATTTAATTTGCAATAGGATTGGTTCTGTACAATTTTTCGATCCGATGCACATTAACGGAGATATTTTGAATTTTCGAAAATCCCCCCTCTAAACCCCCCCTCCCTCTGGTCCAATTTTAGCCATTAACGAACTTGATCTGTCTTTTTACATAAAACGGTGTAATACCTATACCGAGAGTTACTAAAGACTGAACAAGTAGGAATAACTTGCTTAGTACTTGAATTACGCTAAATATCAAGTATGGTATTGATAAAATGAACATTTTCAAAACACAAATGTAAAACCTTAATCGCAGAACAAATTTTCATGTATCTCGTATAATGAAGTTCACATGGAAACAATATTTGAAATTTAAGCTTAGAATATATAGATTCATGGTATAACAGCTTATTTTTATTTAGACGTGAGTAGGAGTGGTGGTTTACTAAAGGCTGAAAACTAAAAATACCAAATATCTCGGTTAATATTACTTTTAGAGGAAATATGTATATAACAACATTTATAGACAATTAAATTTCCAATAAGACTAATTCCTATGGAGAAATTCTCCCCCTCTAAGCCCCTGTTCGATATTAGCCGTTAACGAATTTGTAAATCGAGTTTGGTGACGATAAAACAATAATTACGACCGCTAGAGCGGTAACAGATAAATATACATATATATGTATGAGGGAGAGGGAGAGGGGAGAGGGGGAGGAGCGAGAGAGAGAGCGAGAGAGGAGAGAGGGAGGGGAGAGGGAGAGGGAGAGGGGAAGAGAGGGGAAGAGGGAGGGAGAGGAGAGAGAGAGAGTGAGAGTGAGAGGAGAGAGAGAGAGGGAGAGGGGGGGAGAGGGGAGGAGAAGGAGAGGGGGAGAGGAGAGAGGGAGAGAGGAGAGAGAGAGGGAGAGGGGCAGAGGAGAGGGGAGAGAGGGAGAGAGAGGGAGAGGGGAGAGGAGGGAGGGGGGGAGAGAGAGAGAGAGAGAGAGAGAGAGAGTAGAGAGAGAGAGAGGGCGGAGGGAGAGAAGGAGAGGGGGAGAGGAGAGAGGGAGAGGGGGAGGAGAGGGAGAGGGGAGAGAGAGGGAGAGAGTGGGGAGAGGGAGAGGGGAAGAGAGGGAGAGGGTGAGAGAAGGGAGAGAGAGAGAGTGAGTGAGAGGAGAGGGAGAGGGAGAGGGGAGAGAGGGAGGGAGAGAGAGATGGAGGGAGAGGGAGAGGGGAGAGAGAGGAGAGAGGAGAGAGTGAGAGAGAGAGAGAGGAGGAGAGGGGGAGAGTGAGAGAGAGAGAGAGAGAGAGAGAGAGAGAGGGAGAGAGAGTGAGAGGGAGAGAGAGAGGAGAGGGGGGGGGGGAGAGAGAGAGAGAGAGGAGAGAGAGGGGAGGGAGGAGAGAGAGAGAGAGAGAGAGAGAGAGAGGAGAGAGAGAGAGAGAGAGGGAGAGAGGGGAGAGAGGAGAGAGAGAGAGAGGGAGAGAGGGAGAGAGAGAAGAGAGTAGAGAGGGATAGCGAGAGAGAGAGGGAGGGAGAGATAGAGGGAGAGAGAGAGAAGAGAGGAGGAGAGAGAGAGAGGAGAGAGAGAGAGAGAGAGAGAGAGAGAGAGAGAGGGGAGAGATAGAGGTGGGAGAGAGATAGAGAGAGAGAGAGAGAGGGAAGAGAGGAGAGAGAGAGAGAGAGAGAGAGGAGAGAAGAGAGGAGAGAGAGAGAGAGAGAGAGAGAGGAGAGAGAGAGAGAGAGGAGGAGGAGAGAGGAGAGAGAGACGAGAGGGAGAGGGGAAGAGAGAGAGAGAGAGAGAGAGAGAGAGAGAGAGAGAGAGTGAGAGAGAGAGAGTGAGAGAGAGAGAGAGAGAGAGAGAGAGAGAGAGAGAGTTAGAGAGAGAGAGAGAGAGAGAGAGAGAGAGAGAGAGGGAGAGAGGGAGAGAGGGAGAGAGAGAGAGAGAGAGAGAGAGAGAGAGAGAGAGAGAGAGAGAGAGAGGGATAGAAAATGGCTATTAGCATATAATCCAGATAGTACTTGTGGCATCAAGGAAGTTAATGTCGTCATGGAATAGAAACCTTGGAAACGGCTGAGTGTGGGCAGTAGGAGAACACAGAAGCCATGTACGAGGTACTTCATGTTGTTCACTTTTATATATCCTGAAAGAAAGTGCCAACTGCAGCAGGGGTTAGCGGTCATGAAATGCAGGGCAGAAATGTAACACCGATTGTCCAGTGTTAGCTGAATAGCCTCCCACGCATAACCCTTCAGGTAACCGATTTTGTAATTCAAAGAGCCCCCCACGCAGGAGCTGCGTTAACTAAGCAGATTTCCCACATAAGTCACGTATATGCATTTGTCTCAAAATTTAAAAGTTCTATGAGAACAATATTTGGCATTTAGATTTCAAATGAGGTGTTTCATAATATAACAGCTTATTGTTGGAATGGCATGAATAGGAGTGGGGATTTACCTAAGGCTAAAAACTAAAAGTCCGTCACGCAGGGGCTGCGTAAAGTAAGCAGATTTCCCAAGTTTCAAGTTTTACAATAGAGAAATCTGACTAATAATAACAGTAGTAGTAACCTATTCACGAGGACGAATAGTTACGGAAACAGCCGCACTAGCTTTCGGCGGAAAGTCCCGAACATAGCCGACTCCTGCCAACCACACGCACAATACAAATATCTCGGTTAATGTTCAAGATACCGAATATATGTATAGAACAATATTTATAGAAATTTTTAATTTGCAATAAGATTGATTCTATACAATTTTTCGATCCAACGCATAATAACGGAGATATTTTGAATATTCAAAAATCCCCCCTCTAAACTCCCCCTTCCACTGGTCCGATTTCAGCCATTAACGAACTTGACCTTTCTTTTTACATAAAACGATTAAATATGAGGTTTGCTAACGATCAAACAAAAATTGATCACCAAAATGATTCACAACAAAATTGGAAACAGATATATATATATAATTTTGAACGGACCTCATTTTCGTCATCTCCTGGGTAGGATCGATGGACATTTGAAGAAAATTTTCAAAACTCACGTACGACCTCAATAGCTGATTTCCCTTAGGGGAAATCTGCTAAAATGCAAACTTCTAAGTTAATAATCAAGATAGTGAAAAGACATTTATAGAAAATTACATTTGCAATGAGATTGGCTCTATACAATTTTTAGAGACGGAAATATTAAGAATTTTCGAAATTCCCCCTTGATCATTCTTTTTACATTAGAGTTTGATAACGATTAAACAAAAATGCGACCACTAGAGCGTTAACAGACAAATATCCTTCCATTATTAGTGTCTATTCTTTTATATTAATGCGCATAAGGTTATAGGAAGCCATTGCATCTTAATCTTACCCTCATTTATTTTTTCTCCTTCGGTCTCGTAGAAATTAGAACCCTTTCTCGCAAGAACAACACCTTGTCGTAACCAGTGGATAGGACCGAAACTAAACAAGTCTCGAACAACTATGTCCAATACTGTTAAATTCTTATCGGGTCAATAATTATAGATAATGACTACCCTGTAAATTAGACCTTGTTTTGTAAGTCTGAGTAGTTGATGAAAGTAACCAAAAAAAAAATATATAAATATACACCCACGCCCTCATGAATCATTTAAATTGCTTTGAATATTAGTAAAAATTGTGTCTCAGCTTGGGTCAATTAATAAATCTCAGAAAGTAAAATTCCATTTAAATATCTTAATAGCCTTTGCAGCCATCGACCACCCTCACCGAGACCCAATAAACAAGGTCGATAAACAGTCAAATATTTCCTAACTTGATAATGCAGCTACACGATCCATAACCCTGATAACATAATTATTTTTAATGAGGAATTACTTTGAAAATCCTGAATAATTCTCTCTTAAACCTAAAACGCCCTTCATGCATGAGCTGCGTAAACTAAATAGATTATCCACATTTTTAGCACAAATTTAGCAATATTCCTTATATATATATATACTAGCAGGCTCGACAGACGTTGTCCTGCAAGATATATCAAGCGGTTAGGATATTAAATTTAATAATGTTATGTTTAAATCAAGAGCTACTTTTAATAACACAAAAAACAACTTTTGTTATGTGCACGTTTGCCTGAAACCCAATAGAAAATGAAATATCACCAATTTTTTATTCAGCCCTCCCTTATAACCCCCACTCCCGTTTAAGCCTAAAAACATTTAATACGAGTATAGCTTATAATCATGCAAGAACTAATGCTAATTCACATACCGACTTTTGTTAAGTTCGGTTCAATCGTTAGTGCCTAATAAAATTGTTGGCTCTCACTATAATTGTTTAGTGTATATCTCGTTTATACTTTTTTATACCACCAAAGTGAATATAATAAAAGTTACTCTAAATAACAAAATAAATAACTTTTATCCTGTGCATATTTGCCGAAAAACCAGTAGGAAAAGAAATATCGCTATTTTTAATTTTATGCTTCCCTTACAACCTCCTGCTCCATCTGCCGGGCTGATTTTTGAATCTAAACCATCCAGGGCATCACCCAAACGCATACAAAAAAATTCATTCAAATCGGTCCAACCGTTTAGAAGGAGTTCTGTGACATGCAAACGCACAGTAGAATTATATATAAAAAAGATACGATAAACATTTTTGTTCTTATAACTCTAATTCCAATGGAGATATTTAGTATATTTGAATCTTCAGTCATTCCTACTTTTGCGATTTTCCCTTTATTAGATCACTAAATACTTGCCATAAAATTGATTTGTGAAGGAGAAATAAAGAATATAATGTGAGTTAACGTCATCAGTGAGTCATTCCAGCAAGTGTGGAATCTGTTAAAGCTTGTGTTAACCTATTATTTCACGAAATGCACTAATTGTTTATTAAAATATCTGAATAAATACGTAGAAAAAAAAAAACAACCTTCTCTTGAAGATCGGGACAGGTGTTCCGTCTTTTAAAACCATTTCAGGTTCAACCCATTCCTGGAGCTAATTTTGAATGAATATAATATTTTTAGCTTCACCACATTCAAAGATTTTCCTTTCATGGAAAAACTAAATGTGATCGCCCTGCTTACAAAGAATAGTTTGGACAATCATTGTCAAGTGCCCTTTATCAAAATCATTTTAAGTGATTAATCCATCTTGTCCATTTATTTTTTATGATAAAAATTATTCACACAGTTCATTTCGCACTAAAACTTACTAAAGCATAGTCCTGATAATATATTCTGTACTGTTTGTATTAAGATTATTTAAAAAGCGCGTGGGATTAAATTATGGGAATATATTTAGTGGAGTAAAAAATACAAAAGGCTTATCCCATGTCGCCTTGTTGCAAACAGTATCTTGAATAAATAAAATAGCTATGGAAGGATTAGGAATATAAACTGGGATGGGATGATTTTACTTGAAGGTCTGCACCATGCTGATTTCATGACTATGAGTGTTGAATTATTGAGGTGGCGTTTTATTTTCTGCAAACAGTATTCATAATTGTGTTCCGTTTACTCCTTATATCTAAGAGGACACGTGCCGAATTTAGCCCCGTTCACCACTGATTCACCTCTTCATACTGTGAGATATTTAGGAATCAAAAAAAAAAGCCTTCATTCCTTTTAAAACGTTTATTTCATGAGCAACAGAGAGATATCAAAGTAAGCGCTCAGCCATTAGTGCCCTGTCAAAGAATTGAAAACGGCTGGTCTCGATGCTGACTTCTTGAAAAATGTTTTTTATTAAATAACTTCAATATATCGTAAAATAGCTATATATTTCTACTTTAAGGTGGAAAACATTCTTTCAAATGTAAGTACAAATAAATAAATAAAAGAAAGGGAGATTTATTGAATAGATATATGTACAATATATGCACATTGCTACATTAAGTAAGTATTCACTCCCAAATGTTAATTTAATATAAGGAGGAAAAATAAATCTTACCATAAGCTAATAATAAGATAATATTAGCTAACTAAGAATAGAAATAAATGCCATATTGTAAATAAATCATGATGAAGATTTAGGTTAAAATAATAAATAAATAATAATATAAATAAGACGTGCTTGTTTTTTTTTTATTTATCTTTGTTGTTGTCTCTTATATATTTATTTTATATTCTAATTATATTTTGGGGGCTCAGGTTAGCCATGCGAGTTAAAGCGTTAACCTTTATATCACATGGCAAACCTAGAGTGGCGAGTTCGATTCTCGCCTGGGCAAAGGAAATTATTTAGTGACGAAATTCATTAAATAACATCCTAAAATCCCACCCTGGCTAGAAAAGGGTGGTAACCTGTAGATAACCCGTCCCAGTTAGCCTGAGTTGCAAAAAGTGGACGTTAATAAATAATAATATTGTTAATTATATTTTTTTAGCTTAAATATTGTCACAAACTTATTACTTTTACTTTAAATTAACTTTTTTTTTCATTAAAATTTATTTACTTTTATTTCTTTATTTTAAATGCCATGTTATTGATGATTTAGCTGTGTAATCAGAAACTCACCATTGGTGAGCAGCCACAATTAATTCTTTAATGAAGCGTTTTCCTTCTTGTCGGGCGATAATAACCTAGACGTTTAACAGCAGCAGTAAAATCGCAATAGGCAATAGGAATGTACCCGTATTTAGTGAAGAACTCATTAAAAAAATCCTTAGTCCCATCCTAGAAAAGGGTGGTAACCTGTAGATAACCCGTCCCAATTAACCATAGTAATAAAAAGTGGACGATAATAAATAATAATTATAAAAATCCCATGAAACCAACCATTTCTACTTGATCGCGCAAACATATTTGTTTCTTCTGTAAATATAATGTTAATTCTTCTAACAGTTTTTTCTCCGGGTTTTGATTTATCCTTTCCTTTAACTTAATTTTAATTTTATTTGTTAATATTTAATGTCCGCGGAAATTTTAAAAACCGGTTGACGAAATAAAATATACTTTGTTTTTTACTTCGTTTACTCCAAGATTATATTACAAATTATAATGTGCTAGTACTTGTATTTTTTTAAAATTATTACTTATGGATACTTTTTTTTTTAAAAATCGTGAAGGAAATTTGTGTATGTGAACACACATTTATGTAAAAGTTAATTAAGATTTGAAATTACTATTCCTAAACACCCATGAATGTGTGTTAAGTACAAGTCATTTTGAAAGGCTGTGTTAAATATTAGAAATACAGTTATTTTCTATAATGGCGTAATGTACAACTGTTCCGTCTTATAGTTCATTTAAATATCTCATTACCCAAGGCAAGGAAACACAATTTATACCGAAATTAACGAATAAGAATTGCCTTATTATAGAAGGCCCTTTGCTTGTAATGACTTCTCTTAAATCTCCAAATTACTTTCAAGGAACGTTGTATGGAATTAGTGTTTATTAACACGTGAATACCCTGAACAATATTTACTCATGGGAAAGAAAAGAAAAAAGAAAAAGAGCTTGATTAAAAAAAAGCACTTTACTTCTATGAACCATTTTAATGAGACATTCAACTTCTAATGATTTATTTTTAAATATCGAAAGTTCGTTGCTTAATAGAACAATAAAAGTCCGTCACGCAGGGGCTGCGTAAACTAAGCAGATTTCCCACGTAAAGTTATACAATAGAGAAATCTCCATACGAGTGCCGAAAAGTTACGGAAACGGCCGAACTAGCTTTTGGCGGGAAACTCACTTCGTCCGTTATGCACCCACATTTAATAAAAATGCAAATATCTCGGTTATTGTTCAAAATAGAGAATAAATAAATATAACAATATTTATAGTAAATTTAATTTGCAATATGATTGGCTCTATACAATTTTTTGATCCGACGTATAGTAACGGAGATATTTTGAATTTTCGAAAATCCCCCCTCTAAACCCCCCTCCCACTGGTCCGATTTCAGCCATTAACGAACTTGATCTGTCTTTTTACATAAAACGTTTAAATATCGAGTTTGGTTACGATCAAACAAAAATTGCGACTGCGAGAGCGTTAACAGACAAATATATGTAAATGTATATACTATTTGTCTGTTAACGCTCTAGCGGTCGCAATGTTTGTTTGATCGTTACCAAACTCGATATTTAAACGTTTTATCCCAAAAGGCAGATCAAGTTCGTTAATGGCTGAAATCGGACCAGTGGGAGTGGGGGGGGGTTTAGATGTGGGATTTTTGAAAATTCAAAATATCTCCGTTATTATGCGTCAGATCGAAAAACTGTATAGAATCAATCTTATTGCAAATAAAATTTACTATAAATATTGTTCTATACATTTATTCTGTATCTTGAATATTAACCGAGAAATTTGCATTTGTATTCTGTGTATGGTCGGCAGGAGTGTGCTTTGTTTGGGACTTTTCACCCAGAGCTCTGGGGGCCGTTTTCGTAACTGTTCGTCCCTCTTGAATAGGTTTAGAACTCCCTTGCTGTTGTTATTAGGCAGATTTCTCTACTGTAAAACTTCACGTGGGAAATCTGCTTAGTTTACGTAGCACCATGCGTGACGAACTTTTATTTTAATGATCTGGTTGGAACTCAAATATATCATTCCTTCCTAATACCATAAATTGAACAAAATTACCTTATATATATATATATATATATATATATATATATATATTATATAATTTTGAACGGACCTCACTTTCGTCATCCCATAGGTAGGATCGAATGGACATTTGAGAAATTTTTCGAAAATCGCGTCATGAGTACGACCTCAATATCTGATTTCCCTTAAGGGAAATCTGCTAAAATCATTCATGTTTAAGTAAAAGGGGCAGAATATTTTGTTTTCTTTATCTAAAGAATGAGTACTGTTTTGTCTCCACGAAAATAAAATAGCACTTTTCTATAAGTTAAAAATTAAACTTACATTAGTCTTTGTATAATATAAATATATAATAGTTCAAAATAAATTCAATTCAATTCAATGAACAACAGTTCAATTTTCTGTCAATGCAATAAACTCTTCTCCTTTCTAAAAACCACATAAATATTTTTTCTAACATTATTGAATTATTGGGTGTATCGGGACATTTACATAATGACATGTAATATTCATAATCTCACATGGTAAAATCTAGAGTGGTGAGTTCGATTCCCACTTGGGTAATAGAAATTTATTTAGTGACAAAATGATTAAATAAAATCCTTAGTCCCTCCCTGGCTAGAAAAGGGTGGTAACCTGTAGATAACCAGTCCATAATAATAATAATATAATTATATTTACATAAAGTAACAAAGTTCGCAATTTGGGATTAAAAAATTCTGACTGATTCTAGAAAAATCTGAACTTAATTTATAAAGCCTTGGAGATAAATTAAATTTATATTTTGAAAAAGAGAAAAACAATTAACTTATCACACTAGAACGGCTTGTATTAACATAGATATTAACGTAATCCCTCTTGAATATTAAATAATAAATGACAAAAGTGTTATAGATATTATTCCAATGTCAGAGACCAAACACATTCACGATCGAAACAAAAAATTCCTATTTTTTCGAAAAACATTTTCGATTAATAAATTATTAAAAAAACAATTCAGCATATTTTAACACAAATCACAACTCCTTAATACGAATAAAACAACACAAATCACAGCACTTTAATAGAAATGTAGCATCCAAATCATAACTCTGTAATACTACGATGTCACAACTCGTAACACAAATCACAAAGTCGTAACACTTTAATACAAATAGAACAACGCAAGCATCTATAGCAAATAAGTATAACAAAGAACAACTTAAATCGGGTAACATGCTTATAATAATGTACGGTTATTTAAACCTAGACTAAGCTTATTTCTTTTTATCGATTTTCGATTTTTAGTTTGAAGTCCAAAAACAACAAACTAAGCCTTTTTTTTTCTAAAATTCATAAAAATCTGTTAATAACATGTTGAAAAAATATCTTCCTACGTCCCTTGCATAGGTTGGAATCGCACCATCGACTCAAATTGGTAAGTGTATTAAGATGAACGCCTACGCCAACACGCATTGCTAACCTGCTCCGTGAAATACCACTTCAAAATGCTATACCAAACTCAGTAAAGTATGTGTTTTAGTTCTTGATTTTATATGTTATAAGAGTCGGTTCTACAAGACATGTGTTTAACTATAATTCTGTTACATTGGCAGAGTACTGCAGACGAGGAAAACCACTGAGGTGTTTCTACTACTCTTGGGAAGATTTATCGACTTTTAATGTTTTATAAGTATATGTTACTGATATTAGTGGATGTGTGTGTGTCTGTGAGTATATGTATCTCAGGTAATTTTGTTCAATTTATGGTATTAGGAAGGAATGATATATTTGAGTTCCAACCAGGTCAATAAAAAATTACCCTTTTTTGAGTTCTAAAGATATACCTACTCCTCACAGTTAGGCAGCAGTCAGAATGCGATCAAGGCATTAGCTAATCGCAGAAGCATTGGTTTTCATGACAATAACTTCCATGTATATATATAAATATGCATGTATATATATAATATAATATATATATATATAAATATATATATATATATATATATATATATTACTTGCTATGTCACAGAGCACTGAACATGGAGCGGATCACCCCGAACGTACTCTGTAATTAATAAAGAATTGTCAAGAGTAGAGGTGGGACCTTCTTATCCTTAAGGTAGGTTTGAGTTACCTTTCTAACTATGCTAATATATATATATACACACACACACACACACACACACACACACACACACACACACACACAAACACACACATTTTTTTCTCATATGAAAAACCGTTTTCGTCTTATATAAATATTAAGAATTTACGAAATTCCTCCCCTCTAACCCCCACTCCCATTCCACTCGTCAGATTTCAGCCATTTACGAACTTAATCTTTCTTTTTACAGAAAACCATTAAATATCGATTTTAATAAGGATTAAACCAAAATTGCGACCGCTAGAGCTGTAACAGATATATATATATATATATATAATATATATATATATATAAATATATATATATATATATACATACATATATGTGTGTGTGTGTGTCTGTCTGTCTGTCCTTAAGGGAAATCTACTGAAGCCTGATTAAATTATATTGTAAGTCTGGAAATATTTTCCCTCATCGAAAAAAAAAAAATTAACAAATTGTTACTCTCTACAAAAAAATCCGTCACGCAGGTGCTGCGTTGACTAAGCTGATTTCCCACGTACGCAATGTATTTGTATTTATCTTAGAAAGTAAAAGTTCAATGAGAACAATATTTGGTATTTAAGTTCAAAATAAAGTGATTCATTTTCGTCATAAACTAGGTAGGATCGTTGGACATTTGAAGAAACTTTTCCAAAATCGCGTCATGAGTACAACCTGCTGATTTCCGTTGAGGAAAATCTTCTAATATTTAGGGACGGATGCCAAATGAGTGTGGTTATACAGGTTAGGCAGTTAGGCTTTAGAAAAACTGACTTAGTTTTAGGTTAAGTGCTCCACTAATGGCCCTTTTGGCAGTGCGATTCTTCCAAATATTGCTTTGGTTGAAGTTGGGCTAACACTGCTGTAAGACTATTGAGCAACTGGTGAAGAGGAGCATTGCCAAAAATAGAGAGGAGGAGTGAGAGAGTGGAAGGGGGTAGGCGGGGAGACATATTGGCAAGGGGCAGATGCTCCCGGCCACAGTTAATTGTATTCGCTGCCAATGGCTGACGAGGAGGGCTCTCATTGGTCCCCTGCTCGGGAAACTTCACCACTCCCACAACACAGCTTTTCCCTACCTCGCTGTCTCACGACCTTACTATCTCTTTGCACGTCCATGAATCGATACTAATCAGATCAAAAGTGGGCAAATTGTAATAACAATTACAAGTTATAACAACAGTAGTTGAAATGTAGCTACAACTGCTAATGTAATTAGTTATTGACAATGGGCAACTACATTTTTCAAATGAAGTAAGTGTACTTGCATTTTCACAACTGCAGTTAGTAGTTGATAAAATCACTATTTCCAAAAACAACTTGGGTTACTTAGGTAGTTGCTTTAAAAAACTGTGTAAAACAATGTTTGAAGTAGTTGAGAAACTGTTAACCCTCCAGAACTCGCGTCGAAATGAATAACCTGAGAATCTTTCTCACACCACCTATTTCCCTCAAAAAAAGTTGGTAAATAAAATATTTTCAACAAAAAAATGTTTATTTATTATAAACATCAAATACTAATATAAAATAATAATATTATTCAAAATTATCGTACAGGTATTCTGTTTTGAAGAAACATTATGTCATGCAACTTCAAAAGCTATCTATCTAATTTAAATTTTATTATCCACAAGAATGACATACAACAAAGGAATGTTCATTACAAACTGCTTTTCTACATGTTCGGCAACTCTTTTATGACTTTTTGTTTCTTCTCCTTGGATAACAAGCACAACACTTCGACGGGGTAATAGAACCAAAACGTGGGAATTTCTCTCTTCTACACCAGCAATCCTCTTCGTTTTGTTTCTTTCTAATAGGGGCATGGTGATCAGTTGTGAACGGTTTGATCAGGTGAGGTTTGATGAGAACAACTCGCGTATTAAAAAAGGGGAAAAAAACTTGCACCAGAACTCGCTTGATGAGAAAAACACTCACACTTGACTTACTCCGGCTGATTAATTTCGTCCTGGTGACAGTTAGCTGATGATAATGATTGGGAGTCAAAGAGAGTGGTAAGAGGAGGCTACAAGGTGTAGCACTGTCGCCAAATACGAATAATTATAATAACTTTTTTCTTCGGGGTGTGAGTATTTTGCTCACGGCGCGATTTCTGGAGGGCTAAAAAATAATGACCTGCAATGTCTTACATATTCAAAATTTTATATTACAAATACTACATTATTATGTACATTTTATTTTAAATTACGCGTAACAGAAAACAATTTTAATGCAAATAAGTACTAATAATAAAACTAAAGAAAGAAACAAATAAATAAGTAAAATAACGAAAATAAATGTAAATTCCTTTTTATTTTTTTCTAAATCGAATGAAATAAAATAATATCTACTTAATAAGTTAAACAAATTAGCCTTCTAAAATGACTATTAATTCAAAATGTTTGTTAGACAATCTGTTTGAGTTTGGGGCATTCGTCATCGAGGCAAAAGAAAATAGTCGCTCTACTGGAGCAGAGGATGGAAAGGGGGATTACTTAAAAAAAAAAAAACTTTTTGATGGCAGGGTATTATTCATCGAGGATATGAATTTCTTCAGAGCTATCGCTAAAATAATGGCAAAATTGCATTAATTTCAACTTGGTAGCAGGAAAATAATTCTTCTTCCTTCTCCCTAAAATTGTTGAGAAGTTGAAATATCGTTGGGAAGAGTCTCCCTCTGCTTGCTTGCTGGCAGGCTGGTTAGACTAGTAAATAGTAGAACAATGGTTGCATATTTCGCAACCATATTAGGTAACACGGGGCAAACAATTTGTTCTTTCCTTGGAACGTAAAATGCAGCTAACCGTGTGTACGTGGTTGTACTTATTACTCAATAACTACAGTTACAATTACAACTAATAATTTTAATTATTTTTATAACTACATTTTTTTCAACTAGTAGTTGGATTTATGAACACCAACTGCTGTAAATGCAAAACCAAGAAAATACAACTACAGTTACCAATTATATTTTTGTAATTGTAATTGTAATTACATGACTAGTATTTATTAGTTGAAAAATTAGTTAAATATGAAAGTGTTTAATTTCTGCCCAACTCTGAATCAGCCATTATGCGACAGCCACACCAATGTGCCGCCACAGTATTTGTTTCAGCTCCAATGCGAGAGCATTAGCTAATTATATAATTTGTGAACCAATAGAAATATGTCAAAATTAATTAAAAACCGAATTATAAAAATGAACTTGAAGAAATAAAAATAATTTCATATTTCATGTAAAATTTCTTAAAAATGTTGGGATCTTCTTTGAATATCTTTTAAGATAATGAGTATTGTTATTATGGGCAATTTGATATCTTACACCACAATATCCTTATATCCTTTACATCAGAATACTTGACAAACTTTAATCCTTTGTTTTCTCTGGATGCTAAGATATTACAATCATTTTATTTTCACGGGTTACTAGATTTATTTGGTCCCTAGAACGTTAATAAATTCGTCAGTATCCTTCCAATTAACATTCTACGATTCATTCTCAAAACTATAAATATGTTTAATTTGCAAGAAATAAATGGATTATTTAGTGCTTCCATTATCCAATATTCATATATCGATGGGAAACCATTATTGTATCAATTAGTTTCCGGATAACAGAAAATTTAATTATACATTTGTCAAAAATGGTTATATCTCCGGTAAAAACAAATGGATGGCAGCACTTGTACCGTTCAGGTTACTGGGCATTTGTATTACTGGTGAATACCACGGGATGATTTATATTTCCACGAGACCCCGACCTTGTATAAAAATATAATTAAACGTAAAAACACAAAAATAATTATTACGCAATAACGATTTAAAAAAAAAAAACATAAGGGACAACATGCCCTAAAATAGAATCTCCGCTTTTGACATATCGCTCATACCTATATGATAAATTGCAAATTCTTAAATTTTAATAAAGTTATTATTATAACGCAATTTAATACGCTGCTGTTGCATTAAAAAAAATACAGAACATTTTACACATACGAAAATGATCTTGGAAAGATTTTCTCCAAGAAAACGTAAGAATTTTGCAGAAAAGATAAATAAGAATTTATAAAAATAGAATATTGACGAAATTAATGTAATCCACATGAAAAAATATTATAAATAAATAAAGATTTTATATAGATATTGCAGGAAAACTGGGAACACAGTTTTAAAAAATTAAAATAAAGTTGATAACGGAATACATATTGTACAAATACATGAAAAGTACTTAATATTGTTTAATGAAACAACTTTTTAGTATGAAAAGACCCAACTTAATAATAAGTGATGGCATTAATTCATAAGTCAGAGTACCCAGAGGTCTGAGATACTTCTAAAATCTCAATTTCACCAGTTATATATGTGTTTAAACATTAATTTATATCATATGTTTAAGATCTTATTAAGTTATTGATGTTCTATTGTGCAATTCTCGTTCTATGCATTTTTTCGTAACTCAAGTATTAAGAAAGTTATTCGCGCTTCCTTGTTTCAGCCTTCAGAAACGCTTTTCACTAAACATCTAATTATATTTTTGAAAAGTGAAAGTAGTTTCGATACCCGTGAAACTAATACCATCTAATCAAGAAGGTGCATGAGAAATCATCAGTGCAGTACATCACACTAAATATGAACTTTGCATATGCACGTATGTGCCAGATGAGTGAATGTGAACTATATATCTTTTTTAATGAATGTAATGAGCTAAGAGAGTCAGTGCATATTATGATGTCCGGGTCCGTAGTTTCTGGTACATTGTCTATCGCAAGTTTCGGGGCTTCAGCTGTAAATATGCTAGTTTCATCTGTCAGCTTTATTTGAAAGTTAGCTGAACAAACAAATGAACTTGTTTGCAAGTCCCATTAACAATTTATTTCTATTTTTGCTTTTTTAGATTTCAGTAACCCCCCCCCCCCACTCCTACTATTTCATAGCTAATCATCTCTTTTCCAACTTAAATTTCAAGTCTTCCTTACTTATGCACAAATAGTAAGGATTCTTACTAAGTGACAAATGGGGAATGAGAAACGACGCCATATGTGAGCAAGGGGGAGAACTGCATAGTTAACGCAGCCCCCCCCCTCCGTATACTAGTGATTATAAGATATAACGACAATCTAGAGTATTGATAATGGAAAAGATTGTGGGTGATATTGAAAAAATTCTTTAAACAATTGCGTTTAAATATCCAGCAAACCCCATCCGTCTACAAACATGTAAAACTATGTCACATTGTTTTTGTTAATGAGATTATGAATGAGAAAAAGAAAAGCTGTAGAATAAATAAATAAATTCTATAATCTTATAAAAGAGTCGCTTCATCCGGCAGAATCATTGTACAGTGGATCCATAAGCCCCCTTCAGTTTAATCAATGATTATTACTAGCAAATGAAAAATTAAAAAAAAAATAATAAAAATATATGAATATAGATTAGAGAAATGATACAGTTTCTTATCGAAATAATAAACAATGTTCTGATCCCACCAGTGTCGGATGATGCAACATTTCAGGTTTATAAAATCATTCTCAAATATTAGAAAGTTTTTAAATAGTGCTCTAGCTCTTTCCAAATGTCTTGCCAATTTCCGATCGGTATGGCGTAGCTTCCATTGTTCAAAAAGAGCAAAAACTTTATAGACCAGATCATAAGAATATAAATATAACACAAATAAATATCAACTAATTGGATATAGTCGTGAAGAGAAATACGAAATATTTTACCTTTGTGTCAATCTGTCATACATTATCTTTGTTGTATAAAGTATACATATTTAACCATCCCATTTTCCAGTTAACAATTCCTGTCAACTTTTCCCTAGTTTTAACTAAGTAGACTTGCTAATTACTTTAATTTTGTTTTTAAATTTACTTACAAATCTACCTGATGAGGTCCCTATTTTTTAATTAATTTCAACTCAATGTTACCTAACAATGATTTTATTTTTCTTCGTTTTTTATTACCTTCATTTTTATATTATTTTAATTAAAATGTATACCATCCCCATTAATAATAATAATAAAAGGCAAAGAATAACCATCAGTAAACGTCCAATCCTATTCATCATGCTCATTCCTGAGCAAAATATCAAATATGGTTTTCATTGAACTTTTACTTTGTGGGATACATGCAAATACATTATGTGGTGATGACGTCATCAACTAAGATTTTTCGTTCTTTATCCATCTATACCATACTCGATACTTAATTGTTTCAGTCAAGACTAAAGATCATATTTGTTATTGGTTTAAATCGGAGCTGAAACGGTAGAGGTGGGTGGGATTCGAAAATTCAAAATATCTGCGTTATTGAGTCGGATCGTAAAATGTTATAGAGACAATCGTTTTAAGTTATTGATGGTCTACAACTGTTATTCTATGCCCTTTCTAGTAACTCAAGTAATCAAGCGAGTTATTCGTACTTTTCAGTGTATTCAGTACCCCCTCCAACTGACCATCGGTATTTTACATATAAATAGAGAATATGTGATGAGAGTAGATCAAAAATCTGTTATACCAGCACGTGGGAAATCTGCTTAGTTTACGCAGCCTGTGCTTAGGTTGGATTGCAGGACATTTGAGGAAATTATTCGAAAATTGTACCATGTGAACAACTTCAATAGCTAACTTTTATCTAAAAATAAAACTAACCCCCTTAATATTCAAGCTAGAGGAAACATACTTGAAGAACAACAATCTAGGAGATGTTGTCATGAATTTAATTTTGTTATATAACATTTTTTTAGATTTGACGCATAAAAGGGTGATTTTTAAATTTTACCCTTTCACTAAGCCGCTTTCACACATTAAGAACTCGAGCATTAGCTTTACATGGAATTTGTAAATATCAAACTTGTTAAAGCTTACTTGTTAAATAAACAAAACTCATTAAAAATTTTAGAATCTCGACTATTTCTCGAAATCCACAAAATTCTCTTGCTTGCGATACAACTTCTCAAAATAATAATTGATTGAAGCAGATTTCGGCTAAACGGAGGGGGTTTTAAAATTACAAACTACATGGACTTAAGCTGTTCCCATAAAGGCAATTCGCATGTTATTTATATTTTGCTTGAG
Source organism: Riptortus pedestris (assembly GCA_019009955.1). NCBI lineage: Eukaryota > Metazoa > Arthropoda > Insecta > Hemiptera > Alydidae > Riptortus > Riptortus pedestris. The sequence goes on from CM032229.1 coordinate 19,590,297, forward strand.
TGTTCTCTGAATTAATATTCAAAGCACTATTTCCAAAACTGTCTCATTAAACCAAATCATTGTTTCAATTAAGAATTTAAAACGTTTCAAATACTGATAAAAATTACTTCTATTTCCAGGGGTCCAATTCTATTGGGCAGAACATTGTATTTGTAGGAGGTTTGACTTAAGCAAGGTTTTCAACTTGACCAAATACACTAAAAAGTGTGTCCACCATCTTTTCATAAAATGAAACGGGAACGACTGGACAATGAATGAATTTTCCACGATCTGTAGATTAAATAATGGCTGTTTATTCGTAATTTAGTTTCCTTTGAATCCATACTTGGACAAAGGATACAAAGCGTTATTTGAAAAGAACAATGAGCTATAAATAAGTATTAAATTACCTCCCATAAATATCCTGAGCCTGCTAAGGGAAGAAGGATGATCATGGCCGCTGTAAGACCTAATCAGCATCAGCTGTTTTAATAAGCATATATATGAATAAACATGTTTACCAGCCTATTAAATAATAACCCAATCAAGATTGACAGTGTGCTCAACATAATCAATAAATGAATCAAAAAGACAAATTTGTATTTCACAAACAATTTTTCAACCTAATTTTAAATTGAGAACACTGTTGAAGGCATTTTTTTTTTCCAGCCTCTAGAACCGAATGACGCAACTATTCAAGCTTCTGAAATCATTCTCAAATATAATTAGAAAGTGTTCAGCGCAATATCTGAAACAAACAATCTTCACAATGTACTCTTTAGTAATGAATTTCCAATAGAGTAACTCATTATTTTTTTTCATTCCAGTTTTATTAATTAAATGTGTAAAATAAAAAATAAATTTAATTGGTGTTTTACAACAGAGTTGTTCACACTTAAGTCGTTATCAGGGGCTCAGGTTAACCATGTGATTTAAAGCGTTGACCTTAACCTCAGATGGTAAACCTATAATGGCGAGTTCGATTCCCACCTGGGCAGAGGAATTTATTTTGTGACGGAATTCATTAAATAAAATCCTGAGTCCCACCCTGGCTAGAATGGGTGGTAACCTGTAGATAACCCGTCCCAATTAGCCTTAGTTGCAAAAAGTGGATCTTAATAAATAATTTAATTTAAGTTGTTATAAAACTGATAACAACTTAAATGTGAAGCCAACTATAGTTTTACCATATAGTAAAGGAAAACTGGTTTTTACTTTATTTACCCGGGCTAGAAAAGGGTGGTAACCCGTCCAAGTATGCCTTCGTAGCAAAAAGTGAACGTTAATAGATCATTTAAATTTTTAAATTTATAATACAAAAGTAAAAATGGGGTTTAGGTTAGTCGTGTGAGTTAAGGTGTTCGTCTTAATCTCAAATCCTAGAGAGCCAAGTTCGATTCTCACCTGGCCTTGAAACGTTCTCATTAAATAAAATCCTTAGTCCCACCTTGGATAAAAAAGGGTGGTAGCCAGTAGGTAACGCACCCCAATTAGCAGTACTAGGACAAAGTGGACGCACATAAATAAATTTGGGCTACTCGGCTAAATGGTACTGGTAATTTACAGGTTACCGCCTTTTTTTAATGAGTTCACTAAATAAATTTCTACTTCCCAAGCGGGAATCGAATTCGCCACTCTAGGTTTACTGACTCAAATGGCTAACCTCAGCCACAAGGATCATTTATATTTCATTAAATACGTTAATAATTTTTAGAAATTTAAAGACCATCCTTATATGAGGACTTTTGCCGATTAACAGTTCTTGTAGGTCGTGAGGTATGTTGGCTGTTGGTCACCGGCAGTCTGTGAATATATGTTTGATTGTCAACGCCGAATTACGTGTTCTGCAAGTCCGTGGTTCGCAGGCGTCAAAGTAGGACTTCTTCCCTTCTTGAACTCTGACTAATCCAAGACCATCCACATTGAATACCACCAGACTACTGCCAATCCTAGTACCAGAGGCCCCAGTGCCTTAGATGGACGACAATGACATGTGGTGACGCAAGCCGAGTTGAAGAGAGCGAAACGCAGGTTGCAAATGAGCGTGGACGCAGAGATGACATGAGTACGTGTTCCCGAGTAGGTTCCGAGACCTTGGGAGAGCTCAGATTGAATCGTTCCCGTCCTTTACTTATTTTTACGAGTTTTCACTCATTCAAGGAGTGGCTGTTGGCTTTCAGCTGCCTCCTTAGCCATTCCAGGCTAAAATGCAACTATATGCACTCAAAGCATTGTCAGACTGCAATGACGAATTGCAGTCAGATGAGAGGTGCAGGCTTCCCACAACTATTAAACTTTCATGGCCTTCTTTTGAAGGATTGCACTTAACATCTGAATGGAAACACATTAGAGGAGTATTAGATAACGGGACTTCTTTGCATAGAGGTCCTGGGATAGAAGCCTTTCACTAGTTCCAGCTTCTCGAAAGTGCTGTGTGAAAATGAAATACAATCAATAAATTATGGTTGGACATATTTGGGTGTATTCCTGGTAATATTCTTGGATCAGAGTGAAACAACTAGACAACAAAGGAACAACATACACACAGTCTAAAGCTAAAAACTACGGCAGAAGACGTGTTGGTTAAAATAAAACATTTATACTACTAAAATAAACACAATTCCAGCAGAAAATTAGGCGACAATATCTTGGTGAATATCTTCAAAGATGAAATAGTCCAGAAGAGGAAAAAGGCCGTCACGCAGGGGCTGCGTAAACTAAGCAGATTTCCCACGTGATGTTTTACAATAGAGAAATTTCACGAGATTCGAGTAGTTAAGGAAACGGCAGAACTAGCTTTCGGTGGATAGTCACCCAGCCGTTAGTCACCCAGATTTAATAAAAATGCAAATATTTCAGTTAATATTCAAGATAGAGAATAAATGTATATAACAATATTTATAGTAAATTTAATTTGCAATAAGATTGCCTCTATACAATTTTTCGATCCGACGTATAGTAACGGAGATATTTCGAATTTTCGAATCCTCCCCTCTAAACCCCCCTCCCACTGGTCCGATTTCAGCCATTAACGAACTTGATCTTTCTTTTTACATAAAACGACTAAATATCGAGTTTGGTAACGATCAAACAAAAATTGCGACCGCTAGAGCGGTAACAGACAAATATATATATATATATATATATATATATATATATATATATATATATACACACACACACACACACACACACACACACACACACACACACACACACACACACACACACAGAGTTTTGAACGTACCTCATTCTCGTCATCTACTAGGTAGGATCAATGGACATTTGAAGAAAAATTTCGAAAATTCCGCATGAGTATAACCTCAATAGCTGATTTCCCTTAAGGGGAATAACTAATCAATCTGGAAGTATTAATTAGGCCTGTTTTCCTCTACAATATGTTCATTAAGACGAGGAGAGATTACAGAGTAACAGTGCTTTTTGAAACAAAAAACCCCTTGAATGTCCAGAACACAACAATGTTTCAATTAAACAAGATTCAACAAACACATTCATATAAAACATTTTTAAAAAAATGTATATTTTACAGATAAAAAAAGGCTAAAAAACAGACATTACTTATAAACACATATACACATTAGTCAACAGATAATAAATTAATATCTTACGTTAAACTGCTAAATATAACTTCTAAAAAATTCTAACTTTCCTATATTAATTCGTAAATATGAAACCAAAAAACACGTAACGTATAAAATTAAAACACGAAAACCCTAAAAACAACTGCTAGAAGAAGAAAAACAATTAAGTGTTGCTACTCATCGATGGTGTGTTGCAGAACACACACCACAATCGCCAGGCACATGATATAATGTAAATGTTAATAAAATAAAAGTAGAGGTAAAATAAAAAGTTGGGAACAGAAATTAAACAAAAAAAATTAAAATAAGAATACAAAAATAAAAATATAAATAAAAAATATATACAATATCTACAATTAAATATAATACATATATAAAAGAAAAGAAAAAATAATAATTTAAAACTATTTGTAAAGGTGATGATTAATTATTGCTAACGAATCCAAGATTATGGATTCAGTTAGGGGCGTTTTTGTGGAGGAAAACAGATGACTATATTGTTCATCGGGATTACAATCAATATACTTGCCAGGTCGGCAAATGCCAACGGACCACGGTCATTAAATGAATTAAAAAGAAAAAACCTGAAATTAAAAAAGTCCGTCACGCAGGGGCTGTGTTAATTAAGCAGATATCCCACGTGTGCCACGTATTTGCATTTATCTCAAACTTAAAAGTTCAATGAGAACAATATTTTTTTATTTAAACTTCAAATCAAGTGCTTCAAAACATAATTGAATATTGTAAATATGAGATGAGTAGGAGTGGGGTTTTACTGAACACCGAAAACTAAAAAATGCAAATATCTCAGTTAAGAATCAAGATAGTGAAAGAAATGTATATAGCATTATTTATAGAACATTACATTTGCACTAAGATTGGTTCTCTACAAGTTTTCGACTCGAAGCATAATAACGGAGATATTAAGTATTTTCGAAATTCTCCCCCTCTAACCCCCCCCTCCCCCACGTCCAATTTCAGCCATTAACGAACTTGGCCTTTCTTTTTGTATAAAATGAGTATATATCAATTTTGGTAACGATAAAACAAAAATTGCGACCGCTAGAGCGGTAACAGATATATATATATATAGATAGATAGATAGAGAGATTGATAGATAGATAGGTAGATAGATAGATATACAGTTTGTAACGGACCTCATTTTCGTCATCTCCTAGGTAGGATCGATGGACATTTGAAGAAAAATTTCGAAAATCGCGTCATGAGTACAACCTCAATAGCTGAAATCTGCTAAAAGGCATTAATTTTATTATTAATTAGCTCTCCTAATAATATTTATTTACATTTGTAAATACATAGCTTATACATATTAATATTAACATATGTTACGATAGTATTTGGCACTTTATGCCATTCTTACAGGTTTTTTTTTAAAAAAAATGATAATGTTTTGTGAGGAACAAATGTCCTGTATTATTATTATTATAGGTAAATCTAGATTTATTAATTTTTGTAATAGCCTACAATCCTACAATAATTATTAGTATGAGTTATAAGCTACTTATTTTATTAATTTCAATTAAAAATATTCTTATTAAATCAAGCTAGTAATGATATATATGTATATACATGCATACATACAAATATATATGTATACTTGTTTGTATTATATTTGGTATCAAACATTTCGCACGGCTAATTTTGCCGAGGGGCCACTCAGCTGCCTGACCGGCGCTGTTCATCATTGCGAAGATTAATGTAGATATCTATTTTGGTTGAAAAATATGCCAACCTAAAAAATATAAGGTAGTACGAAAAAAGAACAAAAACTATATCCAAACATACGCGGGCATGTCAGTGTATTTCAAGCCAGACAGAATTGAAGCAGGTACACAGCACATACAATTCTTTATCCCACCCAGGAGGGGCTTAAGGGCCGCGCAACCCGTGCGACTGCCCGGGGCGACGCAGCTATGGGGGCGACCAAACGCCCAAGTAGTGAAAAATTTCGTTTTCGATTTTATAAAGTTAATATTTTGTATTCTCTTGCGTAAATTTCTTTTATAAACTTTTTTAATATAAGCTAACTCAAAAACACAATGTATTACGTATAGCCTACTATAATGTATGCAAAAAGGTGATGGCCTACCTACTTTTTCAGTCATTTTATCTTTTCACTTGAAAATATGATAATATTTTGATTGATAACTACCACTTAAGATCGCTCAAAACTCAGTATTCTAAACCCTATTTATAACAAATTTCAGGGGGAGGGGACCCGGACCCCCCCCTTTTTTTAGGGGGGGGGGGTGGCGACAAAACGGTTGTTTGCCCGGGTCAGTATTTTGCCTTGAGCCGGCCCTGATCCCACCATGGCACCTTTTCAATAACCGCTCTAGATTAATATTAACATACACTTTAATTTTATTTTCTGTTTTTTTTTCTTTATTTAAAATAGATAAATACTTTTACTACTTTTAAGATGCCATTCAACTGCCTAACAATGCTCACTGGAATTAGCACTCTAGATTCTGATCACTTACAATGAAAGTCAAGCATGGGAGTTAATAATTCCCCTTAAAGCCAATAGTATTCTTCCTTTTTCTGTCACTATATGCCATTCGTTTCCTTTTTTGTAGTTATTTTGAGGTGTTCGAGTTTCTACCTTTAATATTAACCAAATATAGAAATTCAGAAGATAACCACAAATATGCAAACCAACCGAAATAATGATGAAATATTGATTCAGCGCGTTATCCTGTTGAAAAAGTATTTGTTTGTCTTCCAACAACGTGATAAATGTCAATAAATACTTTTCTAAAACATTTTGATATTTTACTGCATCCATTTTGCCTGAAATAAAAGGAATAAAAGCGATTTTTGATTTTCCTATTTCATTAAATGCAGCCCACACCATGACTCCGTCCCCCGATGCGACCTTCCTGATAATTTTTTTTTTCATTTCTTAGGTCATGCCAGTATTAATTTAAGCCAACTGGACCGTGAATGTTAATTTTTTTTTCATCACTGAAAATAACACTTGACCATTTTTGGCTGTTATGGAAATAATTTTCAGGGAAATTCAGTAGTCGCTGCATATGGTATTTTTTAAGCTGTGGTTTTTTCATTACCTTGCAATATTTCAACGTCGCCGACTCCATAATCCACTTCCTGATCAAGCTGGCATCATACCCTAGATTGAACCGCTTCACAATCTGTGAGGAGAATGCTCTTGTCTTTGAAATTTCCCTCAAAATCGCTCGTTTCACGTGCTTGGAAAATTTTGGAGGTCGTCCACTTCTTTTATGTTTTCCATAATTGTCCATGCCACTATTTAAAAAGCTGTTGACCACTCCCTAAGATCGGTTTAATTCACGAACAATTTGTCGTTGGGTCAAACCACCTCTTCTCAAGTCGACAATTCGTTGCTGCTCTATTTCTGAGAGATGAGTTCCGCGCGGCATTATTTTATACAAAATACTAATTAAAACGAGTCGGCACAGTATAAAAATCCGACACACGTACTCTTCCTTCAGAAGTTGAGAGAAAATTGAGGTGATAATAATCCTTTAATACTCCTGACAATTGAAACAAAAAACTTGGAGTTTATACTTATTCACAGGTCAAAACATGGTTTGTGTACATAATATGATGACTGTAAATTACCAAACAGATCAAAGGCCATTTCAAACTTCTTGCCAATCTAATGACATCAAAACATATCTAGAAACATTATTGTGCAATTAGTTAATTTTTAAATTTCATAAATACTTCGATTTTATAAGTTGAGTATATTTTTTTTCACAGGACTGTATATTGAATTTTCAAATTCTCCTCTCTAAGCGCCCCCCCCCCCCGCTATTCGAAAATGGCGCCATGAGTACAACCTCAATAGATGATTTCCTTTAAGGAAAATCATCAAATAAAAGTTGGAATTATTTTGGAAAAGCTTTTCTTAAGCCACCAAAAGTGAGGAGTCGAATTCGGAAAGAAATTCATGGTTTCCTCTTGTGAGCACTGTGATTTCATAGACTAAGCATATTTTCCAAATGTTGCGAAGACACCCCACCCCCCACTTAGTAAACATGACTTAGCGTAAGCTGGATATGTAATATGTTAGTGATATAGCTTGAAGAGAATATTGCATGAGTAGGATTATGGATTTCCTGAGCTAAAAACGAGCAAATACAAGTTAGTCTTTTGTTATTCAAGTTATAAAAGTTAAAAAAAAAGTCTAGTAAATATCCATCAATCAGTGTTGATTAAACTAATCAGATTTCCATCGTGCTGATATGAAACGCTGATGATCTCATCTTTCCATCTATTCACTATTTCTGTCGAAATAATAAGCACCTATAAACACGACTTGAAATTTAAGCTGAACATATTTTGATATTTTCTGAGACGATTGCATTAGATGAATATCTCATAAGCAAAAGAGAAAAATATTTCAAGGCTAAAAAAATTAAAATAAAATAAAACTTAACTACTCATATTGGAGTAAGAGAAACGTGTATAGGAAGACAATTGCAGTACACAACTTACATTTTGTTGTATATATAACTTTCTACAGGAGCTCACGTTAGCCATGTTAGTTAAACCGTTGACCTTAATCTCACATGGTAAACCTAGAGTGGCGAGTTCGATTCTTGCCTGGGCAATATTATTATTATTTATTAACCTTTTGCAACTAAGGCTAATTGGGACGGGTTATCTACAGGTTACCACCCTTTTCTAGCCAGGGTGGGATTTTAGGATGTTATTTAATGAATTCCGTCACTAAATAATTTCCTTTGCCCAGGCAAGAATCGAACTAACCACTCTAGGTTTACCTTGAGAGATTAAGGTCAACGCTTTAACTCGCATGGCCAACCTGAGCCCCATGTATTGTGAATATCTTAATATTAAGGGTTTTCTATTTTTTTTTTTTGTATTTGTGTGTAAATCTGTAAGTGTGGGTTGTTTAAAAAAGTACAGTTCCAGTGGAGGTTCTCCAGCTACTACATAAATACTATTGGCAGGGCTTGTTCGAATAGTCCCTGTTTATATTCTACTTCCAGCATTGTGTGTAGCGTCCAATGCTTTGAGCAACTACAACAGGCAGATGAATATGCTACGCAGCCATAATCCTGTATCGACCTAGTAAAGGCACTATAGAAGCTCAGCATTTTACACTTGTCAGCTTCACATTTAGTATCACTTAGAACCCTTAATAAATTCGACGATTTATTGCATTTATTAACGAGATCTTTGATATCGGGTGCCCATGTCAAGTTCTTATCAAACATCATACCTAAGAATTTTATGGTTTATTCCATTTTAGAGCAACATAGTTTTATTGCAAGCGATGGAAAAAGTTATCTTGTTGGCAGATTTATGATAGATCACGAGTTAGTAAGAAGGAAGAGTGTTGTAAGGATATTCATTGGTTTTCCATTGCCTTGTTCATGAGGCTAGAATAGTTAAGACAGCCATCCCTCTATAAACTGACTTAAGCTGGTATGGTACGATATGCATACTTAAAAGGACTCTCCAATCTCGGTTCACTAACATGCACAGCGTATTTGTCGTCTTCACTGTAGCAACGATGGACTTTACTCGCACAGTCATATTAACTGATTCCTGATAATGGAAATCCAAACCCCCCACCGTCGGGACCTGGTTCAACTTCCTAAGTACTCATAGAAAGCGTCAGCGAATGACGTAAAGGTCCATCCCTGTCGATAAGTGAAGCTGTGCCATTCTCGTGTGCTTGCAGCGAGATAAAGCATCTCAGCAGTGAGGTATTATTTCCGTAGTTAAAACGCTGGCCATGACTTCACACAAATCACCATCTCCATTGCTTCATAGCCATTACTTCAAGTCCTATTAATACCCAGTCATGGGAGAAGCTTGTAAAAACAGTGACTTTATTACCTTACCATATTTTAGTTATACATTTTAATTAACTGTTCAACCGCACCTTAGGTTTTGTACAAGTTTTGCAATAGTCTAAAACTACTGGACTTATTCTTCAGAAAAATCCCACAACTCCAAAGAAACATTGTAACGACTGAGAACCGAAAACTTAATTTCCAATAAAGCTTGTCACTCAGCGCCTCCACAAGCAAAGCAGATTCCTTCTAGCCTAAACTCCTAGCATAACAAGCTGATGGTCCCATCTCACCATCAATTTCCTATTTCTCCCGCAATATGAGTCCTATGTAAAAAGGGAGTGAAATTTAATCCGAAGAAGAAATATTGACTGATACAGTTTCTTCAAGTAGAACTGGGCGCAAACTGAAAAGTGAAAAAGTCCATCCCTTAGGGTCTGCGTAAACTAAGCAGATTTCCAACGTTCTGGTCAGAGACACAAGTCATATCATCTGACCGCCTATTCGGACTGAATGCTCAAATTACTCGCTTAATATTTGAGATACGAAAAAATGGATAGAAAAAGTGTAGAGCATCAATAGCTCAAGGATTTTGGTTTCATAACATTTTACAATCCGACTCATAATGAAAAAGTCCGTCACGCAGGGGCTGCGTAAACTAAGCAGATTTCCCACGTAAAGTTATACAATAGAGGAATCTCCATACGAGTGACGATCAGTTACGGAATCGGCCACACTAGCTTTCGGCGGGAACCATAGCTCGTCCGTTACACTTAATAAAAATGCAAATATCTCGGTTAATATTCAAGATAGAGAATAAATGTATATAACAATAATTATAGTAAATTTAATTTTCAATAAGATTGATTCTGTACAATTTTTCGATCCGACGTATAGTAACGGAAATATTTCGAATTTTCGAAAATCCTCCCCTCTAAACCCCCCTCTCCCACTGGTCCGATTACAGCCGTTAACGAACTTGATCTTTCTTTTTACATAAAACGACTAAATTTCGAGTTTGGTAACGATCAAACAAAAATTGCGACCGCTAGAGCGGTAACAGACAAAAATATATATATATATATATATATATATATATATATAGATAGATAGATAGATAGATAGATAGATAGATAGATAGATATAGATAGTTTTGAACGGACCTCATTTTCGTCATCTCCTGGGTAGGATCGATGGACATTTGAAGAAATGTTTCGAAAATCACGGCATGAGTACGACCTCAATAGCTGATTTCCCTCAAGGGAAATCTGCTAAAAGATATTTTGAATTTCGAACTCCCTCTCCCTCTAACCCCCCCCCCCCGGTTCCTGGTCCGATTTCTGACAATAGCAAATATGATGTTCAGTCTTGACTGACACGGTTAAATATCGAGTATGGTGTAGGTAAAATAAATATTTTCGAGACAAGAACGTAAAATCTTAATTGATGAGGCCATCACACAGCGAATTTACATGTACTTCCCATAACTAAGGTCTCCTGAAATTATACAATATTTGGTATATAAGCTTAAAATATAGAAAGAGGTTCATGAAGGCTGAAACCCGAAAAGTCCGTCAAGCAGGGGCTGCGTAAACTAAGCAGATTTCCCCATCTCATCGGCCCAAATTTAATAAAAATGCAAATATCTCGGTTAATATTCAAGATAGAGAATAAATGTATAGAATAATATTTATAGTATATTTAATTTACAATAAGATTGGTAATATACACTTTTGTGATCCGACGTATGGTAACGGAGATATTTCGAATTTTCGAAATCCCCCCCCTCTAAACCCCCTCTCCCACTGGTCCGATTTCAGCCATTAACGAACTTGATCTGTCTTTTTGCATAAAACGTTTAAATATCGAGTTTGGTAACGATAAAAAAAAAATTGCGACCGCTAGAGCGTTAACAGACTAATATATATATATATATATAATTTCGAACGGACCTCATTTTCATCATCTCCTGGGTAGGATCGATGGACATTTGAAGAAAATTTTCGAAAATCGCATCATGAGTACGACCTCAATAGCTGATTTCCCTCAAGGGAAATCTGCTAAAAATCCAAATATCTCGGTCCTTATTCATATTAAAGAAAATATGTATACAACAACATTTATAGGTAATGAAATTTACAATAAGATTGGTTATTTACAAGTTTTCAATAATAAATTTATAAGGATACGCTAATCGCCAAATGTATCTCTATCAAATTTATAAAAAGTTTAATAATATTAATTGAATTAATCTACAATTACAATAAAAAATCCGCCACTGAGTGCGTCCGTCATGCAGGGTTGTCTAGTTTTAGCAGATTTCCTACGGTCTAGAATATGATACGCTGATGATTCCATCTCCATTTTCCAGAAGTAAGAAGCCAGTTCAAACAAGAATTGAAACGTTTGATGGGAATGATATCTGAACTACTTAAAGTGAACATATGATTATTAGAAGCGGGTAAAGACAAGATTGGTAAAGTAAAGGAGGAGATATTTCGAATTCCCAATTATTCTCTGTTTTAAGGCCGTAAAGAAAGGGCTATAAAAGAATTTTGTAAATGGAGTAGATGGAGAAGTTTACCGAAGGAAAACAAGAAACCACGAATAACCCGCATAATACTTAAGTAACGAAAAAATATATAAAACAATAATTGTAGGTCATCAGTATTTTAACAAAATTGATTCTATAACATTTTACAATCCTACTTATAATAACGGAGATATTCCCATAAGGAAAATCAGCTGAAACGGCAAGCCTTAAAATGATGAACCTTCATATTAGGGACTGATATAAAGTTTAGAACTCCTTTTGATCGAAATCGGAATATAGAGATAGAAATAAAAAAAAATGCTAATGTCTTCGTAAATATGAAATATACAATAAATGTGTATAGAAGCTTTTTAGTTTTATCATAAATTATGTGCTATGACGTTTTTCGATCCCATTGGAACGGTGTCTTTTCATATTCCATTCAATTTACTTTTCGTTTGTTGAACAATTAAAATACTATGTGTAACATACTTAAATACGGGTTGAGTACTTTTTATCTAGGTACGGTAGATATAGAAATATACAGGCTTAATATACAAAGGATATAAAAAGTCCGTCACGCAGGGGCTGCTTAAACTAACAGATTTCCCTCGTGTTGTTTACTAATAGATAATTCTACGTACTGGTAACACAACACCAACGTGAATAACGGAAATAAGAAATGTTTCATCCAATTTTTGCCGACAGGAAGCCTTAGGTTAGAAATGTAAACAAACGGGTCTGCCCGCTTCACACCGGAAAGAAAAAAAATTACTGAAATATATCAGAATATAACATATTAATTTTATTGAGAACTATTTACTATATCTAGTACTGTAATTAATAATGAGTCAGAATAATTGTTATCTCATTCAATCAAATTTTAGTATACCAACACCTCAACACGGTGGGGGGGGGGGTCACCGGGACATATTTGCATGTATCTCGTATAATGAAGGTCTCTTCAATACAATTTTTGGTATTTAAGCTGCGAATAATGTGATTTATTATGTAACATGAGTAGAAGTGGCAGTTTGCTGATGGCTGGAAACTGAAAAATGCAAATATCTCGGTTAATATTCAAGATAGAGAATAAATGTATATAACAATATTTATAGTACATTTAATTTGCAATAATATTGATTCTATACAATTTTTCGACCCGACGTATAGTAACGGAAATATTTCTAATTCGAAAATCCGCCCTCTACCCCCCCCTCCCACTGGTCCGATTTCAGCCGTTAACGAACTTGATCTTCCTTTTTACCTTTACCTTCATTTTTAAAACGATTAAACAAAAATTGCGACCACTAGAGTGTTAACAGACATATATATATATATATATATATATATATATATATATATATATATATATATAATTTTGAACGGACCTCATTTTCGTCATCTCCTGGGTAGGATCGATGGACATTTGAAGAAATTTTTCGAAAATCGCATCATGAGTACGACCTCAATAGCTGATTTCCCTTAAAGGAAATCTGCTAATAAAAATCTTATAAATTATTTTAGCAATTTTTATAATTAATCTGGCATAACTGTGAAATATTGTGCAACAGGTAGTGACAAAGAAGCGTGTAGGTAAACTGGGATTTATCCCAGTATCTGCAGGAAATAAGTTTCTCTTTGTTTCCTGTCACTTATGACTAACACCTTACTATAAGAGGAGACTAGGATGGTGAAAGAATAGTTTTGTGTATACATTAGTGCTTAAATAAATGTTTACTGACTTGAAAAGCCGTCTTAAGGTGACTCTTTTTATCAGATAAAGGATGAGTTAAACAGCGGTCCCTTTCATCTTACAGCCATCCTGTCAAACGGATGTAAACCTTACTCTTTATGACGAACTTATGAATGAGAAGGTATTCCCCAGTTGTGGAAATTGTCATCCATATATATATATATATATATATATATATATATATATATATATATAAACATGTTTTATAAACGTTTACTCGCATACTCGGGCGTATACACGCACAGGAGTAAAAATCGTTAACGCACTCCACTGCCCGAACGTATTAAATGTACAAAACAAAGGTGCGTCACGCAGGGACTGCGTAAACTAAGCAGATTTCCCACGTTATAACACACTTGTGATCTCATCTCACCATATATTCTCTATTTATTGTAAAAAGCCGATGATTAGAAAGGGGGGGGGGGAGAGATGTACTGAACGTAGAAAACAAGAAAGCATGAATAACTCGCTTAATACAATTACAATATATATATATATATATATATATATATATAGTAGTTAAAAAACTAATTAATTAAAAATTCAAAACTGCAATTTATATAATAACACTTCCATTTGAAAATAATAGTGATATGGCTTTATTATAATTATGTTTTAATTTATATTTTAAAAATTGACTCAATTCTGTCTTTCTTCCAGCCAACAAATAATTGTGAATGAAATGTAGGTATAAATAAAACCAAAATATTTTTTTCTGTTATTTTTTCTTATATTGAATGTTATTTATTAATTTCCACATTATTCCACCGAGGCTAATTCTGAAATATGTCTGTCATAAACTCTGGGGCTGAATAAACTCAGCAATTTTCCCACTTGCTGGAGTAGCTACTATTCTGACTTGATTTAATCTCCATTTTTCCTCTAATAAGACACCTATGTAAACAGAACCTGAAATTTAAGCTGGTCTAGAGATGTTAGGTGGTTCAGGTGTACCAAGTGAAATTTGCATTTGTACGAGTGGGGGTTTCACAAAAGACAATATTCTTGTTCAATATTGAAGTTAGAGGAAAACTATATTAACCATCACGCAGCGGCTGATTAAACTAAGCAGATTTCCCACCTGCTGTTTTGCCACTCGAATTATTTCACCTCATCATATATTCTCTATTCCTAAGTAAAAATCCAATGAGTAGAAGTGGGCTTTACAGAAGGCTGAAAGCAAAAAAATACTAATAACTCTCTCCATAAATGTGTTACAAAATAAATACATAGAACAACAATTGAAGGGTTTGCTGCAAAAAGGAGGTAGCTCCAATTTTTCCAGTTTTTGGGAAACCAAAAAAAATGTTTAAAAAATTCAAATTTTAAGTTATGTAAAAATATTGTTGTGGCTTACTTTCAATTATGGTGTTTACATATTAGAACAGTATTTTCATTCAAAAAATATCATCCAAATGTTGGTGGTACGTGGATGATCCTTGGAGCTACCTCTTTTTTGCCCAAAAGAATGGAATATGAGGAATGGAGGAATATGTTATGTCTTGGAAAAAGGTGTAAAAATAAATAGAATGTAGTATTATTATGTATTTTTTATTCAAAGAAAACTGAAAATAAAGTACAGCAAAATTATTGGTTTTACAAACAGAAAATAACATCATTATAACGAATAACATAAAATACGAAAATAACATCATTATAACGAAAATAGCATCATAACGATTGAAGCTGCATCCTTTTTGTGCCAAATAAAAGAGGTTTTTTTTTGGCACAAGAAAGTGTTTATAACTCCCAACAGCTATGGGATGGAGCTACCTCCTTTTTGCAGCAAACCCTTCAATTGTAGAAAATCCAAATTTTCATAGATCAGGTCTTTAATATTTTTCGTTGAAACTCATAATAACGGAGATATTTTGAATTTCCCCTCTCCCTTTAAACTACCACTATTCCGTGCCCGATTTCATTCATTAACGTAATTATAATGATCATATGATCATTGGTGTTGAATGAAACAGTTAAATTTAGAGTATGGTAGAGATCAAGTAAACATCAAGGAAACAAAAACGTAAAATCTTAACTGTTGAAGTCAACAAGCAATGAATTTGCATGTATCTCGCGTAATAAAGGTCGCATGAAGACAATATTTGCTATTTAAGCATAGAATAAACTAATTCTTGATATAAGAGATTATCGTTAATATGACATGAGTATGAGTGGGGGTTTACTGAAGGCTGAAAACAAAAAAATCCAAAGTCCTCAGTTAATGTTCATTATAGACAAAATACATATTATAAATGTTGTTATATACAACAACATTGTTTATAGGCAATTTATATAAAACTTACACATTATACAAATTTTTGATCCGACGAACAGTAACGAAGATATTTTTCAAATTCCTCCCCTCTAACCCCCCCCCACCTAGTCCGATTCCAGCTATAAACTTGATCTTTAGTTCTACATAAAACGCTAATATATCGTGTTTCGTAACGATTAAACAAAAATTGAGACCGCGCAATTTCGAATCCGTTGTATTGCGTCGGATCGAAACATTGTACAGAATCAACCTTCCTGCAAATATAATATTATATAAACGTTGTAATACATGCTTTCTCTATATTGAATACTAGCTAAGGTACCCGGCGATGCCCGGGAAATCATTCAGGACTGACTAATGATGATATTCTTATAGCAAGACTTCAATGTGTACAAATGCACTTCCCTCCACGACGTAATGTTTTTGCGAAATAGCCAATCCCAAAGGGTAAATTTTGGGTATAAATAGAATAGAAATGTTAGTTACGAAGAATAAATGAATTCCTAATGTATCCCTCTACACTTCTTGACTCACCGTTTTTGAATAATTCAAACCATTATCATGAATAGCATTTATTTCAATTAAATGTCATTTATAATGAACATATTTCCTTTCAAAAACCAATCCGAGCACATATAGTTTAAGCATAGTTTAGCACGTAAGGTTATATTCATAATAGTAGATCTCAGTGGAAATCACTTCCCGTAATGCCAGCATTTGACAGGAAATAAGTAAACTCAATTAACTTTATTAGCCTCCCGTCTATTTCCGCTCTCGCATTAAAGTTATCAACATTGTTCTCCTTAAATTATTGATTCAAAATATTATTGTAATAATTTATCTACCTGATGGAATTAAATAATAGTGTTACCCTAAAAATAATTTCATTTATATTCAAAAAGCTAGTCGAGGGGAAGAGATCGCAGCCCTCCCTGCAACCTAAGTAATACTTTAAACAATCACATCAAGTTAAAACGCATATTGTCTTTTGTCATTATGGCATTACCATTAACGTTTAATTGTTATGATAGTACATATTTGTTTCAATATCATGAAGATATCGGAAATAATACTACTTCCGCTATCACTCCTTGAGGAAATTCAGCATGATTCTGTTTAAATAATACATTATACTAATTAAATAATGGAAAACCTCTTATAGTTTGAATTTCTATTGGAAATAAATAACAAAGTTATTTTCTACAGAAAATAAATAAATGAGGGGGGCGGAGATTTATAATTTCACTAATCCGAATCATACTTAGAACTGAATAATCGAAATAGATAAGACTAAAACATAACATTATTTGACATAATATGCCTATATTAAAAACACTTAAATAAGTACTAATAAAATCGTTGACTCCCGCTATAGATTTAGCGTATATCCCGTATTTATTTCATTTTACGACAAAAGTGAATGAAACAAAGGTTGCTCTAAATAACAAAGTAAAGAACTTTTGTTATGTGCACATTTGCCGAATGAAATCTCGCAAATTTTTATTTCAGGCTTCCCTTATAACCCCCACTCCCGTTCGAACCTAAACATTTTAATATAGCTTATAATCATAGAAGAATTAATGCTAATTCAAATACTGAGTTTTGTAAAATTCGGTTCAATCGTTAGTGTCTAATAAAATAGTTGGCTCCCGCTTTAGTTTTTGGTGAATACCTCGTTTATACTTTGTTATAAAACAAAAGTGAATATAACAAAAGTTACTCTAAATAACAAAATAAACAACTTTTGTTATATGCATATTTTCGGAAAAACCAATAGGAAACGAAATATCGCTATTTTTAATTTCAGGCCCCCTTACAACCCCCACTCCTGCCCGTCCCTAGAAATGTTAGTATGGCTTGTTATAACGAAGGCGTTAGTGCTAATACACATACCGAGTTTTATTTGATTCCGTTGATTCTTTTTTGCCAAATAAAATTGTTGACTCCCGCTATAATTATTAGCGTATAACTCATTTATACTTCGAAAGTGTATATTACAAAAGTTACTCTAAATATCAAAATAAACAACTTTTGTTTTGTTCATACTTGCAGGAAAACGAAATACCGCTAATTTTAAATTCAGGCCTCCTCTACAACCCCGACTCCTGCCCGTCTCTAGAAATCGTGGTATGGCTTGTTATAATGAAGGCGTTAGTCCTAATACATGTACCGAGTTTTATTTAGTTCGGTTGAATCTTTTGTATAGCCTAAAGTCTAAGTTAGGCTAGTAGTAATATACATACTAAGTTTCATAAAATTCGGTTCAGCCGTTTATGCGTGAACTGGTAACAAACAAACAAACAGACACGAAAGAAACAATATGCAGTTATGGTGTCGATGACATGGGAAACGACAAGTATCATGAAATTTCGAGAAAAACAAATCCATGTACAGACAGAGGTTACAATTTTATATATATATATATACTAGCTCAGATACCCAGCTTCGCTCGGGAATTCATTTGAGGCTGAATGTTGATGGTATTTTTTTGGCAAGGCTTTATTTTGCACAATATTTTGACATTTACCCGTCCCAGTGTTTAGGGTTAATACCCGTCGTTTCTGTGGATTTGTTAATAATAAAATTAATTTTTTATGTAAGATTTCACTGTCCTCCATATTGTCATTTTTCACGCTTCCTGTGCATTATGCATAGATTTGAATTATTAAGGACTAAATATTAACATACATTTGAATTAATTTTTCCAGGTGAGGTACCTGGTAGTTCATATTGAAAAGAATTCTTGAGCAAATTTCTCTAAATAACAAAATAAACAACTTTTGTTATGTCCATATTTGCCGAAACTACAATAGGAAACGAAATATCAATATTTTTAATTTCAGGTCTCCCTTATAACCCCCACTCCTGCCTGCCCCTAGAAATAGTATGGCTTTTTATAAGGAAGGCGTTAGTGCTAATACACATACTGAGTGTTTTATTTAGTTCGGTTGAGTCTTTTGTGCCAAATAAAATTTTTTACTTCCGCTATAATTTTTAGCGTATATCTCGTTTATAATTCGGTATACGAAAAAAGTGTATATAACAAAAGTTACTCTAAATAGCAAAATAAACAACTTTTGTTATGTTCATATTTACCGATAAACCAATAGGAAACGAAATATCGCTATTTTTAATTTCTGGCTTCCCTTAAAACCCCCACTCCTGCCCGTCCCTAGAAATGTTGGTATGGCTTCTTATAATGAAAGCGTTAGTGCTAATACACATACCGAGTTTTATTTATTTCGGTTGGGTCTTTTGTCCCAAATGATATTGTTGACTCCCGCTATAGTCATAAGCGTATAACTCATTTAAACTTCGGAATACGATGAAAGTGTTTATGACAAAAGTTACTCTAAATAACAAAATAAACAACTTTTGTTATGTGCATATTTGCGAGAAAACCAATAGAAAACGAAATATCGCGACTTTTAATTTCAGGCCTCCCTTATAACCCCCACTCCTGTTCGTCTCAGAGAAAATTAATATAGCCTATCTCTCAAGTTGGACCAGACTGCTCACGGTGTGCCAATTTAATTTAAAATCGGTTAAGTAGTTTAGGAGTCCATCGCGGACAAACATCGTGACAGGAGATTTATATATATTAAGATATATATAGATAGATTAACCGAGATCCTGTCATATTAACAATAACCTGTTATATTATGAAGCATTTGTTTGTTACCTTTTCACGCATAAACGGCTGAACCGATTTTTTTTGAAACTTGGTATGTATATTACTACTAACCCAACTTAGACTTTAGGCTATATTAATATCCTCTGAGACGAACAGGAGTGGGGGGTTATAAGGGAGGCCTGAAATTAAAAATAGGGTATTTCGATTCCTATTGGTTTTTCGGCAAATATGCACATAACAAAAGTTGTTTAATTTGTTATTTAGAGTAACTTTTTTGATATTCATTTTTGTCTTTTAACAGAGTATAAACGAGATATACACTATAAACTAAAGCGGGAGTCAACTATTTCATTGGGCGCTAAAGATTAAACCGAACTTAAAAAAACTCGGTATGTCAATTAGCATTAATTCTTCCATGATTATAAGCTATATTAAAATTTTTAGGTTAGAACGGGAGTGGGGGTTATAAGGGAGGCCTGAAATAAAAATTCGCGATATTTCATTGTCTATTTGTTTTTCGACAAACATGCACATAATAAAAGTTGTTTTCTTTGTTAATTAGGGTAACTTTTGTTTTATACATTTCTCCAGGAACAATGTGTGGAGCAAGTAATTTGCGTAGAAATATTGATATGCTCAAAAATTCATTCCAATTTGAACTATGAGGTACCTCACCTGGAAAAATTAACTCAAATCTATGTTAATATTTTGTCCTTAATAACTGAAATCTATGTGTAATGCACAGAAGACGGGAAATATGACAATTTGGAGGACAGTGAAGACTTACATAACAATTATTATTAACAAATGCCAACAACGGGTATTAACCCTAAACACTGGGACGGGTAAATGTCAAAATATTGTGCAAAGTAAAGCCTTGCCAAAAAAAATACCATCACCATTCAGCCTCAAATCAATTCCCGGGCGAAGCCGGGTATCTGTGCTAGTATATATATATATATATATATATATATATATATATATATATATATATATATATATATATATATACACACACGAGTATATATATATATATATATATATATATATATATATAATATATATATATATATATATATATATATATATATATATATATACATAACACAGATTGAACGGACCTCAAGGGAAATCAGCTATTGAGATTGTACTCATGACGTGACTTTCGAAAAATTGTATCTAAGTCCAACGATCCTACCTAGTAGATAACAAAAAATCTGCTAAAATGAGGTCCGATCAAAATTGTATAGATATATACCGCTCTAGTGGTTACAATTTTGGCTTAATAGCTACCAACCTCGATATTTAATAGTTTTATATAAAAAGAAAGATCGAATTCGTTAATGGCTGAAATCCGACTGGGGAAGGGGTTAGTTCGAAATATCTTCGGATCGAAATAGTGTATAGATGCAATATTATTGCAAATTGAAAGTTCTACAAATATATTCTCTATCATTAATATTAACCAAGATAATTGGAATTTTTGTTTTCATCCTTCAGTAAACTCCCACTCCGACACATATCTTATTAACAGTAAGCTATTATATCATGAACTACTTCATTCTAAGCTTGAATACCAAGTATTGGTCTAATTGAACTCTTAATTTTTGAGATAAATGCAAATATGCGGCGCACGTGGGAAATCTGCTTAGTTAACGCAGCCCCTGCGTGACAGGCTTTTTCTGATCCGATGAGTCTATATTAGTTTTTGAAGTATCCGGACACAAGTTTCACTTGTTCATCGCTTATTTTAACAGATTTCCCTTAAGGGAAATCAGCTATTGAGGTCATACTCATGACGGAAATTTTGAAATTTTTCTTCAAATGTCCATCAATCGTACCCAGGAGATGACGAAAATTAGGTCCGTTCAAAACCATATATATATTAGAGGGGAGGATTTTCGAAATACCTCCGTTACCATATGTCGGCTCGAAAATTGTATAGAGCCAATCTTATTCCAAATTAAATATACTATAATTATTGTTATATACATTTATTCTCTATCTTGAATATTAACGAATATTGAAGATATTTGCATTTTTCAATTTTCAGCCTTCAGCAAACCGCCACTTCTACTCATGTTATATAAACAATACTCTGCTACATAATAACTCACATTATTCGTAGCTTAAATACCAAACATTATATTCAAGAGACCTTTATTATACGAAATACATGCAAATATGTCCTGGTGGTCCCCCCCCCCGGCTTAAGGTTTTGGACTACTAAAATTTAATTGGTTGAAATTAAACAGTACTAGATATAGTAAATATTACTCAATAAAATTAATATGTTATATTCTGATATATTTTAGTAATTGTTTTTCATTCTGCTGAGGCGGGCAGCAGTGACCTGTTTTACATTTCTAACGCTTCCTGTCGGCAGGTTATTGAAATTGGCTGAAACATTTCTTATTCCGTTCGTATTTATTCAGTGGTCTCGAACCTACCGATTTTTCGGTATTTCTACTCTGTACTACCGAAATACCGAAATGCAATGATTTTCCCACTATTTCAGAAAATATATGGAAATTCTCCTGATTTTTCTACCGATTTCACAATTTTGTGTTGGCAACCCTTTTCATTTATGCTTAGGGAATCACCTTACAGCAAGTATGAATTAGCAAATATTGCGGATTGGTCCATATATTTCGATAGTGCCTATTATCAGGCTCTTTCCTAATATTGTTCAGGACAATGATTTCCAAACAATTGATACAGAGTGGCGCACTCTAAGAAATTGTGATCAAATGAAAACATTTTCTGATAAATTATTAGTGAATAGAATTATTTTGGGATGAAGTAAGAGAGACTCAAATGTTTCCTTTGTTAACTAGTTTTATGTGTAATATTTTATCACTCCCCCATTCATCTGCCAATGTTGAGCGCATATTTTCTCAAATTAATATTATGAAAACAAACACAGAGAAATAGGCTGTCTACTGAGTCAATCACTAGCCTACTGCATTCAAAACGAGTTTTTATGGATGCTAATTGTTATGACTTAGAAATTAATTTAAAAATGACTGTAGCTATGGCCAAAGAATATTGGTACGATCCGAAACATGAAAAATAATTTAATTTTTATATTTCCGTTTTTGGTGTGCAACTTGGTTAACTTTCAAAATCTCTAAATTTCCAGTTTTTTCTTTCTTTAACTTGACGCTGGCAAATTAATAATTGCCATAAAATGATTTATAAATATAATAAATGTATTAGATGTAAGTTAGTTGGCACGCTGATTTTTACGTTATTATATTTTTATGTGGTAAGCAGATTTTTATGTTAAACCTCATATTTTTATGTTAAACCTCATATATTTAAGTTGTAATTTGATTTTTATGTTATTATAATATAATAATAAGTGGATTTTTTATTAAATAAACGAATTTGATTGAAAAATGTATTTTTTTTTATCATATACCGATTTTAGGTACAAATGTACCGATTTTATCAGCTATTGAGGTCGTACTCATGACGCGATATTCGAAAAATTACTTCAAATGTCCATAGATCCTACCCAATAGT
Organism: Riptortus pedestris; assembly: GCA_019009955.1. NCBI lineage: Eukaryota > Metazoa > Arthropoda > Insecta > Hemiptera > Alydidae > Riptortus > Riptortus pedestris. The sequence continues at coordinate 19,613,438 of CM032229.1, forward strand.
TGACGAAAATGAGTTCCGTTCAAAACATTATATATATATATATATATATATATATATATATATATTTGTCTGTTAACGCTCTAGCGGTCGCAATTTTCGTTTGATCGTTACCAAACTCGATATTCAAACGTTTTATGCAAAAATAAAGATCAGGTTCGTTAATGGCTGAAATCGGATTAGTGGGAGGGGGGTTTAGAGGAGAGGATTTTCGAAAATTCGAAATATCTCCTTTAATATACGTCGGATCGAAAATTTATACAAAACCAATCTTATTGCAAATTAAATTTACTATAAATAATGTTATATACATTTATTCTGTATCTTGAATATTAACCGAGATATTTGCATATTTCTGTTTTCAGCTTCTGAGATGAGATCGGCTAACTTCGGGTCTAGTCGTGAGTTTCCGTCAAGAGCTAGTTCGGGCCCTTCCCGTAACTGTTTGACTCTCTATTCTGAAATTTCCTTATTATAAAACTTCACGTGGGAAATCTGCTTAGTTTACGCAGCCCCTGCGTGACGGACTTTTAGTTAGCAGCTCTACCGATTTCGTTCAGTGACGTTCGAGACCACGTATTTTTTCAAGGTGGTGTTGAGTTACCAGTATTTGGATTTATCTATTACTAAACTTCACGAGGGAAATCTGCTTAGTTTAAGAAGCCCCTGCATGACAGACTTTTTTCTCACTCTTCGTCTGTCTATCTCACTTCATTCATCAATTCTCGCCACCAGTTCCTTAATTCTCAACGAATCTGAACTATATTGTTTGGAATAATGCAAGTTCTCCATGAGAGCAGAACAACATTTGTAGTAATTACAAAAATAAATTCATTTATTAGTGTCCGTTTTGGCTACTAAGGCTAATTGGGGCGGGTTATCTATAGGTTACCACCCTTTTCTAGCCAGGGTAGGACTAAGGATTTTATTTAATGTATTTGTCGCCAAATAAATTCGTACTGCTCAACTCGAACTCGCCACTCTAGGTTTACCATGGGAAATTAAAGTTAATGCTTTAACTCACGTGGCTAACCTGAGCCCCCAAAAATAAATTGAATTTAATTGAAATAATTATCTTTTTATTCATTGTAAACTCCAGAAATATTAAAGAATCTACAAATCTGAAGAATGAACTTCATGAATATAAGTCTATACTTCATAAATATAATAAATAGTAAATATTAATAATGCAAGTTTAATTGGACTGATATCTTTTTTGAGTGTATGCACCCCACTCACTATATTTTAATAGTTCCCATCTGCTCTGTTTATATTTTGCAAACTTAAGTATGTTAATATGTCTTGAAGAATAAATGACAACTAGTTCCTAATGCAGCCTTTCTACTCAAATATGCACTGAAAATATAAATCATAACCCTAGATAACATTCATTATAAAGAGCTTTAGCTGTGATACCCATCTTTCCTTGTAAAATATTAAGACTGTATAATAACTGAGTGTTATACCTTTCAAGGGTCTGTTTTACCTTCATAGCTTTATGGGAACTATGGAGAATCTATGACTGTTGTTGAGCCTGGCAGAATAAACGTCAATGGTTTCTAGTCAAAACATTATTCGACATATAAATCATAACAATGAAATGTATTCCATTATTAAAAAACCTAAGCACAACACTGGTAGTTATATAACTAATAACCGCTATTAGAAGTTCCTTTTTGTATGCTTGGAGCATAAAATTTATTTTCATAATGGTGCATAGTTTAATAAGTAAAGTGTTATCATTTTATCAGAGCAATGTAAAAAATAACTAGGAACTCCTCCTCAACACTTTTACTCCATCAGCGTTCATCCTTTTAAATTCCTGGCATACTTCAGCTAACTATGTATAAACAGGTAGTTCTATAATTTCAAATCCTTCCAGTATTGAAATACAAGAGTTTTATACATTCACTAAAAATATCAAAGTATTTGTAACTGTAAGGAGGAGATCATAGGTAATATGAAGTAAAATTAGCATTGTTAAGAAACGGAAGTCCCCAGGCTACACTACACTCAGGTTAGCCAACTACATTGTTCGTTGTCTTGTTTACTAGATTAAATTATCCTAATAATTCTGGTTGCATTATCTTCACAATTCTGAAAGTGTATGTTCAAATAATTGGCATTTCAATTAAATTTAAATTATAAATTTATTTTAAGAGAAAACTGACATTTCTCATTTATTAATGGGGAGGGGAGGGGATAAACTTTGCTAATGTTCACCATGATGGTGTGTGTGTGTGTATATATATATATCTGTCATAATTTATCAAGGTGAGATACAAGTTTATTATCATAAAAACGAATAATTTGGTTGACTATAACAATATTTCTATGTAAATTAATTGCTTTATACATTGTTACATGACGAAAATCGATATAACATAAGTTACTCTAAGTAACAAAGTCGTTTTTGGTAAAAACTGAATGAAATGAAATATTACACTCATTTGTTTCTGGCTTCCCTTACAGCCACCACTCTTGTTCTTACCTAAAATGTTAATGTAATAAGCTAATAATCTACTAGGATTTGGTGCTAATACAGATACTGAGTTTCATTAATTTTCGTTCAGTCATTTTTATCCCATAAAGTTGTTGATTCCTTCGATAGTTTTTAGTGTGTATCTTCTTTATACTTAACAAAAATGCATACAACTTTATATATATAGAGGAAGAGGGAAAAAAGAGAGAAAATATTAATATTAAATTTTTATATCCTTGTATTTCTTTGGTGTACCTACCTATATTTAGGTATAATTTATTTATTACTAGCTCAGATACCCGGCTTCGCTCGGGAATTCATTTGAGGCTGAATGGTGATGGTATTTTTTTGGCAAGGCTTTACTTGGCACAATATTTTGACATTTACCCGTCCCAGTGTTTAGTTTAAATACCCGTCGTTTCTGTGGATTTGTTAATAATAAAATTATTTTTTTATGTAAGACTTCACTGTTCTCCATCTTGTCATATTTCCCGTTTCCTGCGCATTATGCATAGATTTGAATTATTAAGCACAAAATATTAACATACATTTGAATTAATTTTTCCCGGTGAGTTACCTGGTAGTTCCAAAGAATTGTTGAGCAAATTTCTCTAAATAATAAAATAAACAACTTTCTTATGTGCATATTTGCCGAAACCCCAATAGGAAACGAAATATCACTATTTTTAATTTCAGGCCTCCCTTATAACCCCCAATCCTACCCGTCCCTAGAAATGTTAGTATGGCTTATTATAAGGAAGACGTTAGTGCTATTTCACATACCGAGTTTGGTTTAGTTCGGTTGAGTCTTTTGTGCCAAATAAAATTGTTGACTTCCGCTATCATTTTAGCGTATAACGCCTTTATACTTAGGTATACGACAAAAGTGTATATAACAAAAGTTACTCTAAATAACAAATTAAAGAACTTTTGTTATGTGCATAATTGCTGAAAATGCAATAGGAAACGAAATATCGCTATTTTTAATTTCAGGCCTCCCTTATAACCCCCACTCCTGTTCGTCTCAGAGAATATTAACATAGCCTAAAGTCTAAGTTGGGTTAGTAGTAATATACATACCAAGTTTCATAAAATTCGATTCAGCCATTTATGTGTGAAAAGGTAACAAACAAACATACACAAAAGAAACAAAATGCAGTTATGATGTCTGACATGTGAAACGAAAAGTTATCGTGAAATTTCGTGAAAAAAATCAATGTACAGACAGAGGTTACAATTTTATAAATATATATATATATATATATATATATATATATATATATATATATATAGATTGTTCCCAGTGCCAATTTAAAATACATTTAAAAGCTAAAACGTTTGTTCATGCCTAACATCGGTGTAACATGAATGGGGCTTAAAGGAATTGAAAGTGGGCAGAGAAACTGAAAGATAAGGTATGACATCTTATATTTATTGATATTCAAATAATATGTACATGATGGGTCTGGGAATCTATTAGTACAACTTTGTGTCACCAGTACAATCTCTATATGAACAAAAAAGGAAAGGAATATGGGTTAAATAATTGCTTGGATGTTTACATTTCCGAGGGCTGAAAGCTGATGCTGGGTTTGTGTTAGACTATTGCTGGCTGGGTATGTTGCATCTTCCATTCTCTCTCATGTACCCCTCTGTTCATTTGGCCTTGTTGATGTAGGCTTAGTCCATGAGATCCTTGATTATCTGAAGAAACATAGGGAGAACTGTGGATCACAGGAGAAAGTTATTTTCAGAATCTGAATGTGTCAGTTGAGTTTCTTTATTTGACTTTTCTCTGGCTGAAGGAGGTAGAAGGCAGGCAACAGTGTACAGCTCATTTGTGATAATATTTAAGGATGGGAGGAAGTAAATGAAGACTAGTTTAATGAACTATTTTAAATGACATAATATGCATGTTAGACATCGCTCCTAACTCAATAACAGCATTTATAGAATTTCTTATTTTTTAGAAATAAACATTTTACTTTGGTAAGGTATTATTTAGTAATTGTTGATTAATACTTTGTAAATATGCCTACTTTTTAATGAAATATATAATCAAAATGCATAATAAATTTCAATGTCTATCAACTGATTTTTCAAAAATGGAAAACTGAAGCAAGATTGGATCAAATGCATTTACTTTAAGATCTTTGGAATGAAAAGAAGAGGCATGATACATTTTGTATTATTTTATTAACTGAATAAATACAAGAATGCAAAAATATGAAGGTGCAAAAAAATAGCGACAAATTTGAAATCACATGAAAAGAAAAATAGTACTGGATATCACAAGACAAAAATGCCACAAAAAAAAAGCATAGGAAGCAATAACCACTTAATGCCTAGTCGTGTTTTGCTGCTAAAGCACAAACTGTAAATCCTATCTCATCAGGATCCTTCTTCATGATATCGGTCAAGACCCGTGCAGCATCCTAAAATAAATTTAAAAAAAAATGTTAAAGAACTATATATTGAATTGAATAATTACAATAATAATATTCTAATAAATTTAGATAATATGTCCCCGCCAGAGCAATCCTCCACACTCAGAAAATTCCCTAGTGCATTTACTATTTTAATAATTTCAATATGTTGAATGAAATTCATTGATAACAATCTAATCTATAATTTGTGCTGTTGGAACTCAGAACTTTTTAGGGAACATCTGAACATGTTGTTAAGAGAAGTAAAATGTATACAATTTACCAATCACATGGGATTTGGGGTTAGTAGATGTCAAAAAAAAAAAAAAAAAATGTTAATAACTGATCTCAAGCAACGGAATGAAAATTTAAAGTAAAACACAGTTTGTAGATCTCTCTATGGTGCACAGAAAAGTTTCTTTACAGAAATCTGATGTATCTAGTGGGGATAATGAAATCAGAAATTTTATGTTTCCTGGCCATCCCCTACCCCCCCCCCTCTCACTAAACTGATTTTCAAAGTTAGCTTATTTAGTTGTATGGACATCTTTTGTTTAATTATTGTAATAAACTCATACTAATTGGTAATAAATCCCATAATGGGATGCAGATTAAAATCATATTCCCTAAGCCTTTTCCAGTATTTATCTAAAAGAGAAGGGGTGATCTGGAGTAAATCTCTTTCTGGGCAAAATCTGCTTAGGTACTCATTTTGAATCCTCTCCTTCACCACTAACCGCAAAACATAGTTACTACCAGGATCTTAAAACAGGCTGAGAGAAGAAGCGCTAAACTTCTACAATTTTCAAATTTGAATTTATTGCTCTTTTGTTTCAATAATCGCTTCTCCTCATTCTGCTCGGAATTTTGCTTTTATACACATATCATAAGTTAATTGACAAACCACGTTCACTCATAATGGCAAATCTTCCAAACTTCAGTAATTCTGAGGGATTTTGTCCTTCCTGTCAACTGTTCAGGGAAATTAGATCTAACAATCATCTAGGAAGGGGTATACCTTCTATGAGATAGACTAAATCGTAAATTGATTTAGCTTTGGAAATTATGGTTCCTAGACCCCACCCTTGTCATCCGTCACATATCCATACATCAGTTCATAACTTAACACACCTTAAAAAAACTAAGCATTTAAAATAATTAATATTAAATTACAGCATCTGTATAACCATTGCTTCTTCGAATTGGTAAATAGTATATCAAAGAAACATCAGAGGTGAATTATAAAACTAATTTAATACCATGAAAAAAAGTTTAAATGCATGATGGAGCAAGAGTTGTTTAACCCAAAAGTACCCTGGCCTATGGACACACCTGCAACCCCACCCAAGGCAAGCAGTTAAAACACTGTTGCCCCCGGACTAAGATCCACGATCTACTAAAACAACAACTTGGAAGACCAATGAAGATGAAATTAGCTTTTGCAATATGGACACAGCCACTATAGCAGAAAGTGCCGCTTGATTGGTTAATATTGCTGTTCAACATTGTAATTCCTTATTTCCCTACAATTATTGAACTTTTTTTATTTTTAATAGAATAAATGTAAATGCTGAGGTAATAATTACTTTCTTTGTTAGCATAGACACTGGAAACTGATTCAATATGAAATGTAATTAATAATGTCTTGTCATATCGATGCAATATCGTTATAGTTATATAGGTACATTTCAAATGTTTTTATGAAAACAAAGCTATAATTTTATTATAAAGGAAGAATCCATTATGGAGAAGAACTTGTTATTTATCGTTAAAGATGTGTGATTTATATTACCAAAATATCTAAAATCTTTTTAGTGGAATTTAATTAAGATATGATTATATTCCTTTAACTTTATAGAATTAACATATAGTTAAATAATATTAACCAGAGAAACTTACCTCAACGAATTTCTCAGGAGAAGTAGGTCCACGATTAATCGGAAAAGAGCAGCCACTTCCATCTTAAAAAGTAATAATAATTATAAAAACAACATAATAAGAATGAATAATAAACATTTAAACTCAAAAGAGAATATAACAAATTTCTTAATATCACAAAACTTTCATTCTACTGTTTTCAATTTATTTTACAGGTTACTCAATTCAATATTTATGAAAATGTGATCTTAAAGAACAATATCAAGGGAAAATTTCTCAAAAAAATGTGTGACCATTTGGGTCAGATTGTCTACAGCTTACCGCCCTTTTTCAGCCACAGTGGGACTAATTTCACTTTTTAATTTATAACTAAATAAATTCCTATTGCCAAGGTGGGAATCGAACCCCCCACTCTAGGTTTACCAAGTGAGATTGAGAACAAAGCCTTAACTTAAATTGCTAACCTGAGCCCCAAGAAAATTGTTTCTCTTTATGAAAATGATTTTTAATAGGAAGAAATGTAGATAAAAGGCCAAACTCAAAATGATTATAACATAAATGTATTTATTAAAAGGGTTTTTTGTCAGATTGATTTCAGTTAGGTGTAAAACATTTTTACCAGACATATAATAAAATTAAAGAAGAAAGTAATGAACAGTGAAAGGTTCAAAATATAATGTTCAAAAAACTAACTTTTTAAGACTGTGAAAAGGAATTAACAAATTTTTCAATTTGGATGGGCCATGCACTGTTGACGTGAGATCAATTCCCCCTCATCGCTGTCACTTTTAGCTTTTAGTTTCCACTGCAGAAGTGCATCCTACTACAATTTGTTCTCCAAGTAACAGTGCTATAGCCTTTTCATCACTCACATCTTCCTATTCAAAATATTACTAGCTTCCCATATCATTTGTAGTTCATTCATTTCTTGTGATTGGTAAATCACTGTCAACAAATTTTGGTAGTTGACAAGAAGCATTTTGTAACCACATTTTATAGTACAACTCGTACAGGAACAGTGCAATGAAATGAATTAAAATTTGAATTTTTGGCACACTAACAGTTATTTCCTTGCTATAACAGTTGAATTATTATCTTACATCAACATTAAATAAAATGTTTGCAAATCACAAATAATGTTTTGTTGCATGGCATTTTATTGATAATAAGCTTGTAATCCCAAACCCTCTCAGTTTTAATTCTTAAGCTGTATATATGAACAACGGTGTTTATTCATTACCAATTTCCTTGTTCCGAAAGATTTTTTTAAATTTTCTCTCATTCTTTTTTATCCTTCAATGGACTGATAATATAAAATGCACAAAAATAAAAAAATAATCCTAATAGATGAATACTCACCTAATTCATAGAGGGCTCCGTCTTTATGAACAAATGCAACAAAGTGATGGATTACTTCCTCAGTAGGTAACTAAAAAATATAAAAGAACATATATATTAGCAGTGATAATTAATAAAACATGAATTCTAGTCTGAATGTCAACTCTTATCTATCATAATGCATAGTTCCACTATGCCAATAAAGAAATATGTTATTGTGTTATTGACAATGTTGAATTCTAAACTTAAAATGTCAGACCCAAATACTACAGTGGGAATATCTCCTTTGGTTTTCAAAAACGTAAAGTATGCAGGCTATCATATGTACATAATGTATGTATCTAAAGGTGTGTGTGTGTTCCTGTGAACAGATTTTGTATTCGTTCAAATGAACAAGAGAAGAGAATAACAAGGATAAGCTGAGGTTTTTGCCTTGATTTCAACTTAACCTCAATATAGATAAGGAGACTCTGAATGAGACTAGAACTTTTAGAGAGCCCACCCATCGCACCATCTATAGGTATAGATTGGTAACTGAAGGCAATAGAGTTATCAATAAGTGCCTTTATTCGTTTATCCGTATTAATATTTTATTTTTCACAGATTATTTATATTTTAATAATAATAGATAGTTATCATTTTTAAATAAATTATTAATATTATTTATTAACATCCACTTTTTTCTGCTATGGCTCATTGGAACAGGTTATCTACAACTTACCGCGCTTTTCTAGTTAGGGTGGGATCAAGGATTTTATTTAATGAGTTTGTCACTAAATAAATTACTCTAGGGCTTTAAATTTGTATTTACATAAGGTTTTAGAGAAGGGCTAAAATGCATGATCAAAAACATCTCTGTTATCATTTAAGTAATTAGCAAAACCAAAAAAAAAAAATGGAAAACAATTTTCCTTAACACTAAAAACTATTATTGGTAATGTTAGTTGCCTCTATTCCATCGTTTGTAAATTATAAATGTGAGAACACAGGTTTAATATAAAAGGATGTTAAGGATATAAAGGAGTTATCTAATAAAAATAAAAGAAAACTAATGTTCGGTTTTCATTAACCTTGTGTCAAGCAAACATTCTAGAGAGTTCTAAGGGTTAAAAAAAAAAACCTTCATACTGATAATGATTATTGGAACATGTTAGAAATTATAAATACTTTTGATCCAACAAATTATAAATTGAAAAAAAAATGGTTACTGTTTCTATTATTCTTATAATGAATATGATTATTCATTGTCAACCTCCCAAAAGTCAATGTCAGTTGGTCATTACACGAATATATTTTTCTCACTTAATCTTGTTGAGGTTTGTATCCTAGCCTAGGCTTTTAAATTTGTTTTGATATCTCTGCTGTGCGTACATTAAAGCTGAATTGTATTGAATTATGGGTTATTTAACGTATGTTCATTGATGTTTTCCATGATAGTTTGTGAGTAACAGTAAGTTCTAGGCTCACTTCGCTAAGTCCGTCTAAATGTAAAAACACAAACCTGTGATTGGCCTTCAGTAGCAACTTCCTTGTGAGCATTTATAAAACTAGTATTCTTGGCCAAAGCATCACCTCGCTCTTCGGGAGTAAGGCTTTTTGTATCATCAATAAACTGTTTCAGGAAACCATCTCCTAGCTGAATCCTAAAAAAAAAAAATGAGGGTCCAATGACAGTTATACCTAAATAATCATAAATAATAAGCAAAAATTTCTATAAGACACATGGCACCTGGTGCCAAAAAATATTAAAACACTCAAGGAAATCGTTTGGGATGCCTAAAATGAGCATATTACGTGCACGCACACACACTAGCCAAGGTGCCTGGCTTTGCCCGGGAAATAATTAGAGGCTGAATGATGATGGTATTTTTTTTTTTTTTTTGGAAGGCTTCAATGTGTACACAACTGCACTTCCCATCTGGGAGTATTGTTTTCAAAAAATGGTCAGGTAGGAGACAGAATAGAAACTTTAGTTTTGAAGAGTAAATGAAATAAGTCCCTAGTCAATCCCTCACTACTGTTTGTCATACCATGAATAATTCAAATCATAATCATGGACAGCATTTATTATAATTAAATATTATCTATAACAAACATATTTCCTGTCAGAAAGCAATCAGAGATTGTGAGCATAGTTATACATATAATAGTAAATTTGTGTAGAATGCAATTCCATCATTTCACAGGAAATAAGTTAACACAATTATCTGTGTTAGCGTCCCAACTTTCATCCCTGCTTCAGCATCAACATTGCTTTACTTAAATTATTTGTTTAAAATATTTAAAAAATATATTTTCTGGTAATTTATATACCTGGGGTAAATAAATAACAGTGATTCCCTAAAAATAATCTAATTTAATTCTAAAATCGAGGTAAGGGATAGAGTTCGTAGCACTCCCTGCAAACTCAAATCATACTGAGTTTCAACGCATATTGTTTTTGTTTTAATGACATTACCAAATAACATTTAATAGTTATAGATAGTACATAGTCATTTCAATAACGTCAACATATCGGAGGAAATAATATTATATATACCACAATTAAAGAGTTTGTTTCCATGCAAGTTCCACTATCACACATTGTGCTAATTCAGCATGACTTTGTTTAAATAATACATTATGCAAATTAAATAATCGAAATGCTCTTAAAATAACAAAATTTTTTTCTAATTGAAATAAATAACAATTGAGAAGGGACAAAGATATATATACTAGCCAAGGTACCCTGCTTCGCTCGGGAAATCAATTGAGACGGAAAGATTTTATTTTGTTTTTGCCAACGCTTCTATGTGTACAAATGCTTTTCCCGTCTCGGCGTACTTTTCCCCGTAAGGGTCCCTTGGGCGACTTATGGAAAAAAAATTTTAGGTTTGAAGAATAAATGAAAATAAGTCTCTAATCATTCCCTCCCACTGTTTGACACACCGTGAATAATTCAAATCATAATCATGGATAGCATTTATTTTAATTAAATATCATCTATAATGTACGTATTTTGTAAATACAATCTAGCTAATATACCCGGCAATGCCCAGGAAATCATCGTTGACTGACTAATAATTGTATTTTTATAGAAAATCGTTGAAAAACAAATAGGAATCGGAATATCACAATTTTTCATTTCAGGCCTCCCTCATAACCCCCACTCTTATTTGAACCTAAAAATTTTGATATATCTTATAATCATGGAGGAATTAATGCTAATTCACATTCCAAGTTTTTTTAAATTTGGTTCAATAGTTAGTGCCCAACAAAATTGTTGGCTCCCGCTCTAGTTTTTAGTGTATATCTCGTTTATACTTTCTTATACGACAAAAATGAATATAACAAAAGTTACTTTAAATAACAAATTAACAACTTGTGTCATGTGCATATTTGCAGAAAAACCAATAGAAAACGAAATACCGCTATTTTTAATCTCGGGCCTTCCTTACAACCCCCACTCCTGCCCGTCCCTTAGAAATGTTAGTATAGCTTATTATAATAAAGGCGTTAGTGCTAATACGCATACCGAGATTTATTTAGTTCGGTTGAGTCTTTTGTGCCAAATAAAATTGTTGACTCCCGCTATACTTTTTAATGTATAAAGCATTTATACTTTGATATACGACGAAAGTGCATATAACAAAAGTTACTCCAAATAACTAAATAAACAACTTTTGTTATGTGCATAATTGCCGAAAATGCATTAGGAAACGAAATATAGCTATTTCTAATTTCAGCCCTACCTTATAACCCCTACTCCTGCCCGTCCCTAGAAATGTTGGAATGGCTTGTTATAATGAAAGTGTTAGTGCTAATACATATACAGAGTTCTATTTATTTCGGTTGGGTCTTTTGTCCCAAATAGAATTGTTCACTTCCGCTATAGGTTTTAGCGTACATCTCGTTTATAATTCGGTATACGAAAAAAGTGTATATAACAAAAGTTACTCTAAATAACAAAATAAACAACTTTTGTTATGTCCATATTTGCCGAAAAACCAATAGGAAACGAAATATCGCTATTTTTAATTTCTGGCTTCCCTTATAGCCCCCACTTCTGTTCGTCTTAGAGGATATTAATATAGCCTAAAGTCTAAGTTGGTTGGGTTCGTAGTAATATACATACTAAGTTTATAAAATTCGGTTCAGCCGTTAATGCGTGAAAAGGTAACAAACAAACAGACACCAAAGAAACAAAATGCAGTTATGGTGTCTATGACATGTGAAACGAAAAGTTATCGTGAAATTTCGCGAAAAAAATCAATGTACAGACAGAGGTTACAATTTTATATATATATAGATATATCTTTATATATATAATTCTAGCGTACGTGTGTATGTCACTGAACTCCTCCTAGACGGATGGACCGATTTGATTGAATTTTTAAATACGCGTTCGAGTGACGCCCCGGATGGTTTAGCGCCGCAGATCGGCCAGGCAGATGGAGCAGGAGTGGGGGTCGTGAGGGTGGCCTGAAATTAAAAAAAAAACCGTATTTCGTTTCCTATTGGGTTTTCGGCAAATATGCACAGGGCAAGAGTTGTTTATGTTGTTATTTGGATTAACTTTTGTCATATTCAATTTTGTCGTATAAACGAGATATACACTAAAAAAGTAAAGAGGGGCCAACAATTTTATTGGGCACCAACGATTGAACCGAACTGAACAAAACTCGGTATGTGAATTAGCATTAGTTCTACCATGGTTATAAGCTGTACTAAATTTTTTAAGTTCGAACGAGAGTGGGGGTTTACTGAAGGCTGAAAACTAAAAAACGCCGATATCTCGGTTAATATTAAAGACAGTGAAAAAAGGTACATGACAACGTTTATAGATCTTTTAGTTTGCAAAACGATTGGTTCTCTACAAAATTTCGATCAGACTCAAACTAACGGAGATATTTCGAATTTTCGAAAATCCTCCCCTCTAAATCCCCCCTCCCAATGATCCGATTCCAGCCGTTGAAGAACATGATCCGTCTTTTAACGTAAAACGTTTAAATACGGAGTTTGGTAACGATCGAGCGAAAATTGCGACCGCTAGAGCGTTAACAGGCTAATACACCTCTATCTTTATATATATAATTCTAGCGTACGTGTGTATGTCACTGAACTCCTCCTAGACGGATGGACCGATTTGATTGAATTTTTAAATACGCGTTCGAGTGACGCCCCGGATGGTTTAGCGCCGCAGATCGGCCAGGCAGATGGAGCAGGTCTCCGGTCGAAGGGCGAGGTTATTGGAAATGTAATGAAATGTTAATATGTTTATCTAATGTATGTCCTTAGAATTTAAGTATGTCATCTATATAATGATGTTTTCAGCTGCGAGAGGTTTTCACTTTCAGACATTGTTATTTATTTTCCAAATTTATTTTAATTTGATTTGAATGTTGCAATTATTTTCTTTTCTTTATTTATATTTATGTATTTGCATTATTATTGTTGAGGGTTTTTATTTATTTCTGTTATTGGTCTACAACTGTTTGTTTTTAAGAACGTGTAGTGCGCATTCTATCAGATAATCTCAGAACTAAAACGTCTTCTTTTCCTTCTCTCATTTTTCCTTTACTTTTTGCGTAACAAGTTTTTGCGATAATTTATTTACTATTTGTTTTTAGGCAAACGTGCATATAACAAATGTTGTTTTTTGCGTTATTAAAAGTAGATTTTTTTAAACATATTATTATTAAATTTATTTTCCTAATCGCTTGATATATAATGATTGACAACGGCTGCGGGGTCGGCTAGTATATCTATATATATATATATATATAAAAACGGGAGTCAATAATTATATTAGTACTTATTTAAGGGGTTTTAATAAATGAATATTATGACAAATGATGTTATGTTTTCGTCTTATATGATAGTTCAAAGTATGATTCGGATTAGTGAGGTTATAAATCTTCGTCACCCCCTCATTTATTTATTTCCAATAGAAATATAAACTATAAGAGCATTTCCATTATTTAATTTGTATAATGTACCTTGACGTTATTGAAACAAATATGTAATATAATAACAATTGAACGTTAATGGTAATGTCATTATGACAAAAAACAATTGTGTTTAAACTCAAAATGATATTTTCAGGGTACCACTATTATTTAATTCCATCAGGTAGAAAAATTATAAAATAATGTTTTGAATCAATAATATAAGTAGAAGAATGTTGAGAAGTATCATGCGGGAGTGGAAGATGAAGGGAGCCTTACCAGTTAATTGAGTTTACTTATTTCCCGTCTGGCATTACTGGAAGCGATTTCCAGTGAGATTCACTATTACAAATATAATCTTACGTGCAAAACTTTGCCTATCCTATGTGAACTCGGATTGGCATTTGAAAGGAAATATGTTCATTATAGATGATATTTAATTGTAATAAATGCTACCCATGATTATGGTTTGAACTATTGAAAAACAGTGAGTCAAAAAGTGTAGAGGGATAGATTAGGAACACATTTTTATTTATCCTTCAAAAATAAAATTTCTATTCCATTAATCCCCAAAAGTTAACCCTTCAGGGTTGGCTATTTCGGAAAATCATTACGTCGTGAAGGGAAGTGTAATTGTACACATTGAAGTCTTACTATCAAAATACCATCATTAGTCAGTCAAGAATGATTTCCCGGGCATCGCCGGGTACCTTAGCTAGTATATATTTATTTTATATATATATATATATATATATATATATATATATATATATATATATATATATATATATACACTCAACCGCAAAAAAAAACAGACACTTCATATTTGTCATATTAAAAGCTAATTTTCAGCAATGTGTTTCTTTATGTGGGTATTCTAGTTATTACAGAGTCTAAGTCCATTGAACTATTCCCTTCAGGATTAGTAAACAATTAGATAAAACTCAGATTAGATTTATTTGTCGTGAAGTTGATCTATTCTAAACTGTAAGTAGTTTTTTGCACATTTAAACATCTTTAATTATTAACCAAGCATTTTCTTTAATAATGTTTTATTTCTATTTCGGTCCAGGATAATGGGTCTTTCAAACTTAGATGGAAGGCCGGAGCTTATGGTACATTGCCGAAACGCATGGGGTAGCGAAGTCTACCATTCACTGTAATAAAAATGAAGAATAATTTTTTTTTTTTAAAATGTGTTAATTTATCTTTTTTTTTTTTTATTTTGTATTTTTTTTATAAATAATCAATAAAAATTATTCACTTTTGGCAGATTTTGTTTAAATAACCTATAGATTAACCAATTATTTTAATTAAAAAGATTAATATACATATATATTAAGTATTTAACAAAATTATAACACTAAATCTAAGTGTCCGGTTTTTTTTTGCGGTTGAGTTTATATACAATTTTGAACCAACCTCATTTTTATCATCTCCTAGGTAGGATCGATGGACATTGAAGAAAAATGTCGAAAATCCTGGCATGATTACGACCTCAATAGCTAATTTCCCTCAAGGGAAATCTGATAAAGGCAGAGGCAGAAAGGGTACTAAAATGATAACTTCAGTCATTCATTTTTGTAAAAAATCAAATCGATCGCACCATTCTAAGAACAATGCCATCAAAATTGAAAATCTTGTCTCTGCCTGTCCTCCCATTTGTTACTCAGTCACTCAAAAATGGTTCAGAGGATTTCTTTGTACTTCTATATTTGTGGGTCAACTATCCCGAGGTGCAGCATAGGCAATATGAGAATTCAAGTTTTTAACTAGGTAAATATATAAACATGTGACAAGTATAACATCAAAACATCGACAGTTTTTGTCACAAACAACCCAAAAAAAAGATGAGATCACTGATATGTTTACTTAACCAAAAAACTATTTGTCAAAAAAAGAAGGGGTAGGCTCAATTTTTATTATTTACTTACTGGTCAAGATTGTTAGCAACACTGTGAAGAAGTGCAACAGTTCCACATGTATTTGAAATAACTTGCTTCAGGAAATAAATGTTTGGGGAAACATCTTGCCCCTTCTCCTTTATTTTTGCTTCCTCTTCATTCTTCAACTGCTTATACTGCAACACAAGAAATATAACATTAGTTAGTCACACTAACACCATCACTAGTACAATACTGGTATGGAGAATTTTCTCTAAACAAGTCAAATAAATCTTCTTACTTAATTACGGGGGGGGGGGGGGGGGGGGGGTACAGGCCTTAAAGATCTGGGCATAACATTTCTGAAAATATTGTGAGTAAAGTTGCAGTGGAGACAAACATACATTTTACATTTAAAATGGTATAAAATACCCAAATAAGATGGTATAATGTCCCATTAACACATTTAACTTTAACTGTGCCACTATAATGGCCTGGGTCAAGCCACTATAGTGGCTTTGCACAGTTAAAGGGTGTTACGGCTCAAAGATAGTAAGACACTACGATAGCAGAGTTGTATTATTTTAATAACATTATTGATGAATCAAATATTGAAAATTAAATTAAATTATTGGTCACACCTCAAATTCATCAAGGCTCCCATATTTCATGAACTTAAACCTCACACTTTGCCACCTACACTACTACACGTAAATAAAAAGAAGGCACAAGAAACAAAAAGAATGTTGGTATAAAAGATATTATTAAAAATGGCGAAAAAAAAATAAACACCTTTTTAAACGTACTAGTCCTGTGGCCATAGTTACGGACAGGAAAAGGTTATAAGAAACTTGTTTAAAATTTTTATTGTCACATTTCATAAAAATGTAGGCAAATCTATTACTTGTTAAAACCCCAAGAAAAATTTACAAATAATGTTTATTGTCAAACGTATAGAAAACCTCCCAAAAAAGTCAAGAAGCGAGAGATTGTGAAGAGAAGGGAGCAAAGAAACCCCAAACACTAGAGGGTAGGAACCAAGTTAGGGCAGTATACCCCCCCCCCCTGTACAGTCTCTGGTGAAAATGCAGTTTAACCCCAACCTTGGCAGAACACTTTTGAAAATGGCGACCGCTGCCTTTTTTTTTTTTTAACTCTATCTTCTTTTTTTTATCTTTTTTGACACACTTAATTTGGTGGATCCACTGTGAGAGATAGACTTTAGTGACCTCATTCAAAAATTTCCAAAATATGCCATCGGTCATTTTCACCAATGGTGGGGTTAAACTGCTTTCCACCCCAGTCTCTTAGCTCCTACAGATATAAAAGGTTAAAGGCGTATATAGACCCTTTGTAACTAAAAACTAAAATTACTAGCTAATAATATCAATTATCAAACGTATGGGGGAAATAAACAATATTCAAAATCTAAGAAATAATATGAACTATGGCAGTATCTCTAAATCCCTACAAATGCATGTTTAATATTGAGCTCAGTGAAACATTTATATGTAGGTGTAGTGGTAGTTGAGAAGAACATGGAGACTCTTAAGCATATTGTGTTTGGATTTGGAATGGTGGAGAATTTAAGATTCAGGTACGCTGGATGTAAAGATGCTGAGTCAATTAAAAGGGGAGCCACAGGCCAGAAATACGTTGACTTTATAAGGAAGACAAGACCATTCTAATGGAATTTTTAGGCGTGCACAAAAGGACCTCAGACAACAGTGCCTCCCAGTTTTAGGGACGAAGTAAGCTATAAGAGATCTAATCTAAACCCCTACGAATCACTCGAATTACAAATAAACACAATCGAAAGTATAAAAACAAATTTAGTAAAAATATTTATAGCAGATGTGTTTTAAACAGGTGAAAAATATAAATCAGATTGAATTTACTCAAAATATAGTTAATATAATATTAAAAATTTTAGGATATGAAAAAGACGTGATACACAAAACCAACAACCCAATCAGCACTCACTTAGTCAAGTTTCCTTCAAACCCAGAAGGTGTTGTTCAGAACAAACAAACAGACAAAATCCACACAGAGTTCTTAAACAGCTCATTGTATTTATTAGATACTAACTGAGAAAAACAATAGTGTTTAATTTATTTTAAGTTCAATAGTATTATAACTAGACTGTAACAAATATAATAGTGAGTAAGCATAATGCAAACAAAATAGTGAGTAATGCTTTTTCGGAGAAAAAAAGGAACTCAATTGAGAGGAACCAAAAGGCTTGTATTAACACAACTAGAAATTAAAGCTAAATTAATTTATATAGTGATGGCAAGTGTTGCACAAGATGTGAAATAATCTTCTTTAAATAGGATGTAACCCCTAAAGTAAATTAGAGAGTCTCTATTGATTCAATCAATAATGACTCAGCTCTAGTAAAATATGAATTCACAATCATGTATGGCAAAATGTTAAGTAAAAAAATTAATGATTAAAATAGTCATAGTTAAAAACAAAAAAAATGAAATAATCTGCAGTCAAAGGAAATAAATAACTCTAAAATAAACGATGGCTTACCTTATCATTTGTTGGATAGAGCAATATAAGAGCCAATGTTGGTCTAGGAATAATCCCCAACATATCTGGATCTAAGCTCAAGACATCTACGATTTGCCATTTTTCTGGAACTCCAAGTCGTGACAGAAACTAAAAATGCCAAACAATTAATAAAATTACAAACCCGAAAAAGTTACTGTGCTTTAGAATAATGATAATAAAGTCCAACCAGCTTACCTTGTTCATCACCTGAAACAAGAAAAGAAAAAAATTATATTAGAGTAAATAGTAAAAAAAATTGAAATATTAATATAGAATGCATTACTGATATCTATATATACCTCGGGATTAGATTCAATGGGTATCCACGACATCTTGTTTTAATATTCAATTCGAATCTCCTGAAACATAAAACAATTTTTAATTAAGAAAAGTGATTAAAGGGAAAAGAGATAGTACAAGAACCAGTAACAGTCAACTCACGTAGAAATCAATTGATGACAACAAAATGACTAATTTCAAAGCCGGTAACGGAGACCAAGGGTAACTTTCATTAGTCAGAGGCGCATATGCTTTCTAAATATTACAAGCCAGAATGTATATTAAAGTTAGATTACACATTTTAAACATATACCGAATTATTTAAAATGATATTTAGTAAAATATGCATAAATTATACTAATTTTATATAATACAAGTAAATAGGTTTAATGAATAAAATACGAAAACAAAAAAGTAATAGAATATTCAAGTAACAGGAGGCCTTTGGCGGTTGATACAAATTATACGGTTTCTTCAAAACCAATGATTATTGCTTGTTAATGCCTTTTTAATTGGTTGTTTAATTCATTAATAATAAACTAATTTCCCCCTCTTTAGTTTTTTTTCCTAAGGATTGATTCTGTTAGTTTTTAAGTGGCCATTGTAAAAAGTATTACGTATCACATTGTTACAGCTAGTCAAATGTTAAAATCAATTCAATATCAGGCAAGTAACTAATATGGTTTAAGATGTTATTTATTTACGTCCACTTTATGCAGCTATGACTAATCTATAGGTTAACACTCCTTTCCAGCTAGGGTGGAACTGAGGATTTAATTAGCAGATTTCCCTTAAGGGGAATCAGCTATTGAGGTCGTACTCATGACGCGATTTTTGAAAATTTTCTTCAAATGTCCATCGATCCTACCCAGGAGATGACGAAAATGAGGTCCGTTCAAAATTATATATATATATATATATATATATATATATATATATATATATATATATATATATATATATATATATATATATTCGTCTGTTAACGCTCTAGCGGTCGCAATTTTTGTTTGATCGTTACCAAACTCGATATTTAAACGTTTTATGCAAAAAGACAGATCAAGTTCGTTAATGGCTGAAATCGGACCAGTGGGGGTATTTTCGAAAATTCGAAATATCACCGTTACCATACGTTGGATCAAAAATTTGTATAGAACCAATCTTATTCTAAATTAAATTTACTATAAATGTTGTTCTATACATTTATTCTCTATCTTGAATATTA
The DNA here is from genome assembly GCA_019009955.1 of Riptortus pedestris. Lineage (NCBI taxonomy): Eukaryota > Metazoa > Arthropoda > Insecta > Hemiptera > Alydidae > Riptortus > Riptortus pedestris. The sequence continues at coordinate 19,633,432 of CM032229.1, forward strand.
ACCGAGATATTTGCATTTTTATTAAATTTGGGCCGATAAGGGAGGACTGTTTCCCGCCAAAAGCTAGTTCGGCCCTTTGCCGCAACTGTTCGGCTCTCGTATGGAGATTTTCCTGTTGTATAACCACGTGGGAAATCTGCTTAGTTTACGCAGCTCCTGCGTGACGGACTTTTTAGTCTGTAACTGAATTCCTATTCACATGTCAGAATCCAGCTCACTACTCAAGGCTTACCAAGTTCATTAAGACCAACGCCTAACATGTTTTACTCTCTCTAAATAAATACGATAAAAATTAAGTATCTGGATCTCCCACATAACCGCTTTTGAGTCATTCAGCTAAATTACTATTAAATATAATCAAATATCAATTAGTAGTTAACAAGCAAATATATTTTACAAGTAAATAATAGAGAGTGATTAAATGATATCGAAAATTCCACTAAATAAATATTATAAGATGTAGAGTCGTTGTTTCGATTGTTCCTGGACAATAGGAATTTATTTCCATTTTTGAGGTGCTGGACGGTGAAGGAATTATCTCAGGTACGAATGGCCTCGTTCTTTCACAGTAGTTTATTCTATTCGGCAGAGCGCTTTCAGAGCATACACTCCATCATCAGAGCCCTGCTGGCAAACATTTACCATTAAAAATGTCGTATAAGATGTCATTAAATTAATAAAATATATGTACATATTGAAGGTCAAGAGTTAGAACATAAAACCTTAAGAATACAAATTAGTGGCCTAGTGAATATATATATTAAAAAAAAAAAGTCAGTAAACCGCTACTTTCAGTCATCGCAAGCTAAGAAGAAGGTAATATATCATGAACCGTCTTATTTCAAGTGGAAATACCAATTATTGTGTTCAACAATTTTTTCTAGACGAGATACATGCAAATAAGTCCCGATGCCCCCCCCCCCCGTCATATGATCTTGGATTACTAAAATTGGTGATTGGCATTATTCTGATTCATTATAAATTACAGTACTAGATATAATAAATAGTTTTCAATAAAATTAGTATATTATATTCAGTAATTGTTTTTCTTTCCTATCGGGAATAGTTCTTTCTATCAATCTATTCAGCTGTGAGAGGTGGCTGCCGTGGCTGGATCATTTACAATTCAGACGCTTTCAGTTCTGGGGGTTATTAAAATTTAAATTGACAGAATCATTTCTCATTATCACTTGTATTTATTCACTTAATATTCATGGTGGTGTTAAGTGTTACCAGTATGTAGAGTTATATATTGTAAAACTTCACGTTGGAATTCTGCTTAGTTTATGCAGGCCCTGTGTGCCGGAATCTACTTTGCTGAAAGCTAAAAACAAGAAAGTACAAATAACTAGCTTAATACTTGAGTTATGGAAAAATGTATAAAACAACAATTGTAGAACATCAATAGCTTAACAAGATTGTTTCTATAACATTTTGCGATATAACTCGTAATAGCGGAGGTATTTTGAATTTTCAAGATCCCCGCTCAACTCCCTCCCCCTACCCCCTATTACACCCCCAATTTTAGGCATTACCTAATATGATCTTTGGTGCAATAAATCTCTTTAAACCCACTTCCTACCTTTACATTAACTGGCGCCATAATATAACTCCTTTTCTAATACCATATGAATCGGAGTGGGGGTTACTGAAGGCTGAAAACTAAAAACTGCAAATATCTCCTTTAATATTAGGGAAAGAGTAAAAGTTTATAAAACAACATCTATAGTAAATATTATTTGCAATAAGATTAGTTCCAAACACTTTTTCGTTCCGACTGTAATAACGAAGGTATTTCGAAATCCCCTCCCATTAGTCCGATTTCTACCATTAACGAACTTGATCTTCCTTTTTACATAAAAGGATTAATTATCGAGATTGGTTACGATCAAACAAAAATTGCGGCCGCTAGAGAGTCAAGAATATATATATATATATATATATATATATATATATATATATATATATATATATATATATATAAATAGTTTGATTGAACCTCATTTTCGACATCCCCTGAGTAGGAAGGATGGAGATTTGAGAAAAAATTTCCCCACATCGCAATCTAAGTCCTCAGAAGTACACTGTCAAAAAACTTATTGAAAATTTAATCTCTTTAAGCAAATGGGAACAAATATTAAATAAGTTCACTAAATAAAGTATTTAAAACTAACAAATGATTTTCCCTTACTGTCTAGCATTAACATTTCTTTTCTACTAAAAAATGATAGATGGATTTACAGACCATACCTGATAAATGTTTCCATGAACAGTTGATGATGAATTCAAGAGCTAGTACAAGGGAATTGAGAGGGTCATGATGACATGGAAGTGGTTTCTCATTGCCTTATGCATCTAACTGCAAAGGTATCATGAGGAAAATAACATTCAATCACAAGGTATGACTGAAGAAATTCCAATTGAAGCAAGAGTTGTTAGTGGGCCATCCCTCTGTAGTCTTAGCATAAAAGCTGGCTAATGATAGGCAAGCAGACAAAACTTAAATGTGCCATCTAGCCTCGCCCTACTTCCATGATGTAATTCAGAAATTAGACAATGAGGGGTTAAAAAACAAAGGATATAACAAACTTCTACCATAGTCAAAGTTTGTTTGGAAACTCAACAAAAAGACCTTTCAGTGTTAAGCTAAGTGTTGACTTGAGACAAAACCTTGAAAGTCTCGAGATCGGTCCCAGGTTCTTGTCCATTTGAGATCTCTAGCGATCTCGAGACTGGTGCGGGAGATTCAACGGAGACTTTAGTCTCGAGACCAAGACATTTGCCTTTCGACTAGAGACACATCTTGCAGAGAGTGACACCAAGATAGAGAGTTATATTGCAGTTTGATTGTTTGTGGATATAAGCATTTTTATTTTGTAAAATGGATTCGAGTTAGGCCCTAGCTTTTTTAATAGCATATAAGGTTGCACAAAAACGGAAAATTAAAAATAAAAAAAAGTGCTGGGTAAGGAAATGGTTCATCGAATTAATTTGGGAGTTGGTTCAATACTCATTAATGAGTTACGGTTGGAGGATGCACATCAGTTTCAAAATTCTATTCGGATGTCTGCAGTGCAATTCGAACAAATATTAGATTTAGTAAAACATTAGATTATCAAGCAAGATACAAAATTGTGTGGTGCAAATCCTGTTCATGACAGATTAATGGTCACAAATCACAATTGAATTTTTTCGCCATTTCTTCATATGCATTAATTTTCAAATCTCCATTCCTGTATAATTTGTGTTTAATATTCCACAAAAATTCATTTTCCTCATAAATATTAATCAAATTGAAAACTTTTTCGTCTGTCCACTGCCGTACACTCTTTCTACCACATGTTATAAACACAAAAGAATAAATTTCGGAAAAAGAAAAAAAAACACCCTCATTGATATCAATCTCCTAAGCAAGTCTCAGCTGTTCCAACATTGATGGAAGACTTGAGACTAGAGGCCGAGAGCAGGAATGAGCCTGTGACAAATCCTCTCTCAGAGACAAGTACTCTCCAGTCTTCGAGACCGCTCTCAAACCCATATACATTTGAAAGTCAAGTCTCGAGACTATTTTTTCTCAAGTGGACACTTAGCTTTAGGCCTCATCATGGTGCCTTTTAAAAATCATAACCTTTTAAATCATGCCGACCTTAATGGTCAGACTTTCAAAATCAGAGTCACATCCCACACACAGCAGTATCGAACCATAACTGTCACACTCTTTTCAATACCTCCTGACACATATTATCCTCTAGGTGTTCAATCCTTCCTTGTGGAGTTGTCATTATGCAAAACCAAAAATTATTATTGTTTAATTCCAAATGGAAGGATCTTAAGTTGAATAAGTCTACTAAAGCGCTGAAAAAGAATTCCTTTCTCCTCCAGAGCCCTGGGTTGGATTACTGAAAGGATAAACAAGGCAGGGCTTATGCACTACTACAGCTCATCTTCTAATAGAATCCACTACTATTAGATTAAGGTGCTGTAATGAATTTGGGTCAGATTCTCTATGGAGTGGCTATTGTTTTTACAGTTAGACGAGTGATATTTAAAAAAAAATGTAATTACTTATAATAAACATCTATTTAATTTCTTGGTTTTTACTTCCTTGTACGAAGGAAATAAGTATTGTGATCACAAAAAAATTTGAGTTTTCAGATGACAATGGAATTAATACATTTTGACCCTCCCTTTGAATGGTATCTATATGAATGGATGTCTCTTGTATAACTCAAAAATGACTAGTTTAAAATGTTGAAATATGATACTTAAGACTCTATTAACCATCTAGTTGTGGACCTCCCCTTTTTAATATAATCGACTAAGGGGGAGGGGGGTTTAGAGGAACAGTGAAAATAAAAATTGCAGTGTCTTCTGTATCTATTAGAAATACAGAATAGACCTTTTTTATCTTTATTATAAAAATATTTATAAATTATACTCTGTGGCATTTTTTGATTTGGAAAATATATCGTTTATCATTTTCAAATGAAGTACAGCAAAATATTTTATTTAATTCAATAGGAAGGAAGTCATGAAGTGTCTACATCAGAATTTTATTTTATTAGATCTAAGTCAACCTATGGATGAGCACGTTAAGTTACTTTCTAAGTGTTCATCTGGTTTCATTTACTATATAAAATCTATATTACTAGAATAAAAATAAATCTGTACTAGTAGTAGTATCTGGCCTTTACTGGTCTAAAGACAAGTAATTATTGTCACAGTTAAAGGTTGTTATCAATTACCAAAGGCTGTGACTGGATGGGTCTAATTGGGAAAGTGACTTCATTTAACATATTCCCAAATAGATTTGATTTTAAAAGTATTTTTTCAGAGGAGATAAATAATGTTATACACTTCAATGTTTTTGAATTATTTAATAAATATTACCTCAACGACAATTAGTAATACACGGAATATAAAACTGACAGCTTTACAATAAAAATAGGCAAAATAATAATAATATTAAAACTATGTAAAATAAAGCTTATTGCAACATATTGATACAATATTTACAATAACATAATCATTCAGATTATCTATTTACATTTTATGAGATTCTATTTACAAATTTCTACATTAATGTACACATTTCCTAATAATACAATACTTAATACATAATCTATAAAAGTTTTATAATGTTTTCTATTCTGTTCTAGACTCTGTATAATAATAAAAATATAAATATTCTATGTACTATATAGGCTATTTCCAAAGAACACAAATGTAGTTTAAAAAGTCACTTCCAAGATATATACAATTCATCAAAATAATTATTGCTTTTAAACAGATTAAATTATTAAAATATATTAAAGATCTAATTAAGAAAGTGAACTTTAAACTGACTTCTCAACTTCGACTCAGATGGAAGTCCAGTAAATTAATTTAAAAATAAAATATCAACCTAATTCTAACAAATTAAATTCAATATTTGAACATTTTAATAAAAAAATAATTAACTACTTATGGCAATATCTTTTTAAGTAAAATAAATAGTTAAAAATATTGTGCTCTAATCCAAATGACATTTGTTTTTGGGCTATAAAATCAATTTCAGAGCATCATAATATAGTTACATTTTAAATATAAATTAATAAAAATTGAATTGTCCACAAATAGAATTTAATAAAGGCGCTAGGAGGAGGAAGCATATTAGGTTCACAGGAAAAGGATTTAATCCTTCACAATGATTTATTTCAACAGAGCACAATCAGAGGACTCGTTCCAACTACAGCATCCTCTTAAAAAGAGAACCACTGGATCAGGATACTAGAATACTGAGAGGTTCTTTCTTCGAGGATACTGAACTTGGATTTAGTCTTCTGCAAGTTCTTTACCGAAATAAATCAATGAAATGATTAAGGCCTTTTTCAACAATCCTTACAATTTAATACAGTTTTTACATCGTTGTCAGTTCTATAGCATAGTCTATAGATTTGCATGTTCCTTTGGCATTTAGGAAAACTAAATTGATTCCTTGGCCTGTTTCTTTGGATACATTACTGTTGTTGACTGGATGAGTGTAGAGTACACGTGACAAGCACCAAGAGTGCGATGGCACCATCCTCAAGCCTGTAACTAGTTGTACTGGGTATGAAGATGAAAGTAACAACTAATAATTGACTAAGGACAACATAAATACAGGAAATTTCAAGCAACTACCCAGTATAACTATCGACTGGCTTGAAGATGGCACCATCGAACTGAAAGTGCTTGCTCGGCAGCATCTACCAACAGGTATGATAATAGTATTATATATACTGGCGGAACCAACCCACTATTTAATAGAAAATATGTATACACAAAATAAAGCTAAAGCATGCTTTCATACAGACAGAGGTGTATAAACTTAAAAGGAATAGAAATTGTAGCACAGCGATTTGGTAAAAAAAAAAAAAAATGTTAATTTCATCATGAAGAATTTAAGGATCTGTATAAAAATTAATAACAAACTCAGCGTATAGGATGATAGATATTAAAAAGAAAGGCATTGAAAACAAATTAGGCAGGAAATAGGATTAAAACAACTGTTTATTCAACAGTGGAGAGAATGTAAATTGAATCCAGCAAGAAAAAAGGATAAAGTGAGAACTAATATCTGTTACACAGAGAACGGGTAAACAAAGTGGATTATTCACGAAATGGCTCACACATGACATCTCAAATTTTTTTATCCTCTAATTCTCCCCCTCAGTAAAAACTTGTTGCATACAAGCACGGAATTTAAGTTGAATGTAAGATATTTAGTGATATAATAGTTTAATATGAAAGTTACACGAGATGGATTGGGGCATTTTCAGAAGGCTGGAACTGAAAAAATAAAAAGTTATGTCTTTGGTCTAAATTATTATTAAGAGCGAAATCTTGTTGGATCTACTTGCAATATATCTGGTGATTGTTTCTGTGAACAGTTGGCTTAGATGAATCCCGTGAAAAGCAAAATGTATGGAAGAACAATTGTAGTAAACAACTAAATCAACAATATTAATTGTGTAATTGGGCAAAGACTCACAAACTACCTCTTACTAAATAGCCACTGTGGCTGTTTCAATTTGGACTATTAACAAGCATAATTTTAAGTTTTTGCAATGTTGAAATACTGATTTGGGCAACAATCAAACTATTACACCCACTAAAACATTAACAGAAAAATCAATTTTGCATTTTTTAGGCTAGACCGCTAGGAACAATTTTTATTGTGAATTAATTATCTGCTCCAACAGTCAGATTTATCGATGAATTTACTGAATTTTTGATGGAACTCCGTTCTAAATTGCCTTCGAAAGATAGACGGAGTTCCACCAAAAGTTTGTGATTCAGAAGAACGTCTGCTGCTGAATCAGATAGCCAATTAATTCACAATAAAAATAAATTTATGTAAGTTATCTATACATATGCATATTCATACATACATAAAATATAAGAAAAACTTTGGGAGAAAATAATAGTTTCTACAAATTAGATATCTTTATCACTCATTTTTTTAAAAAATAAATACTTTTATTTACAGTGAGTCTATAATATACTTTTTTTTTATCCCTTAGTATTTTTCTCCTTATAAATGCAAAAAAAGTACAACAATTATAGTTTCAATTTGTTTGTGTGTGTACGATTTGAATTAGGTGTTTACAGATGGTTTACCACATTAATAGTTGATTTCCTTTAACTCTTTAATTAGGGGCTCAGGTTGGCATTGGTCTTAATCTCATATGGTAAGCCTAGAGTGGCAGGATTGATTCCTGCCCTGGTGAGTAGAAATTTATTTAGTGACGGACTCATTAAATAAATTCCTTAGACCCACCCTGGCTAGAAAAGGGCTCTGTAGATAGCCCGTCCCGATTAGCCAAAATACCATAAAGTGGACGTAAATAAATAAAATAAAAATAACCCTTTAATTGTGCAAAGCCACTATAGTGGCTTTGCGCAATTAAAGAGTTAAGAGAAGACTTCTTAAAATTAAATTTGTTATCTGCTAAAATAGGCCATGTGTTTGTAAACAAATTGTCAAGGTGGGAATGGTAGGGTTGAGAGTATGGAGGGACAACTCATGATCTGACATCGTGAAGATACACACTCCCTTCATCTATTCAGGAAGTATTGTCACTTCATGATTATTGAGTCGACTGATAAGTGTTTAAAGGGCAATCTTCAAACCCGGATTGAGAACATTTTTTTTTTTCTCATTTTCTTGGTTATTTTCAATGATTTTTGAAAATGACATTTATTGGTGGGAACAAAAACGAATGGCCACCGATCTGATATATAGAATTTGGTTAGAATAAGAGTTCACAAATGTAATTGTTAAGCTGTGTACGTGGAATTTCCATAAATATATGCAGAAACAAAGCAAATCACATTATAACTAAAATTACGTTAAAAATATTACATGTATGCTTTAAACAAAATTTCGCTAATTTAAATTGCGATGATTAATTGATAATCTAAATGAGAAATCATGTAAAAGATGGTTTAATACTGACTTTTATATCTTAAAAATGATAATAATATTTAAAGATTTTTAACTAATAAAAACATTTTGATGGTACACACAATATGTCTAATAACAAATGGCCTACTAGCATTTTTTATATTCAAAATTATAAATGCAATTTCGACCTTAAAAAAGAGAATATTAACAAAGACATGCACACCCAAGTTATATTTATTTTCAGTCTGCCTCCTGAATGAATCAAATAGTAAAGAACAATAAAAGTTCATCGAAAAACTGCCAATGCCTATTACTTAGACATAGGCAGGCAGAGAGGGGGCTAACCATTTTAATTACCTGATTTTTGCCTAGCAAGAACACTGGCATAGAAAAAGTATAAAAAAAAAAAAAAAAGAAAGAAAAGAAAAGATTTTCACCTATATTTGTCCAATAGGGTTGAAGCACTAAGGCAAGTACTTCCATAGATAATTCCAACAAAAGCAATTTCTTAATGTAGGATTCAAAGAGCTTAAAAAAATGTGTGTTATAAATAACATGACACTGTAGTAAAGCTGAGTGTTGGGTATGAAGACAAAAAATCATTTTAAACATTATTTAAGACAACGATATCTTGAATTCACAATACTTATTATGCTATCAAACTACTATAACTAAGTTGTAAAATATCCATTCTCATTTAGCCTTTACACAATCAAATCTCCAAATGTAATGGGACATATTATCGATGTATTCAACCGGGGGTCTCCGGAAGTAGGAGAAGTTTGTATAGCTTGAGTCTTTTGGAAATTAAAGTGAAGCATAGAGGAAATTTGGGGGGGGGGAGAGAGGATATCTAGTGATTAAAACATGGAATTACTATGTTAGAAATGCCAAGTGCAAACATGAGGATCGATTTTAAATTGTATTTATCTGCAAAGTCACCAAGGATTTTAATGGTGGTCTGCAATGTGATCCCCTGAAATTTCACTACAATACACTACAGAATGAGTCAAACCAACCACTTGATCACCTGACAAAGGTGTGTTGGCACGCCTAGAACCTTCTTGGGCTATTGGTTCGATTTCATTCCCCATTTCATAACTTGTCTTTAGAACAGAAGAGTTTACCTTACTCTACGTGTGTACAGTTTCTAAACCAACAAGTTCAAACAACTATATTAATAATTTTGAAGATAAATATTGGTAATAATGATATGCTAAAATAAAAAAATGGCACAAATCAATTTATTCACTAAAAATTGACAAATATATAATATTTTTCTTAGAAGATTCTGAAAATCATATGATGATAATTTTAATTTAATTCTCAATAGAATTGATGGTGCTATAATTTCATTCGTTTCTCACAGTTGGCAGGAAAATGCTATAATAAACATTTGCCCAAATGAGGGCATAATACTAAGGAACTTGCTAGATTACAATAAGTTGACTGGCAATTTTTGAAAAATCAAATAATTTGAAGTAATTTAAAAAGTGGTAATAATAAAATTACCATTCATTAATATAATAAAGAATGCATTTATGTTTTGTGATTAAGTCTTTTCTTTTCAATATTTTGAAATACAATAAACTGTAAACTTTACACCCCTCTCAAAAATGACAAGAATACAAATTTTAAAATGAATAAAGAATGTTGATTAAACCAAAAAATATAACATGGGCACAATAAATAATACTATTCAAGTTTAAATAATAGAAACTATAAACATGCAAAAATAAACATCTCTCAAATGAAATTAATCAACAAGTTTTCATTTATAAAACTAATCACTTAATGAATTAGTTAACAGAGTTATCGATTTTAGGCTATTGCTTACAAGCAGAACACAATAAAAAAAAATAAAATTCATATGTACTTAACATAGTCTTCTAAAAGCAATTTTAATAGAAGTAATGTAAAACTTAATTACTATTTACAATACTAATTTTAAAATTAAGAAGTCACTAAATTTAAGATGATTAACAATCTAATGACCTACTGCAATCATCCAGATTTAAGTAACCAGAGCTTGCTTCCAAGGAAAATACGAAAATATCACAAAATGTATCATATTATATACAATCATACACTTTTCTTAATTTTGTGCAAAAAATCTATATATTTTCTGCAGGAATTCTATGTTTTTGAGATTATTAACAGTCTACCAATTTACAATGTCAAAGGCAGGATATCAGGAACCTATCTCATATGTGTACCCAACAATGAAGATATGACAATAAGAATTGTGATGTTTTTAATTGAGTTAGTCTCAACTTCAGGAAGACTTTTAAATCATTTAAACTAAACGTAGTAATTTGTTAAGTTGAAATGAGAGTTTAGTCGGATTCAAAAGATGGACATGGTTCCCAACGCCTGCTCAGAAATTTTACAATTCCTAACAGTAACTACATTTTCTATTTACATTCATATATATTAAAACATCTTCATTATTCCTCCTGCAAATGTTTTTTACATTCTCTACAGTAAATTCCTCTAACACAGGAGAGAAAATACTTATGTATTAAAGATAGAAATACCCACCCGAGAAAGAATTAATCGTGGTTATTTTTTTTATTTTTTTTAATAATTTACAATTACACCATAGCCTAGTTTGTAGATGGTTTTTATTTCCTTTTTTCTGGCCTACATACAGTATTTATTGCACTTAAATTGAATTACCAGAATCATTTAAATCACAGAAGTGTTATTTAGCACACTTCTGAGATTAATTTCCTTTTGTACTCAATATCACAGAACATTTTCTAATGAAAATTAATAAATGATTAAGGTTATATTCCTTGTGGAATTGTCTTATTACCTTGAAGAATAAATTCATGCCTAAGAAAAAAACAATAATTAAGACTGGATCCAGTGTTCACTTACTACTAACTTGGAAGTGAAAATTATCAGATGACTATAATTTTGTTTGCTAATTCTTTGCGTATGAATTTCTTTCTAATCAGTCTAATTACTAATAGAACTTCAGTAAAATAAAAAAATAGTAATAAGGTAAGAATTAGATAAATGATTGAGGTACATAATGACAATGCACAATACATAAAATTGCCCCCCCCACCCCATCTCGATTATTTATTTAAACTAGTATACAGTACAATGTTTTAGGGAATTTTATATAATATATTTGTTGCTTTTACATTTTGCTTAATTTAAAAATATTGTTAGGTGACATACTCTCTACATAAAATCCTTAGTCTGACCCTGGTTAGAAAAGAGTGGTAATGTAGAGATACATCTTCCCAATTACCCATAGTAGCATAAAGTGGATTTTAATAAAAAAGAATAGCAGTTCTTAAATTTATCCTGGGGGGCTCGGGTTGGCCGTGCGAGTTAGGGTGTTGGTCCTAATCTCACATGGCAGACATAGAGTGGCGGGTTCGAATCCCGCCCTGGTCAGTGGAAATTTATTTAATAACAGACTCATTAAATAAACTCCTTGTGCCCACCCTGGCTAGAAAAGGATGGTAACCTGTAGATAACCTGTCCCGATTAGCCTAGTAGTATAAAGTGGCGTAAAATAAAAAAAAAAAAAAAAGAATGTATCCTGTTATTTTTTACATTACTTTTATATAATTTAGGGAGTTTTGCTCCTTGTTTATGGCGTATTTTGTGCTTTGTTTTCATTGTGTTTTATGTTATTTTTCATTAAAGTCTAAATATAGACTTAATCACCATAGTTATGTATCTCTTTCTAATAAAAAAATTGTTTTACAAACAAAAAACTGAATGCTAAGCAAATGAGTAAAGCATTTAAAATGATGTATCATTCAATTATTTTTGATAACTTCAATTTTCACTGGTTTGTGAAATTCAGGCAGGGATCATTGGACGTTGAAGATCGCGAATGTACAGGTACACCAGTTGCTGACATCAATGGCCATATCAAGGTGCTTATTTCTTAAAGCCACTAGATTATCTCTCAGAAAATAGGAGACAGGATGGGAAAAGAAAACAGTAAATGTATAGAGACCATAATCCACTCTCTTGTTACTACAGCCTCTGTCGGAGAAGTGAACATGAATTTCTCATATTCAGGTAATAAAGCTCCTTTTTCAATATGTTTTCCTTTTACGTTGTCAAAAGGAAATCTCAAATAAGGAAGTATCTTTATGTGTAAGAGAGAATTACAAACAATTTTATTTTCATTTAATTTGGTGGTATCTTGTAACACCACATTACAAATTTAGAAAATATCGGGAGTTCGATTCCTGCCTGGGCAATAGAAATTTATTTGGTGACAAACTTATTAAATATAATCCTTAGTCACGCCCCGGTTAGAAAAGGGTGTTTACCTGTAGATAACCCGCCTCAATTAGCCATAGTAGCAAAAAGCAAATGTTAATAAATAATAATAAAAGCAAAACAATCCTGGCAAACATAACATTCTAAAAGTTTCTACTTAAATCAACATCACACTCATAACTGATAAGAATAAAACAAGGTAGTTTGACCCACAAAGAGGCTAAAGACCCACTCACAGTTTTGGCGGGAGGACAAATGATCAGCTAAGCACAATTCCCTGTTCCATTATGGTGGCATTACAGACAAATATCTCTTACCTCTTTATCCAAAGGGCTACTCAATTGCCTTATGGACCTGACTGGGCACTCAGAAATGGATAGAAACCTGGCTCCTAAGTTCAGTGTCTATAAAATTTAGTATCCTGCCCTTGGTATGAACTTGGCACTTACAGCCCAGTAATTAAATGCTTTAACAACTAGACCACCCCCCCCCATCACAAGTTTTTGCTAGGGATAATCTGGAAGGACTTACAAAACTGATCTGATTTGTCAATACCCCTAATAAATATATTACTGAGGAATTATAGATCATCCTTAAAAGATTACAGGGTCACAAAGACACTAGTTTCCCATTACTTTCTGTAAGAGAACTTCCAATGATAAAGACATCATTCAGATAGAGAGGATTCTGCAAGAGACCAAAATTTTCAGTTATCCCTTTGTAATCTGTATGAACTGATTGATGAAAAACATACACGTATGCAAACTACAATTTCATTGTACAATCAGCATTGTCCTACTGATACTGGTATCAGGACTCACAGAATCCTTAATTAAAACGCACAAAAATTATTAAAAATAAGATGTATTATAAACTTTTTGATATGTTAATATTAAAAGAGGAGGAGAATATTTGGTGAGCTCCAGATGCCTATGTATTACATATAGCAGCTCAGTATTCAGAGCAAAGTGTTTTGTATAATAGGGTATGCAAATAAAACAATGTGTACACTGAATCCAAATCTATAATAAAATCTTATGAAAGAATTTAAAATGATAAATCCGCAATAAAATGCAAAAAAAAAAAAAAATTAAATGTTTTAACATCCGATTCGATAAAAAAGTAGTTTTAAATTGCAATTTTATTTCACGACTTTGGAAGAACTGAAAATATAGGTTGAAAGTTAGAAATTTAGTACTAAGTTGACTTTGAACTAGTTATCGCTAGAGCTTGTTTCCAGAGGAATCAATATTGATCGCTTTGCTAGGTATAAAAAATTACTATACTTCTGGACAAAAAGAATTAGCTTAAATTTTAGCTTATTTTTAATTTTATTTATGTAAAATTATCTCTTTTTTCATAATTCCTTATTTAAATGGCTGTTTCCCATCTTTATATAACATTATAATTATTTATGGCAACTTATATCCTAGAAACGATCAATATGCTCCGAGGCCAGAAATCCAATTGCATTAGGCAGATTCCCTTATTGCATTTATATTAATAAAATGTTTTTTTCCCCAGAAATGTTCCTCCCAGGATAAGGCTAATACGCCTGTGCAAAATAGCACGAATATGAATCACAAAATCTGTCCCACTGAGATTATTACTCGAATACAATTTTACTTATTAAAACAGTATTCGGCCATTGTAAAAAAACTGACAAGGATTCACTAACCATTCTAAATAAGAAAAATTAAAATATTAAAACTACTTAGCTTCCTGGGGCCTTGAACATCCTGGAAATGCAATGCCACCAGTAACATCACATTTATAAAGTTCTTCTAGCCTAGGTTGTGGGGTTTGCGTTTGTGCTTGATTTTCCTTCAACGGCCCATTTTCTACATCACATTTGTACATATCGCCCATGTTCGGTTGGCCCTGCCTATTAGCGGCAGTCTGGCCATATTTTTCATGAATACCTCTGTGCCTTTTCAGAGCAAACCTGTCGGAAAAGCCGACATCACAGATGTCACACCTATGTGGCTTTTCACCAGTATGAACTTTAGCGTGGTTTTTCAAATGAGTCGCTTGGTTGAACGCCGAACCACAAATGTTGCAGCGATACGGTTTTTCTCCTGTGTGAATGCGCCGATGATTCCATAACGTCGAATGGCGAGCAAAGGTTTTATTACATACCTCACATTCGTAGGGTCGCTCCCCCGAGTGAATCCTTTCGTGGTTCTTGAGATGAGGAGCCTGAGAGAACTGCATGCCACATACGTCGCACTTGAAAGGCCGTTCACCACTGTGCACTCTCGCATGATTCTTCAAATAAGCGGCTCGAGCAAAACTAAGACCACAGAATTCACACTTGAAAGGTTTATCACCGCTATGAAGCCTTTTATGGCTCCACAGCGATGAATAGCGCGAAAACGAACCGTCACAAATATTGCAATGGTAAGGCTTTTCGACTTGATTTTGGATTCCTCCAACAAAAATGATTCCGGATCCGTTACACTTGTGACATTTAGTCACTGTTGCCATACCTCTCCTTTTGACAGGATGAACTCCTTTCGGTAATTCATCGGTATCAGTAGCTGCTTCTTGAGTCCCTTCGAAGCTCGAATCCCTTTCGGGACTACTCGCACAATTTTCACACTTGAGGTGCTTGGATTTCTTTTTGTTAGGATGCTCACAGTCGACTTCCACACCACAAGTAGTACAGCATTTAGATTTCGGAGGATTATTATGTGCTGTCTGCTTGTGATTTTTGAGATCGGACGCTTGATTAAAAGTAGCGCCACAAGAATCACAAGTGAATGCACGTTCATTCGAATTGGTATTGTTGGCATTGGAATTTGTATGAATGCGCTTATGATGGTTGAGGAGAGAAAGATGACCGAAAACAAGACCACAAACATCGCACTTAAAGGTTGCAGTTGAGGCGGCAGCAGCTAATGACATCTGGTTGACAAGGGCATAATTATACGAAAAAGGCTGAGTTACATCGAATCGATAGCCCTTGTCGTCAGCCGGATTATTACCGACACCAATGTTATTTGTATTCGCTGTTTGCTGATGAACTTTCTGGAGCATATTAACATTATAGCAGAATGGGAAATCTGCGACACTGGGCTGCTTGTCATCTTTTTTATCGAGTGTATAAAGCTGAGTTACATGATGTTGCTGCTGCTGTTGTTGTTGTTGCTGCTGCTGCTGTTGCTGTTGTTGTTGCTGTTGTTGTGGGTGCTGCTGCTGCTGCTGCTGAGTTGGCTGTTGCATATTTGTGTCAAACATAGCATCCTTTCCGTCATCAACACAATTATTCCTGTATACTCCAGGTTGCTCAGTTTGAGTGAATCTATAAAAAAAATAAAAAAAGAACACTCAGTTAATAAAACAGGGTTACTAGAATAGAATAATAAAGGGATTCCTAGAGCATTCTTTACTCAAAAAACAAATAAGAACATCATTCACCCTGACCTGTTGTTCAGTTTTGTAGGAGTGTAATTGTTTTGAATCATTATATATTTCAAGCCGATAATTGCTCATCCAATTCTTTGTTTCAAATGACATATTCTTGGCATTATAAAAGGCAGAAAAACTAAAAAACAATAATACTAAAAATAAATATAATAAAAAAAACTAATAATAACAATGAAAATATGAGCACTCAGCCTAATGTGCAATTAGCAATTAAAGAAAATTAATCAGAGCATTGTTTATAATAAATGAATGAGAAAGCTGTTACCTTCCTGCTCTTTCTAGTGGTCATACTGGCACTGTTGTATTTTCTGTCATTAAACTTACAACTAAATGAAAACAGGGCTGAGAGACGCTCTGTCTCTTTTGCTCTCCACTCTCTCTTTTCAGCAGCCACCTAATAGTTTACTAGCTTTATAGAAACAAAGCTTTGTACAATGAACCTCCCCATAATTCTTATTACTCCTAACAAATTTTCTATTTGCAACTAATCAGTATTTTAGTAGTTAATCGACGAATTTAAAATAACATTATATCGGCGTTTACAGCTGGCAGTGGCGTTGCAGATAAACTTGTTTCAAGTCTTTCTGATTGATTTAAGAAAGTATAAATATTTCTATGAATTTGTTAATTTGCAAAAGTGTTCCAAATTAATTATAAATTCTTAGGAGAAAAAGTGTTAGTGGTGTAGCTGCTATCAAGTTTAATTAACAGTAGGAGGACTGCCTTACAATAGGTAACCTGCCCAAGCGTTTACGTATATATTTTTATTTATTTCGTGATGTCTTTAACTGCTTTCTCAGTGTTTAAGGAGTCTATAATTGTATATTCATTAGTTTAAAGTTGAATTAATAACCTTTTTTACTTTTAACAATGAAAAGGTTATTTTTCACTATTCGTTATTTGTTTAAAAAATTAGCCCGGGAAATGTCAGAAATGATTGAATTTTTATTATAATCAGAATTAATTACCGAAAGATTTTCATTTTACTCGCTCACCAAGGTAGACATTTGTTTCAGATTAGTTGTTAATAATTAATGAGGTGTAATTAGTTTTTGGTGTTTACATTTTTTTTTTTTGTAAACCCACCTTGAATTCTGACGATCTTTCAGAGTTCTATGTAGCTACTTTCCTTATTTTATGTCAATTATAATTAATAAATTGATATTACTCTTTTCACAATAGTATTGACTGTTTTTGTATGCATTTCAGAATTTTTGTTTTGCTGTCATTAGTGGTAGTAGGAGTGATATCTCATGCTTGTCTTAATTATATGGGGAAGCTTACCTTTAATTAAGAAACTACAGTTATTGTTTGGTAAGTCTAAGAAACCTTTGTAAATATTGTTATTAATAAAGAGTTCTGTGTGATTATTTTTGTTTTAAATTGTATGATTAATTGGAAGTTTATCGATGACTATCGTAATGGATATTGAGTTACGTATGTTTTACATGTTGAAGTACTTTTTTCCGTTACAAGTTATTTTTTTCGTCCACACTCATCAAATTTAACTGTTTAATTGTCACAGTAGATTTAGTATAATTATAATTAAAAGTTAAAAGTAGTTTAAAGTGCATGAGAGAGTACATAACTATATTTCTTTAATTATTAAAGATATAGCTTTGACATATATATTTATTTATATTTGCATTAATTATATTGGGTTTTTGGTTTGAAAGAGAACCTTTGCAAATTTCAATGTCAGATAGCACTTTGGCATTATACTTTTAACCCTTTGCTTTGCGCAATGAAAGGGTTAAAGTAACTAGAGATGATACATTTATATGATTCAACTTTGTAGCTCAGTGAGAATATGAAGATCGCTAACAAATCTAGGATGCTGAAGGTGGGCAGACAGTTTTTAGATATAGCCTAACAAAAATATCATTTACTTAGAATGTTTATTGTAGATATTATGATTGTCATAATTAGTTCAAATGGTTAATGTTGAATGATTTAGAAAATATATTCACAAATTACTATATCTTTAAAGCATTTGTATAGAATATACATGTGATATTTGGAGAGTCTGTAGAAAATATTTCAACTTATTTATTATTTTATTATCAAAGTTGTTGTCATAACTGTCAATCGAGGCAATTGCTATTGGCTTATCAGCTGTTATACCTCTAAAGTTCTTTGCTATAATGTATCTCTGTAATATTGTTAAACATAAAGTGTATGTTACATCATTTTTATACACTGGCAAAAAACACTAAAAAAAAATGTATAGAATCTAAATTTGTATATCATATTTTTATCTAAATAATCTAAAAGTACGGCATGATATAATTAAAAAAGCTCCAAAATAGCGTATATATAGAAGATAAGTCTTTACCAGTAATGGCTTTTGTATTTTTGGGGAACTAGTATTCACTTAAGTAATCTCATAAGGTTTCGGTCATAGATTTTGCATAGTCCATGGAATTTAGCATTTATATCTAAAAAGAATACTGTTTATATTTCAGAAATACGAGTCTTTGCAATTTTAACAAATCCATTGTAACATTTTTACAAACTTTTTTATTAATTTAACAGAAAAAATTGGTCATTTCAAAACATAATACATGATACTGGAATATTTGTTTTCATTGATTGTTTTTAGGTGGCTAGATCTAATAGCTTTTGAATTCCTAAATATTGACTACATGAGTTATCTTGGAGTTAGCAACGTTCTATTTAAGAGAATAAAAACTTCCTTTACAAATATTTTTATAAAATTAAATTCAAAAACTAATAATAATACTCCGAAGTATTGATTCATCAACCCGTAACACTGTTCATTCATTAATTTTGGTAGGGGGCAACTTGTCTTATCATTGGTTTGTGAAATCCTTAGTCAAAGAACTATGTTATTCAAGTAGCTTCTATTAAAGGATACACAAGAAAAAAATAATTTTGCACAGATTATATAGTTCAAAACAGATACAATTGAGTGCTATAAGAGCCACACAGTTACAGCCATGATCACACTTATACAGTGCTGCCATGATCATCACAAGACAGTGTTCCCACCACAGCATGATATAAATATAAATGTGAATTATTCCAATACTCCCTCTTAATTTTACATTTATCATTACAAAAAAAAATATAAATAAATAAAATCTTATAAGGTTTGACTTAATAAAGAAAAACTTAAATTTAGAAGGGGTGACTTGATCATTACATGAATTATTTGGTTACAAGTCTGTATAATTAATTTTAATTATCTCTTTATTTAAGTCTTTTACAGAGTTATATTTTGTCAAAATGGTGTTTCAAGTGTCTCACATTTTTTTTAATTTTTTATAAAAGTCCCTTGATTGTCTTCATAGGCATTAATAATGCTGTTAGCATCAAAAATTTCTACCAACAATTTTTTAGAAATAAGGCTTCAAGAAGAGTGTCACCCAATGCTTAATATTCTGCTTCGCAAGTACTACGTAGTACTACAGACTTGATGTTACTGTGACTGTTTTTTTTTTAACCCCAGCTAACAACATTTTCATTAATTTTTATTACGTGATCTAAAATGTCTTGATATTGTTTATATCGAAGCCATAATCAGCATCAATAAAGATATTTAGGCTAATATAATTACAATCATAACGTTTAAAACACCGACCTACATTTATTGTATATTTGTGATACATAATGATGTTTTTAATATGTTTAGAATGAATTAGAGGATAACAATTTTGAAATCTTACAAAATAAAAAATTGAATAAAGATCTGGACACGAACTCACCATCAAGTGCATTGGGTTTCATATTGAATGATCACTTCATTTTCTCCAACTATCTTTCTTGCGTATCAAGGAATAAGCGGGGCAACCAAACAATTTGATTTTTGACAAATTAAGTTTGTATCCGTATCACTTTTCAGCTGGCGTGATATTTTTCAGGAGTACAGACGTTGGTAATCTATTGAATTTGTTAAATAGGTAAAGATAATAACTACCTCTCCCATTTCCCTTCCAAAAATCACTATTGGTTAAGACACCTGGCCTTCTCCGAAGATGGACGATTCATCCTTTTAGAGATGCCATTCCGAGAAATATTTTTTGGCATGGAGTAAATTATCCTTATTCCTATCTCATTAAAAAACTGAATACAGTCTTTAGAACTGACTTCAACACCACTATCACAATGAATGCTTTCAAATAATTTTCCGAACTTAGCTTTAACCATTGTGATATATATCTTAAATTTTTCAGTAACTTTTGATTTTTGTCTTTAGTAAATAAGTACAACAAAAATGACTTAAATAACAAAATAAATGTAGCAATCATATGTTGGATTTATTTTTCCACAAACATCTGTTGACACCCTTTCTGAAATTGCATTCCGCTCCTCAGGATTTCAGAAAAGGTAACTTCGTCTGTTTACGTTTTAGACATACCTCACAAAGACTAATAGAGTATTGTTTTTGTTAGATATCTTGGTTATATTTCCAAATTCTGACAATGGATACAAATTTAATACATACAGGCATCCAAATGTGTGATCCATTACTTCTCTTATCTCCAAAAAATATCATACTACATGAATCTTCCAAAATACACTCGACATCCTTTTTTTTCTAATTTTCTTATTGATAACAGATTGAAAGTGAGGTCCTCGTATACCAGAATATCACTGATTTTAACAAGTGCACCACCTTCAGATATACGTGTCACTTTAACAGATTCACCTGCTTTAGCCACCTTAATGTCAACATTAACCTTCATTCATGTAATACAAATATTCTTTCTAGTCACTCTTTAATAGATGTCTACTTTCACTATCTACGACAAATATTATAACATATGACTGTTTCCCCACGGCCATTGATATTTCATTTTCCAAAGAGATCTGGGGTTTTGTACTATCTATATTGGATACAAATATGAATTCTACCCTATACTCATTTTCAACTAAACACAACTTTTAAAAAAAAAAATTGATAAAAAAATTAGTTTTTATCTGTCCTCTGCTGTTTAATGTAAAAGTAGTTAATACGGAGGGTAGTACCCGAATTTGCTCTATGTTTAGGAAACCTGGATTTTTCTAAATGTTTGCTTTTTTGACTTGTCTCTTCAGCAAAGTATTTTTCAGATTTTCCTTAGTAAATAGTGATCCTGGTTTCTCAAAATATCTATAGCAGAAACAATGCTGACAAAATCATTGCTACTAAGAGTTGACTAGCTATTCTTCTTCCTCAGATTTTCCACCAGCTACTTTTTTTTATTAGACGTTTGTCTCATATTCCTGTATAGATTCTTGAAGAGGCTTATTCTTTTTGTATTCTTTAGTCAGACTTTCTGCCCCGTTACTAACAACTTCATCCTTTCCTCTCATAAGCTGATATAAGGGCTTCCATTATTTGCTTGGCTGTAGTTTTTCTTTAATCATCAGCATAATGTTTTCAGAAAGACACTGAGCTATAATATTACGGGCTTTAATGCCTTCTTGCTTAAATACTTCAATCACTGCTTCAGCAGTTGCATATAACATGGAGCACACCATTTTACCCCAACAATTAGCCTGAAGTACCAATTCCCAAAGTTTGTACTATCAAATGGTTTGGAGAACTTTAGTGGAACATGCCATAGCTGTTGATAAAATGAAACCGTGACATAACTGACTAATAAATCAATACATTTTCTAACCTTCAACTCAACTAAATCTGTCCACAAAATATTGGATTTAAGAATCTGGGCAAATGTAAGTTGGTTACTAAGATCAACAATGTTGTGTGCAGTCTTTTCAACAGTAAGTTCAGTTTTATCAGGAATATTGTATTGTGTCTATTAAATTATGTTAAGTGCAAACAAAGCATCTTTTAAATCTTTTCTATGTATAGAAAATTCAACCAATCAATTGCAAAAGCCATTTCTTCTAGTAACTTTACCACCCGCTCACGATCTTGGACTATTATTTATGTACGTGTGTGTTATTGTTTTTTTTCTTGCTTTTAAAGGGAATACATTTCATTTTAATTCCGAGGCGATCTTAATTTAAAATTTTCATTGATAATGTCACACATTTAAAAGATTAGAACCTCCTCTATCTTTTTAATAAAACAAAATTTAAATTGTTTTATAAATGAAACTTCAATACAATAATATATGAAATAAACTTTACTTATTTACAATTAAAAAGTGTTATATTATTTAAACATCATATATAAGAAGAACTTAATATTTCTCTAATATTGGTAATCCCAACCCTAATGGTATAATCCTTAACAGTTCACACGAATAAACAATGTCTTTGCCTGTCTAGAGGTTTAGTTATATTAAGGCATATTTCGTAGTTGGGATTAAAATAAGTTTTGACCTTAGTTTAATTTAGTGTTCTCTCAGGTCCCAAAGTATAGAGTTTCAAGATTTATTATGTAGAAGGATAATAGTCTGAAACACTCATCTTAACTAGGATATTTACAACAAAAAGAAGGTGAAGACACTGAACAATTTGACATGGCCTGACCAGTCCTCGAATAATCTGATTAAGCTGCTTTGCTTAATTTGAGGAGCTATATAAGTTCGTAGAGCCATTCTCAAAGCAAAAGAGGTTTTTTGATGAAAAAGAGTATAATGTTAATAAACTCATTTTTTTTATTTTGTCCTCTAAAACTAAAATTGTGTATTCCATGCCCTATTATTGTCTTAATGTGTCATTTATAAAATAGTAGGAGTTTGGTTTTATTCAAATCAAAAAAGTCCTTAACTTTTTAACACAGTTAAACACACCACACACACACACACACACACACACACACACACACACACACACACAAGCACGCATGCACTGGTTGAGGTCATTGACACAATTTATATTTGATGGAAATGGCTGAACTACTATGCTAGAAATTCCATGTTCAAAACCCTGGGTCATAATTTAATTTTATTTCGCTGTTTGGTTACCGAATTTGAGATTGTATTTCTATTCAGTGTCCCCTCCCTCTTCCTCAGCATTGTGAGGCCATGGCGTAGCTAAATAAAGAAGTTGTGGTCTTTGTTCTGTATTGTGATAGCAATACAGCAGCGAATATGTCAAGCTGATGATTTCACCTCTGAAGCTGTGCAACACTGGCTTGGTCTTTAATGGGCCATTGAACCAACAACTTTTTGTTAAGATTTTAATTATTTAATGTAAACTTTGAAATCAAGTTCATTAATTACCGAAATTTGACAGAAGTGGGGTTTAGAGCAAGAGTAAAATGTAAATTCTTAAATGTACCTCTTGATTCATTGGATTGGAAATTTTATTTATTGAATCTTGATAATAGAGTAATACACAGCAATTCTTGCTTTATACATTTTTCTCAAAATCAAAGGAGTTATTTATTTCTTTTTCAGCTTTCAGTGAACCCTCCAATTTGAGCGATTTTCAGTTCTAGCTGTTATATCTCATATCCTCGCTATTTTTCACTTATTGTTTGCATAGGCTAATAAAGCAGGAATAGAAATTATAATGTCCTGTTAAAATTGCCTATGTATTATTCCTATGCATTGGAAATATGTTTGGTTTATGCAGTCGCTGTTAGACTGAAATTTGTTTGTGAAAATTTTTGTTGATAATTTTGACTTTCCTATGAGTGATGCAATCTTTTGGTGAAATCAGCTCAAAAACTTATCATTATTTAGGCAAACTTTTTAATGCACTAATGATATGAGGCTGCAACTGCAGCTTACAAATTGGTTACAACATGACATACCTGTTTAAAACTGCTAACTCATTATAAGGCTTAAAACAAACTAAAATTGACCTAGTAATGATTATTTAGATCACTTCACCATATTGATTAGAGTTAACAACCAAGGGGAAAAAATGATTACTTGTATTCATGTTTTAAAAAGATATTGTATTTACTTTTCCTGATGGTAATGTTGTTATTTTTTTATTTATATTTGCATGTATCCATTTTTTCTACTTCAAATTTATTATTTATTTTAAGAAAGCACTCTTGATTAGGCATTAGGTCAAATAAATAAGTTCAATTTATAAATACTTTTCTGATTTCATTTAATAAACATGTTTCTTCTGGAGTAAGAACTAAAAGATACAACTTATAGCTAGAGGAAGGCTTAGACATTTAGAGAATGTAAAAATAAGTTTCATAATAATAAATAATAATATTAATAAATACAATAGATTCCTGTAGAAGGTCATAAAGAGCAAACAATGTTTACTGCACCTTTTTAAACACTGCATGGTAGTGTCTTCAGAAGTATTTTTCCTTAAACCTAAAATTACATCTAGTTGATCTTACAGCCAAGGAAGACATGTCATCACTAATAGTTAGCGGAAATTATCATCATCAACTGATCCATCAGCTGATTGATAAATTGATTACCAGATAAATATATTAGTGTTGGGCATGGCTCTCCGAACATTAGGGCCTATATAAGCAATTGGTGTTAGGGCCTGTGTATGTAGCAATTTAGTGTTTATGGACAAATACTTCTTAAAAGACTAATGAACAAAATCAAACACTCGAGTGTTTAATAAAGTTATGTTTTGTAAATTTTTTCTTTAGTTTTTAAAAAAATTGATTTTATCGGCTGATGATTTGGCTGTACAGTGTACACTTAAATTCAGCCTACTAGGTTTTAAACTTCACGTTTTGTTTCCTGAAGAGATTTATTTGTTTTTAAAACTAGTAAATCCAACCCAAAAGGTTGCTATCAGATTTGATCATTTTACTACAATGTACATATATTGACTAGTTCCTGTTTGCTTAGATATTTTAATATTTTCTTCTTTTTTTTTAATATATTTCTGTGAGTCTTAAAAAGCAAGTAGGTCTTCTAATAAAACTCAAAAGTAATGATGAATTTGTATACTTTATTGGATATTTAATAATCTATTTGTTGCACTTATTGATTGAATGGAAAAGTACTTTGTCTCAAAATACTATTTATTGTATTATTTGGTGGTGCAGCTGCGATCTTCTTTTCTAGAGGCTCGGTTTTGTGTTTATTTAGATGAAACCATATTCTCAGTGTCAAAAAGTAAATAACTTCTACTGCACTCATGAAACTAAAGCCCATAAATAGACCCAACAGGCCTCCAGCATTTGCTGAAACAAAAACAAAGTAAAAAATGTTAGGATTGTTTAGCAAAACCTAATAGAAAATGCTATTTTTTTGTCTTATATTTATATATAAGCTTATTACTATTTAATTCAGAATCTTTCTACTTCCTTTCATTATTTATATTTTCAATATAACTGTATTATATTAATTTTAAATACCAGATATAATTGAACTGAAATATGAATTATGAAATTCTTACAAGCTAGCAAAATAAAATTAATCCTAGTGAAAATGTGCCCTCTGTTCCAGCAGTCTTCTCATCATACTTCACTGTGCAAATGTTCACTAGCTTTACGGCTACCTTCTTCAGGCTATACATCACTACTGTTGTTCCAGATGGGTCGCAGTCCGGGCTCTAAATTTTCATCAGGAACAACAGTGGCAATGTATAGCCTAAGGCAGCTCCAAAGCTGCCAACAATTTGCACAGCGAAACGTGATGAGAAGACCACTAGAGCAGAAAGCCAGTTTAGAGAAGAAGAACATTGATTCTATACAATATTCTGATCTGACTTACAATAAAGGACATATTTCGAATTTTGGAATTCCCCGTCCCACTGATCTAATTTCAGCCATGAATGAACTTAATCTTTGGTTTTACATAAAATATTTGAATATTGAGTTTGGTGTAATGATCAGACAAAAATTGTAACTGTTAGAATGTTAACAGACTATATGTAATATAGTTTTGAATGGAACTCGTTTTTATCATCTGGATAGGATCGGTTGCCATTTGAAGAAAATTATATTGAAAAAAGTCCGTCACGCAGGGGCTGCTTAAACTAAGCAGATTTCCTATGTGAAGTTTAGCATTAGAGAAATCTGCATACTGGTAACACAACTCCACCATAAGTAAATACAAACGGTAATGAGAAATCTTTTAGTTAATTTTAATAAACTCCCAACAGAAACGGCTTCTGAATTGTAAAAATAATTTATATTTTAATAACTCAAATTTTATTAGTCCAAGAACTAAAGAAGGGGGGGGGCGGATGAACAGAATGTATTTGCATAAATGTCTCAAAGTAACTACGGTTAGGTAAGGTTAGAAACTACAGGTTAGGTTAGAAGCTTCCGCCAGAGCCGACTTACGAAACCCGAACAACACCCGACCACAGACTTCATAAAAATGCAAATATCTCGGTTAATATTCAAGATAGAGAGTAAGTGTATATAACAATATTTATAGTAAATTTAATTTGCAATAAGATTGGTTCTGTAAAATGTTTCGATCTGATGCATAATAACGGAGATATTTCGAATTTTCGAAAATCCCCCCTCTAAACCCCCCTCCCTCTGGTACGATTTCAGCCATTAACGAACTTGATCTGTCTTTTTACATAAAACGGTTAAATATCGAGTTTCGTAATGATCAAACAAAAATTGCGACCACCAGAGCGTTAACAGAAAAATATATATATATAATTTTGAACGGACCTCATTTTCATCATCTCCTGCGTAGGATCGATGGACATTTGAAGAAATTTTTCGAAACTTGCGTCATGAGTACGACCTCAATAGCTGATTTCCCTTAAGGGAAATCTGCTAATAGCGTCATGAGTGCAACCTGGATGACTGGTTTCCCTTGAGAGAAATGTGCTAAATCTATAGTTCCTTGACTCAATTTGCATTAAAATTTCTTAAATTAAATTTACTTACATAAAAATTCTGTGAAACCAAATAGTACTCCCCTTACTGTCCCAGAAAATTGTTGCTCCATGAAAAAAAAATGGATTATGGCCATATTGTTCCTGAAAAAAATATCCTAATTAAATTCTATTCTTCTTATGAATTCTGATTTAATTATGGTGTTTGGTGGCTTGATAACTGAATTATAAACAACAGCCTTTGTTTACTAATTAGATTTATTCTGATATAAGTAACTTAATCACAACCACTTAAAGCTTTAAAGATGACACTATTAACGTAATATAAGTATATTTAAATGACAGTCACTTATTCCAATTTAAAAGTTTATTTGGTAGTTATGCTTTCTGTTCATTCTTTTACTTTTTCAATATCAAATAAAAAATTGCTTTACATTTCTTAATTAAAGTATCATTTACCAATTCTATATACAGTTTCACACTATTTATATTGCATGTAACAATCTAGGAAATTAGCCTCAGATATAAATTTCCATCTGTTTAACAGAAAATTGACTTCTATTTTCATGATTTCCAAACTCCATTCCATGACAAACAATTTTAAGTCTCTACAGTAGCACTGTACAGACTTAAAAGTGTTCGGTATGTTCTTTAACAAAAAAAAAATAAAATAAAATATTGGAATTAAAATAAAGCATTGCAAAATCACAAATAAAATACTTGGTACAATATTGGTCAACAACCACAACTACAAGAATAGATATCCAATATTCATGAAAACACTTTCTTTTTTTTTTTCTTTAATTAAAAATTTAAATGTTCTTATAGAATTTTACCAACAAAAATTCGTTAAACCGTCAGTGAGCTACTCCATATTACAAGAAAAAGTGTATATATTTTTTTCTAAAAAATATCTCCCCCATTTCTCTGGCATAGTTTTAGGAGTACCCAGGCCTAGGAATGGCCTTTGTTCCCTTGACCAGGAAATCCTGATTTTTTTTATCTAAAGGAACAAGAAAAGGAATAGGATTGCAAGGACATGTTGTGGTTTCCCATTATCTTCTACTCGAGGTTATTCATCAATAAAGACATCAGGAGGAGTCATGGATGATTGTCATTAGCCTGCATGAGTATGCAAACTACAACGTTAATATCCCTCTATTATTAATACAATAATATGGTGTCAATGAGAATTCAGACAAGGAGGAAAATTAAGACATGTATTGCCAATTTTGTGAATTTTTAATTCAAATTTGCTCAGCCACATTATCAATACTGGTTGATATAAACAACATTGGTGAAACTTGGTAATTTACTTAGTTTAGGTAAAGGCATTATATGGTTCATAAAAATTGATGTATTAAGGTTTGACCATAGTGTTGACTTTATATAGAATGACTGATCCTTTCTAAACTCCAGAGTTCAGGTTTTTTTAGGTATTATCTTATTCATAATAATTTAAAGCTAGTGCATAACAAATTTTTAATTTTCATTCAAGTATCACGTTTCTAATGTAAAATGGGTCTTGAATATAGAGAAATGCCAGTGAAAATGGAGTATCAAATGGATTATGGACTCCTATTTAAAAAAAAAAATGTATACAAAATATAGTTAAAACTAGGTACAATTAGAAAGTTGTCTTGTACTTGAAATAAACGTAATCTTTGTCAATTTGAAGATTAGGTTTAATCTGGAACTTATCAGTAATAGGTGCTGCTGATATCACAAAACTGTAAGATAGCTCAAAGCAACCAGGCAAGCAGTTACAAAATTCTAATTCCTTTTTTGCTCCTTTTGTAATAGTTTTATTTCCTCCATTCATACTCATGCTCAGTTCCATTGCCCCTGAAAAAAAGGAGGAAATATTTAAGATAAAATCAATCATGAACCTTTCAAAGAATATTGATTATCAAGGAACCATTAAGTGGCATACTGCTTTCAAAAAAGGTCTAATCTAGCTGTGCGCCAGCCAAATATCTCTTTACGCTTAGGAATGAAAACCTCTGGTCTCCAATAGTGAAGAACCAAGACACTACAGTCTCCAGAAGATCCCACTTGAAATCTCCCAGATTAGATAACCACAGAAATCCATGAAACCTGAGAGAATACAAGCCAACTCGCTTGACAGTCGGTGGTATGAGAGACATAGTGCCTGCCTCAAATTCTTCAGCATTCCACAAAACTAGTGGAAGGCTCATGGTACCGTGGAAGGGAACAAAGTCAATTTCTTTTAAGATAGATAAGCTTGTTTATGAATCTGGGAAACCTTTTTACTGTGGGAGATCTAAGAATAGTGATGTCAATGCAATTCTGAAGACCAAATTGCAGGAGAAAAAAAGATCAGGAATACTAAGAGGTATGATGTAACACATGAGATGTTGCAACTACAAGCTGCAATAAAAAAGAACTCATAATTTTCCAAGGGCCATTAAGTATATTAATTTTGTGCTCAAATGAGAATACTCCAAAAGAATATGTGCCATAATTAACAATTTATACTGCAAGAAGAGAAGCGCCAATGGAATGCTTTGTAATAAGAAAATAGCTTATGCATTTAGTAAATTTGAGGAAGTGCAGAAGCATTTTCAGACGCAGGAGGGGGAAAATTCCACAGAGATGTCAATTGGCTAAGATCGGGTTCATTTGGGGAAGCTATGTTCAGGGAACCTTCTCATGGGATGTGCTCAAATCATGTGTAGATAGGTCTAGTACTTTGGGAATATCTAAATATTCCTGGACCAATGAAATGAATCTTTTTTCTGGATTAGCAATACAATTTCCTACAGCACATACTTATATTATTTGGAACCTTGATTTATCACAGCCTCTATTGTTTTTAAATGCTTTAAAATATTGGAAGGAAATGATGTTACTCCAAATCTGACTTTAACAGCATTCATTGCACCGGAAAGTGTATTTAGATAAATAAAATCTACTTTGAGATGTATTACAATTATACTATTTTTATAATAAAGAGGTGGTTAATAAACCATGAAATACTTAAACATTTATGTATGAAGACTATATGAATATAGTTATGAAAGACTTAAACGGTATTGTTTGATGATTCTGAGAATTGCAGAAAACTTTTTATTAGTGATCGTACCTCGAACTTCTAAGTTATTAATCATATCATTTTCATTGTTATATGGTTTCTAGTGAGTGGTTGTGTTTTTATACTTAATCAATATTCTGTGCTAACTTACTTTGAGCTTCTTGTGCACAGATTTTATCTCTTCGTCCACAGATACGAGTGTATTTATTTTCTATAAAAAAAGAATAATTGATAATAATTGAAGTCGCAACAATTATAATAAAGAAATAATTTAAAATATCATATACTTTATGCACTTAAATGTACTGAAAGATTATTTTAGCTAATCTGTAACTATAGCATCAAAATTGGAATTCATACCTGTTTTTCTGTCCATTTGGTACTCAATAAAACAGTTTAGGGATACCTGAATTGAATTGACTACATTTTTTATTGTTCATTTAATGAGATAACCCAACCATTATAAAAATATTAATTTCAACACATCAATAATGGTTAACACACCTGTACCAAACATAAATTCCTTACTTCATTAATTGTCACTTCATACTTCCCTAGTATAACAATTGAATGACCAAACAGAAAGAAAATTTTTGTTATTTGAAAGAGAGTAAGGGGTTATTTAGTTCTAAGTTTATTTCAACCCTTCAATGGCCCCGAGACAGATACCATAGTTGTATAATTGAATATTAGAATGAGGTTTGAAATCTTATGACGGATTTTTAAAAGCTTACCACTTGATTATTATTATAATCAACTATTTCTCACTTACAAAACTACAATTTGAATAGAAAATAATGCCAAGAGATACTTGTAAGCATGTAGCAACATAAAATGGGAACATTTTATTTAATTCATTAATCCTTAAAAAAGCAAGTTAGATGCAGTTAACACTCTGAGGTATTCTGTATTTTAATTAGGCACATCTTGAATTGTTTTCTACTCTAGTGGTGAATATTTCAAAAGTTAAATGTTACTTTCTTAATCAAAGCAAATAATAAGAATGATCAAATTTATTATTTTTATTTTAATAAATAAAAATAATGAATTTGATGTTGAAGACAACTTATGGATGATTGAAACCAAAAAGTTGAATGTTTTTGTCCATTATACCTTCTTTCTTGCGTGTTAGCAGATTTCCCTTGAGGTAAATCAGCTATTGAGGTCGTACTGTTGACGCGAATTTTGAAAAATTTCCTCAAATGTCCATCGATCCTACCCAGGAGATGACGAAAATGAGGTCCGTTCAAAATTATATATATATATATATATATATATATATATATATATATATATTTGTCTGTTAACGCTCTAGTGGTCGCAATTTTTGTTTGATTGTTACCAAATTTCATATTTAAGTGTTTTATGTAAAAAGAAAGATAAAGTTCGTTAATGACTGAAATCGGACCAATGGGAGGGGGGGATTTTTGAAAATTCGAAATATCTCCGTTATCATGCGTCGGATCGAAAAATTGTATATCAATCTTATTGCAAATTAAATTTACTATAAATATTGTTCTATAGATTTATGCTGTATCTTGAATATTAGCCGAGATATTTGCATTTGTATTGTGTGTGTGGTCTACTATCTGCCGAGAGCTAGTGCGGCCGTTTCCATATCTATTCATCCCTTGTGAATAGGTCTAGAGATACCTCCCTACTACTGTTGTTATTGGGCAGATTTCTCTATTGTAAAACTTCACGTGGGAAATCTGCTTAGTTTACGCAGCCCCTGCGTGACGGACTTTTTTTTTTTTTTTTGAATTTTATAATTCTTATACTCTACACTAATTTTTTAGGGTTGCAGGTACTCTATATTTTAATTCCTTCCACTTTCTTATAAAAAATACTCTAAAATATTCCAATTATCTGCTGTATATTTACTTGGCATATAATATAAAACGCATCCGCAGAAAGAGAGTGTAAAATTTGCTTCACATTCTAAAACACAGCTTCTTTGAGAGTATGTCCTGTAAAAAGACAGTCTCCTTTCACTTTCAAAAAAGCACAACCTCTTTGAAATATCAACTCCTTGTAACTGAGGTGTCGCTGTCATTATATGCGGCACTACAACAACTTTCGTCTCTTGCCCTGGTCCTATAGATACTCCATATGACGATAACTTTGGTGTTTCAATTGGATTGTTCAGCAACACCTGTATTACAGAATGATTTTAGAATTATTATGCTCACTAATTTTTAAATGTTCTCAGTTTACAGTTGTGATATTACACATTGACTTAATATTAATAAAAATGGTTTTTCAATACAGTAACGACATTGTTTAAAGGGACTTAACAGTAAACACGAGAGGAAGGAGGATAGGGGTTACGACTTCCTGAGAGATATATCAATTCTTTAGAATTACTTAGCTTGACTAAAAATTAAATTGTCTAAAAACATGGTGGGATTCACAACCAAATCTAGATGGCCTTAGTAATATGTAATATTAACTTTCAAATTTTAATAACATAATCAATTGAAGGCGAATAAAAAGGGGGGGGGGAGCAGTTAGACAACTTTCCTTGTGCATCTTATATCTTCTTTACTTTAAAAAATTTGAATTCTATTATTTTTAAGAACACTCAATAAGAGCACAATACAACAATAACGAGACTATTAGCATCCTTGACAATGAACCCTGAAATTACATAAACATATAAAAGCAGTGAAAATAAAGGGAATAATTTACAGAGCAAGATAAGAGTTGGATAGAAAGAAGATATACTCCTTCACAGATAACCCACTTTCTGTAGTTGAACAAATTTATAAACTTTTCTCTTGGTTATTTTTATGGAATCGTTTTACTAACTTCACTAAAATAAGACTTCATTTTATTATTGTTATATGTCAATTGTTGGTTTTAAATGTGTGAAAAAATAAAACGTACAATTTAGTCTTTGATTAGTAAATTCTGCATTCTAACAAACTAGTAAGCTCAATCCATTTTAGTATGTCAATAATTACTGACTTGAAAAAAAAAAATTGTTTGAAAAATATTTTTCAAATGTCATTCGAACTTAATATACAAAAGCTTCTTGCAAACTAGCATTTATTTTTTCCTTTAACATTTTTTTCTTTTTCAAGTATTCTGTGACTGGGAATTTTCAATTATCTAAGCATTCCTTCATAGTTATAACAGGATATTGAGGGTGCACTACCAAAATTCTTTAAAAATTAAGTTTTCAGTTAAAAAATGTAATTATATATATATATATATATATATATATATATATATATGATTGGTATAGCAAGTTCATTAAGTATTTATAAATTACCCTACTAAAAACTATAATTTTTGAGTTTGATGTATTTGATGAGTTATGATAAGAGTTACAAATCTTTACATGATGTATTAAATTCCGAGAGCCTTCTATAATTTTTTCAACTCTGAATTTTCTAATGGATTGACCTACTTCTTATTACAATTAAAGATATTTTGTATATGTGTATATGCTTATTTAATATAACATCTCATCTCAAGCAAATATACATCAGCATTTCTGTTATGCATCATGTTGATAATATGTACAAAATACCCCTCCTTTCCTTCTACACACTAAACCCAAAACATGTATTGTAAATACCTTGAATCCTTTTCCACTTTCTGTTGAGCAGTAATATTCTGATAGCTCTGCGTCAACAACAACAGTAAGGCCAAGGTGTGTTCCCGCTCCCCTCGAGCGACGAGGCAAAGTGTCTAGAGGAGTGTTATCAGGATAACCTCTTTCAGGGGACCAATCTACAGCATCGTATGGAAATGTCACGTTCAAGTCCGATAAATCTCTCCTGTGAAAGTATCACGTGTCACTTTTAAAAATACCTTAAAGGCATTATTTATAAAATTAATATTTTATTTACGTTTCTCATCTTTGGCGATTACCTATATAATAAAAAGCGATAGAAAATTGATTGTAACAGAATAACAAAAACAGAATCCAGTTTCGTTATTTAAAAACAAATAATTATGTAAAATAATATTACTTATGATCCATTAAAAATAGTAACAATGTTCAAAATTGAGATATGAATATATAAGCTGAGTTAATGAACTTGATTTTAACTTGACTAGTGTGCCATTCTATTCGCTTAGTGTGATTAAAACCAAATTTCAACTTAAAACAACTTGGAATAAAAAGAACACATAGTTCTTATTTTTCCTTCAGAGATGTAGTGCTAAAACCTTATTGATCCAGGTTTCCCAACAATTTGGATCAAATTTGTACACTTGTATTTTTTTATGTTCTTATTCCTTAATAATTAGTGCTATTATTATATGAAGGAAGTAACTGTAGTTATGCCAAATATTCAGATTTTAGTTTAATTCAATTTACAGTCCCTGTATAATGATTATGTAAATCTTCATTTACACACCACACGTGCTTGGGCATTGAAGAACAAGCTCTTTTTTAAGAAATCACATGAAAAGTTATTTTTATCAATTTTAAAATCTTATAAATAATATTGTCAGTTTGTTGATAAACATGATTTTTAATAAAACAATAAGTCGGCCTATTTAAGGATTTTTTTTTGCTAATTATGCAGATTTTTTATTGACTAAATCACCATTGGTTCCAGCTAGTCTGAATAAATTAGGTTGCACTGTAGTTAATATTACAAGGATTATCTGGTTACCTAATCTGTTTTAGGATATAATTTATGCTTTCTCGGAAAGCATTTAGGTAAATGGTAGCCACTGAAGACACAAGTCTTCGCATAATTTGGATATGGGTTTTCATAATTGAATAGA
Source organism: Riptortus pedestris (assembly GCA_019009955.1). Classification (NCBI taxonomy): domain Eukaryota; kingdom Metazoa; phylum Arthropoda; class Insecta; order Hemiptera; family Alydidae; genus Riptortus; species Riptortus pedestris. The sequence continues at coordinate 19,668,021 of CM032229.1, forward strand.
AATGGATTATAATTTAAAACTCTTCTAAAAGTAATTGGCTCTGTGGAGTTAACTATATACCTTCAGGGAGGCTTTTACACTCATATTTTTATATTTTCTGTTAACAATATATTATACTTACGGATTCTGAAATATCAACTCTCTGTTTAGTCTGTTAAAGACACAACACATTCCTTCATCTGTTAAACTTGGATTGAATAAATCTGAGCAAGACAGAATATCTCCATGCCATTCACAAGTTACTAGGAGTTCATGACATGGCTGTGTCATCTAAAATTGTCAGAAATAAAATAGATAAATACAATCCCAGCAAGGTCATTTTTGCATAATCAGAAATATTAATAATTGAAATTAAATTAGCAGCTAAATTTGTCTTTAATCTGGATGCTTGCAAGTGTTATTCAATTCATATAAAGATAGTTAGCTACTTGTTTGGAAGGTGGGTAGATTAGAGAATTGGATTGGATGATAAAACGACTAACAGTCTTTTAAAAATAATTAGTTTCATGTCAGGACATTTTTTTTTCAGCACTAACAAATGAGTTGTAGAGTCCAGAGAGGAGAAATATATAGTATCAATTGAATGATGATTGTCAGCCTAGACAATCCCTAACGTACCACCTACTTTGTACATTAAACTTAACTTATCTATTAAGTTTATTTATTACTTACCTTAACCATAAATTTTTTAATATATTCCCAATTTGCTGATATGTTTCGGTCTACGTCTTGTGGTATAGTTGTTGAATCACAAAATTCATATATTAGCTTTTGGTCTAAGTCAGCTTCTTCTGAAGACCTAAGATGAAAAATAAATATTAATAAATTATCAAAAAATTGTAGTAATGCTCTAAGGTAATAACATTTTGATTGATTTTGGGCTGTGAACAGTCCTATTGATCAAAGAAACACAAGTAATAGGCGAGCTAAAACACCCAGTATCTGTTACTGGGATCATAAACGATCAGCTAGGATCATTGGTCCAACTCTCTCATTGTTATTAACATGTATTAAAGGACAGAGAAGACGGGGGACTTCGATAGACCCTAGCCCAGCATATACACATAATGAACAAATTTCTTAACTCAAAATCAATGGTGGTAGGAAGGTGGTGGATAAGGTTAGACAGTAATGGACTTGTCTCACTCAGAGATAATACACTGTTAATGCAGTACACTTTATGAAACTGAAAAACATAATAGTAGAGGAAGGCTAAAAGGTACCCCCTTTCGTTTGTCGAGTAAAGTCTTTTCTGTAAAAATGGAGAAAAAAAATTATTCAAAGCAAAGAGTTGTAGAGAGGAGTCCTCAGCCCATCAATCTTTCTACTTACAGTAAAAGAAACAATTTGAACGAAACACTGCTCAAATGCCCTCCAGTCAAATCACTTATTTTTTTATTAATTACAATTTATAATAGAAATTGAATCAAGTTGCCCTTTGACCCTTAAAATATTATATGGATCAGAGCTACTGTTCTTTTATCCATATATATATATATATATATATATATATATATATATATATATATATATATATATATATAATATGTTTGTTTATTTATTTATTGCTTGTCTTCTACACGGTTTAACCTAGGTTTGGTAAGATAATACATAATTCCATCATATGTCATAATACATGAACCTTCCAAATGAATGGGGTAGTATTTGTAGGCAAAATGCACAAATTCCTCACTTATGCAGATGATGTAGCTATCCTTGTGTGCAAGAAAGAGGATATGCTGGCCCATTGATATCAGCAGTAAAAGAAGTAGGCTTGCAAGTAAACCAAGGAAAGACAAAGTACATGGTAATAAGTCGTAATATTCATCTTTAAAGCAGCTTGAGCATAGGGGACCTATCCTTCCACTTATGGCAAAAGATCAACCCCCGATTTGTGTAAAATGTAACACAGAACTGACTATATATCACATATTAATGGAATGCCATAAGTATACAGATATTAGAAACAAATACAATATCTCCAATAGTATAGAAGTGGCCCTTGGAGATCACCCGAAAGAACTCCATAAATTGTTTAATTTTGTAAAAAACACGAGTTTATACAAAGAAATTTAAAGTGCAATTGTTTGTATCCTCGTTTATATTGTTAAAATGGCGATATGGATGAGGATACCAAAATGTGAAATATAAATATTACAGGGCGATGATAACCTCGTAGTTTTTCGCCCTTAAACCCTATACAACAACAACTATCCTTCCACATAGTAGAAAGATTCAAATACCTCAGGGCTATCAATGACCAGAGAATAAATAATGCCAACCAGACTAAAGAAAAAGTTTTAAGAAAAAGGAAAAACTCTTGAGCCTTGAAAGTTCCAATTATCAAATCATACTAATGTATGGATGCGAGACATAGGTGTTGGTGTGTACCCTGGAAACGAAGGTTTAAAGTTTTCAGTGTAAGGTTCATTGAGCCATAATAGGCCCAAAGTGGGAAGGTTACTTAGGTCTTTGGAGAAGGAAGACAAGAGAAGAGATTATATGTGAAACTAGACATTCAGTTTTAAATGATATGAAAGCTAAGAGGTTATAATGGGTGGAAAAGTGGCAAGATGTTATGGAACTGGCTCCCTGTGCAAGTCTTATGAATGCAGGCTGAAAACCTCATAGACGCTTAATTGTTTCTTATGATTGTAAAAGTTACCTTAAATAAGCCCCATTAAGTAATAATAAAATAAATTAACAGCTAATCCCAGCATTTCCCATGTTTGCTGGAATCCAATAGAGCCAACATTTTAAATTATGGAACATGATACTGAAAACTATGAATATTTTAAAATGAAAGATAATTAATAATAGGATTACTCCAGTCAAAGATCACAGTCAGTATATACCCTACAACATAACATTATTTTTTTAAATGTGTGAAGAGCTAAAGCGAGTACATACATGTTAAGGATCCTTTCAGCCTCCGTTCTCCTCATATGATTCATGTTGCAAATTGTAATTGATGGAAAGGGAAAGTCTTTCATAGTTGATGATTGTGGAGACAATGACATAATTACAGGCATAACATCAAATTTAATGAAAAGATTTGAAATAAAATAGGTTGAAGCTGCCACAGCTGATGTGAATGCTAACACCCAAAATAATCTGAAACATGAATATTATCTTTAACTGTGTAATGAATGAAGGAATGTAGTATGTAAAGATTTTAAATTTGGTTATTCCCAGAAGTACTGCAATTTTAATGTTCACTACTTTGCCTCACATAAATAACAAAACTGAAAATACTTGGTTTTATGTGTTTATTTCGCACTATGGTACTTTGCAACTTCTTCCACAATCTGGAATAAATATATATACGATAATAAAAATTCATATTGAATTTATATAAATTGTTTTGAATAACAGGCCATGAAGAATCATGGTCCCCCACACATGGTTTTCTATTTTTCTAGCCGGTTTGAAGCTAAAAATTTCATTTAATGAATTTTCTACTAAATAAATTCCTATTTCTTCCTAATCAAATCCACTACACTAGGTTTACCAAGTGTATTAAGGGTAAAACCTTAATTTGCATGGCTAACTATGTATTAAACCAATTGTGTTGAAGTAAAATACTACAATTATTTTTCTATACATTTCTCTGCCTCAGAAACCAACTGAGTTTTTTTTTAAAAAAAAAAAAGTTTAACCCCTACTTGTATTCATGCTATTTTTACTTTAAGCTATTATATTAATTAACATCTCATATTCAGCTTAAGTTTCAAGCGTTGTTAGTATGTGGTATTTACTAATTGTAAGGGTGAAATAAATATTATTATGTCCAGATAACATCATCAATACAGGTGGTGGGAAGTCCTATGTAGTTCAGGAAATATCTGCCAGATTTCCCTTTATCAAGTCTTGAGGTTGAATTCATGGTGCGATATTCGATAAAGTTCTTCATATTTCCGTTGATGATGAAAAGGAGATCCGCTCAAAACTAAATATGTTTGCGTGTCTTACCAATTTTTGTTTGGTTTCCAAATTCAATGTCTCATGTAATACTAAAGAACAAGTTCGTTATTGGCTGAAATCCAACCAGTGGGAGGAGAGGGATTTTGAAAATTTAAAATATCTCTATTTATGTGAGCCGGATCGAAAAATATTTTCCAAATCGAACCAATCTTGTTAAACTATCCATACTGTACAATTGTTGTTCTGTACATTTTCTCCTAACACAAATGTTAAACTAGTCAAAAGTACTTTCTTGTTTTCAGCAATAAAGCTACTACTACTAGTCAAATATTGATTCGAAATTGAGAATATATGTTCAGATGACATTACTAGTGTATTTTCATTCCATCTACGTGGGTAATCTGCTTAGTATAGGCAGCTCCTAGTAGCAGACTTTTGTTTTAAGCACTTGCTGTACCTAAATTCTGTCAATAACAATACAGCTTAATTCTAGTGAATTTATTATAGTATATTTATATTTAATATTCATATTTCAAGATAGTTTGACCATAATAACAACTGCTGCTGACATATAGACAACTATTGGAATTGTAGGATACCGTCTTTATTCTATTTCGTCTATTAATGAAATTTGCATTAAATGTTTAAATAACTAGTTCCGTAATGATCAAGTACTACCAGTTACGTTAAGAGTCTAAGCATCCGCAGTTTAAATATTCTATCGGACATTAGAAGACATTTTTATAGATCGCCTCATGGGTACAACCTAGGTGGAGTGATTTTACCAAGAAGATGACGAAAACGGGGCCCGTTCATATTTAAGCATTTTAATTTTATTATTCAATTAACCCTCTCCGCCCAGAATCACTTACATACTCATCGAATCACTTGTCATCTCGTGCCCTATTCCGAGTATTGTTTACTAAGGCTTCCTATTACTGGAGAAATTTAGAATAGAATTTGAGTTGATACCACTACCAAATTTTTACATTTAATTCTGAGCAAGAACAGATAAAATGTTGCCATGCTCTTTAAAGTGAAAAAGACCCATGAGAAAACTTTCTCATCGCACAGGAAGCATGTTGTTTGGGTTTCAACGAACACTAAAAAGTCCGTCGCACACGGGCAAACTAAGCAGATTTCTCACGTGAAGTTTTACAATAGAGAAATCTGCCTAATAACAACAGTAGTAGTAAGGAATCTCTAAACCTATTCACGAGGGACGATCAGTGACAAAAACGGCCGCCCTAGCTTTCGGCGGAATGTCCCGAACATAGCCGACTACTACCGACCACACATACAATACAAATTCAAATATCTCGCTTAATATTCAAGATACAGAATAAATGTATAGAACAATATTTATAGTAAATTTAATTTAGAATAAGATTGGTTCTATACAATTTTTTGATCCGACGTATGGTAACGGAAATATTTCAAATGTTCGAAAATCACCTCCCCCCCCCCTCTAAACCACCCCTCCGACTGCTCCGATTTCAGCCATTAACGGACGTGTTGTGTCTTTTTACATAAAACGGTTAAATATCGAGTTTCGTAACAATCAAACAAAAATTGCGACCGCTAGAGCGTTAACAGACTAATATATATATATATATATATATATATATATATATATATATATATATATATATATATATATATACTAGCTCAGATACCCGGCTTCGCCCGGGAATTGATTTGAGGCTGAATGGTGATGGTATTTTATTGGCAAGGCTTTACTTTGCACACTATTTTGACATTTACCCATCCCATTGTTTAGGGTTGATACCCGTTGTTGGCATTTGTTAATGCTACAATTAATTTTTTTATGTAAGACTCCACTGTCCTCCATATTGTAATATTTCCCGTCTCCTGTGCATTATGCATAGATTCCAGTTACTAAGGACAAAATATTAACATAGATTTGAATTAATTTTTCCAGGTGAGGTACCTCATAGTTCAAATTGGAATGAATTGTTGAGCATATCAATATTTCTACGCAAATTACTTACTCCACACATTGTTCCTGGAGAAATGTATAAAACAAAAGTTAATCTAAATAACAAAGTAAACAAATTTTGTTATGTGCATGTTTGTCGAAAAACAAATAGTCAATGAAATATCGCGAATTTTTATTTCAGGCCTCCCTTATAACCCCCACTCTCGTGCTAACCTAAAATTTTTAATATAGCTTATAATCATGGAAGAATTTATGCTAATTGACATACCGAGTTTTAACTAGCTTTTGGCGGGAAACTGTCATCCGTTATCGGCCCAAATTTAACAAAATTTCTCGGTTAATATTCAAGATAGAGAATAAATGTATATAACAATATTTATAGTAAATTTAATTTAGATTAAGATTGTTTCTGTACAATTTTTCGATGCGGCGTATAGTAACGGAGATATTTCGAATTTTCGAAACTCCTCCCCTCTAAACCCCCCCCCTCCCACGAGTCCGATTTCAGCCATTAACGAACTTGATCTTTCGTTTTCCATAAAACGATCAAATATCGAGTTTGATAACGATCAAACAAAAATTACGACCGCTAGAGTGGTAACAGACAAATCTTTATATATATATATATATATATATATATATATATATATATATATATATTTACAGTTTTGAACGGACCTCTTTTTCGTCATCTACTAGGTAGGATCGATGGACATTTGAAGAAAAATTTCGAATATTCCGCCATGAGTACAACCTCAATAGCTGATTTCCCTTAAGGGAAATCTGCTAAAAGGCCGTCGCATACAGGCTGCGTAAACTAAGCCGACTTCGCACGCGCTCGGGTAATACATTTGTGATCTAATCTTTTTTTTTTCTTAAGTCTAAAAAAGGGCATGTAATGAAATGCAGAACCTGTAGCCCTGCGTGAGTTTGAACAGATAGATCCCTTTTGCTGAACTCAAAAGGTTCTATTTTAAGGGGGTTTGTGAGTTAGATCGGGTGTAGAGGATTGGAGAAAACGAAAGAAAGATAAAGGATAGATGGTGAGGAGGAGAGAAGAAAAGATTTGATCTTTTCAATGGCATATATTCTGGTCAAAACATTTTGAGCTAGAAAAGAAATTAAATTAAATAACATATAAATTATTGCTGTACTGCACTAAAAAAAAATCACATGTATTCACTTCATTGTATTTTACGTGCATGCAGTGTAACAACTCACGATAAGTCCTGTCTATGGCTCACAATTATCATGGTATGACCTCCATTGCCGCCGATCGGTTTGGAATTTGACGTACATTTATAATCCGTTTGGTTCCTTTCAGTATAAACCTTTGACATGTTGGGGCCAAACTTTAGTGTGCAAATACGTTCGCGGACCGCTTTCAAAAGTAGTGCATTTATAAGTTAGCGTTCATAATTTTTAACGATAGATATCAGACATGAAATTATACGACAATCTAATTATATACAATTTATTAAAATAACAAAATGCAATGAAACAAATAGATACAACATTATAATTAAAACGTAAAATTTGGGATTATTACAAACAACGAAAGTGAAATAGCGACACCAAAATCAATGAGACACTTGGTCTTGACTTGGGAAACTAATCCATCGATGTTTGGATTAATTCCACTGATACAAAGACGTAAAGAATTTTCCAAATTATCGTCAGTCAACCTTGTACGATGTTTTGATTTGTTAGCTTTCATCTTTGAATAGAATTGTTCCCATTTATAAGTACTGTCAAACGCACATATCTCTCCTCATCTTCCTCATTTGGAGTAAGTAGTATAATATTTTTGTTTAATAGGGTTTTTCAAAATGTCTGGCCAAACCTCGCGGACCGATGGTTGCCCACATTTGCACTACAGTAATAGTTATATTGGAATACCTCGGGAGCCTATACCAATTTTCCCATTACTCATCTCTCTTACTGGTCCCTGATTTATTTTCGCATATTTATCGTGTTTATATTATGTTATAGCGTTGCAATACGGTAGGTGTGAGAACATACCCAAGTGCTAAAAAATGTTGTTTTTTTTCTTTCTCGCTGCACATATGCATAGGGTATAAATCTTGTCTTAGCTGACCTGAGGTTTTTCTCATAATGAGATTTACAAAAAAACTCCTTGAAATGTCCTTTAATCCTACCTAATAAAACACAAAATTGATGCCCGTTCACCTTTATATATTTCTGTTTATAGTTTGGCCCTTATCAAACTTCTTATTTAAGGGTTTTGAAAAAAATTAAGCTCGTTATTGGAAGAAAGGAGGTTTTAGAGAAGTGATACAACGTACACTTGTAAATATCTGCGTTATTAATTATCGTTTCGAAAATACGACGTTTTACAATGATTGTGTCTTGCTCACTTCATTTACAATTCTTGTTTCATACATTCACCTTTACTTCGAATATAAAATGAGTTATTTGTTTTTTTTTTCTGACTTCTGCAAACCCCATTCAAGCGCTTTTCACATTAAACTACAATTATATCGTTTGTATTATACTATTAATATGCAGTACATTTGCCATGTCTAGTTTAAATTTGAAGTCTCGTCTATAAAGGCTTCTTTATAAAAAAGAGAGTCATAGAGAAACAGTGTATATCATTCAAACGAGTGGAATCTGCAGTTTACACTGCGCTATCCTGACCGACTTCTAATGGATTTATTGCTTTAAATTAGATGGACGGTTTTCTGAAAGTGGGTTCTATATTGTAACCATGATTTATGGTAAATGTACCTCTCTATAGGGTGTAGGGCGACGTCACCTATGTACCTGAGGCCATGTACTGAGGAGTAATAGGTGTACTCTATCAGCCTGGAGAATATTTGAGTGGTAGCGAACTTGGATATCTTTTCCTTCCTCGTTGGCCAGGCATCCTTCTTGCTGGGGTGCCACTCCATGACTGGGTGTCGTCCTCTCTGTCTCACCTCTCCCATCTCTCTCCACCCCCTCGGGCTACTCACCTAGATTAGCAGCCCCTAGCTCTCATAACAAAACTCTGTTTTCCCATTTGTATTATAATTTTTCACACTAATGTTATGACTTCATCGATTCCGCCCTCTACAGCACTCAATTGGATAAAAATGTTTTCATCTTTCATAACGAATGTTTTGTCTTAGTGATATGAGTATGGTCGGTAAACCTGTCAAATTTGACGGACGTGTGCAAGGCATATGCGGATTCCAAGCATCAGGAAAATTAATTGTAAATGTTTGAATATAAGCGATTGATTTGGGTTGAAAACTAAACTAATCGCCCCTCCTTTCCCTATCTCTCAACTGCTCGTTGCTACTTACATCTTTATTAAAAAGTCTGCGCGGTCTCTCGCAAATTGATAAAGATTTGTCGAGAGGTATCTGTAATGTATACATTTGTTGTATTACTGGGAAAAGATTAAAAACGTTAAATTAACAGTTTAAATTAAACATGACAAGGAAAGAGCCATAGTTTTATTTTTCTCCACTTTTTTAACATGAGAGAGAGAGAAAAGTCGCGTTATTCCAAGGAACTACTTTTTAAAAAAAGGAACGCAATGTGACCAATGGGATGTCATTGAAAGTGCAGTGACAGATGGGGTGTCCATCTGCGCTACACAGACTTAATTATTCAAGGAAAGATATTTTGCTCTTTTGCAAGCAATATCGCAATAGAAGTCCTAGATCTTTCTAGAAAATGAAAGAATTTATATAAAAAGATCCACTCACAGGCAAATGTGACTTCCTTTAGGACTAGTCTTATCCAAACAACAATTTTCCGTCACGTAAGTGGATCTTCAATTAAATTCATCCTGGAAAATAAGATAATTTCGTGCAAGTTTAATCTCCAGAAGCTGTAGAAGTGTTGCGCACCATTCGATGTCTCAGCAGGCAAGACGAAGAGTGCAAATTTATAGGAATCCCCAAATGATATTCGTTTCATCAAATGAATTGTGGCTCAAAAATCGGCGTATTTAAAAATCCTTATAACCAAAAATAGAACAGTTGACCAGGAAAATAGCTCTTCAGCTCTATTGCAAAATAAAAGTCTCGAGCTGTGTATGGTGGAAGACGTAGTCCACATTGAGTTAACTCGAAGGACAAGCGATTAAATCAGAGATTTATTTTGTCCAACTTACTACAAGAAAGCTTTAGCCCGAAGTCAGTCCGAAGAAAGTTGTTTTGGAACCAGACAAGGCTTTTCCATTTGTACAAGATAATCACAAGAAGCCTTTGGAATTCGAACTTCTTTCTCATCCAGCACATTGTTCACACCTTGAACATTAGGTTTATCTATCTAATATCTATTCCAATGTGCATTTCTTCCATGGTAGGTGTTTCGACTTATTTGAAGAAGTAAACAATGGCTGTAAAGACCTTTTTGCATCAAAAGGTTCATTATGTTACCAGAATGGCACAATCATTTTACACAAATAAGAAAATAAAAGTTTATATTTTGGAGAGCCGGTGTCTGTTAATATTTTTAGAAGATTTTTCTATAGGGAAATCTGCTATTGAGGTTGTACTCATTCATCATGAATCATATCTTGAAATATCCATCGATCTTACTCTGGAGATGACGAAAATAATTTAACTGTTTAATTAAACTCTAATGTTCATATTCGTTAATGGCTATAACCTCACCAGAAATAGGGGGGTTCGAAATTTCAATATATCTCCTTTATTATTAGTCGGATCTAAACATTTTTTTAGAACCAATCTTGTTAAAATATCCATTCTCTACAATTGTTGCTCTATATATTTATTCGTAACTCATATATTAAGAAAATTATTCGTGCTTTCTTGTCTTCGGCCTTGTGCAAATCCCACTTCTATTCATCGGATTTTTACTAAGAAATAGAGAATATAGAGGAGAATAGCAGAGGTGAGGTGAGATTAGTCGAGCGTCTTACCGGCATTTGGGAAATCTGCTTATTTTACGCATCCCATGCGTGGCATGATTTATTATCCTTTTATGAAAACTGGTAGTAATTAAAAGTTGTCCAGCTCGATAAGATTAAATTACGTATCGTTTTTACTCGACATCGTCATTGTACCTACAGGTTATAGATACTTGGCGATTGTTCGATTAAGAGTATAAAAATATTTTTATGAGTAAAAAAGCAAGGTTTTGTGTATTTGTAAGTGAAGCATCAGAAATTTGATCTATCAATACATAAAAATTGAGGGTCAGGTTAGCCATGTGAGTTAAAGCATTGGCCTTACTTTCACATTGTAAACCTAGAGTGGCGAGTTCGATTCCCGCCAGGGCAAATCGGAATTTATTTAGTGAAGAACACATTAAATAAAATCCTTAGTCCCGCCCTGGCTAGAAAAGGGTGGTAACCTGTAGATAACCCGTCCCAATTAGCCATAGCAGCAAAAAGTGGACGTTAATAAATTTAAAAAAAAAAACAATACATAAAAAAAAGATATTTTTACTTTTAGCAGATTTCCCTTAAGGCAAATCGTACTCATGACACGATTTTCGAAAAGTTTCTTCAAATGTCCATCGACCCAGGATATGACGGGAAAAAAATTGATGTACAGACAGAGGTTACAATTTTATATATATATATATATATATTATATATATACATATATATATATTATATATATATATATATATATATATATATATATATATATATATATATATATATATATATATAAAATGTACAGACCTCTGTCTGTACATTGATTTTTTCGCGAATTTTCACGATAACTTTTCGTTTCACATGTCATAGACACCATAACTGCATTTTGTTTCTTTCGTGTGTGTTTGTTACCTTTTCACGCATAAACGGCTGAACCGAATTTTATGAAACTTGGTATGTATATTACTACTAACCCAACTTAGACTTTAGGCTATATTAATATCCTCTGAGACGAACAGGAGTGGGGTTATAAGAGAAGCCTGACATTAAAAATAGCAATATTTCGTTTCCTATTGGTTTTTCGGCAAATATGTACATAACAAAAGTAGTTTATTTTGTTATTTAGAGTAACATTTGTTATATACACTTTTTTCGTATACTGAATTATAAACGAGGTATACGCTAAAACCTATAGTGGAAGTGAACAATTTTATTTGGGACAAAAGACCCAACCGAAATAAATAAAACTCGGTATGTGTATTAGCACTATCACCTTCATTATAAAAAGCCATACTAACATTTCTGGGGTCGGGCAGGAGTGGGAGTTATAAGGGAGACCTGACAAAAATTCGCGATATTTTATTTTCTATTTCCTTTTCGACAAACGTGCACATAACAAAAGTTGTTTACTTCGTTATTTAGAGTAACTTTTGTTGTATACATTTCTCCAGGAGCAGTGTGTGGAGCAAGTAATTTGCGTAGAAATATTGTAATGCTCAACAATTCTTTCCAATTTGAACTAGCTGGTACCTCACCTGGGAAAATTAATTAAAATCTATGTTAATATTTTGTCCTTAATAACTGAAATCTATTCATAATGCACAGGAGACGGGAAATATGACAATATTGAGGACAGTGAAGTCTTGCATAAAAAATTAATTTTATTATTAACAAATCCACACTACAACGGGTATAAATCCTAAACACTGGGACGGGTAAATGTCAAAATAGTGCGCAAAGTAAAGCCTTGCCAAAAAAAATACCATCACCATTCAGCCTCAAATGAATTCCCGGGCGAAGCCGGGTATCTGAGCTAGTATATGTATATATATATATATATATATATATATATATATATATTTGTCTGTTAACGCTCTAGCGGTCGCAATTTTTGTTTGATCGTTACGAAACTCGATATTTAACCGTATTATGTAAATAGACACATCACGTCCGTTAATGGCTGAAATCGGAGCAGTCGGAGGGGGGGGGGTGATTTTCGAAAATTCGAAATATTTCCGTTACCATACGTCGGATCAAAATATTGTATAGAACCAATCTTATTCTAAATTAAATTTACTATAAATATTGTTCTATACATTTATTCTCTATCTTGAATAATAATCGAGAAATTTTATTAAATTTGGGCCGATAACGGATGACAGTTTCCCGCCAAAAGCTAGTTCGGCCCTTTGCCTCAACAGTTCGGCTCTCGTATGGAGATTTCTTTATTGTATAACTTCACGTGGGAAATCTGCTTAGTTTACGAAGCCCCTGCGTGACGGACTTTTTTTAAGAGAAGTAAATAAATGAGTGTGCACACTTCAAATTGTATAAATGAAAAAGCAGATTTCCACGTGGTTGAATGACCAACTGATTACATCATCACACGTTTTATTCTTTATTTCTTCCATAATGAGATCCCTAAGCAAACAAGACGACGTTTAAGCTAGGCATGGCACTTTTAGTGATATAATAGCTTAATGTGAAAATCGCATGTGTAGGATTGGGAGTTTAATTATAGCCGAGAACGAAAAAATAATTCCAGATACAACAAAATGTGTAGATCAACAATTGTTGTAAATAACAGGGCATATCGTGCCATGGTGTCGGGCTATTAGCCAATTATTGTTATGTAACCTAGTTTTGTAAAGTCATGTTACGAAATGAATATTTGTAAGGTATAACATTAAATAAAACATTTATTGTGATTAATATATTTATATGCCTTATACCTGTCTGTCATAACCAGTTTGTAGCTATGATTAGAGCGAATACAATTTATGGGTTTTTAAGTATGTTTATTTATGATCACTTACTAGATATATTTGAAATTACATTGTGTTACTTTGATCAATATGCCTGTTATGGCATTCATACTAGATTGCAGCGCAGTCTACCATTGCCCAAAGCAGGGATTGAAAGAGCGTTATAATATTAACGTTGCTCCCATTGTGAATATAGTTCTGAACATTATAAGTAGCACTGTATTCACAATGGGAGCATTGCTAATAATTATTCACATATTGCACCGCCCTCCTTCACCAAGATTCGCCGCAGCTCAGAAGGAAGAATGTGCTCTAGTATCCTTTGATTTTATTCATTTTCGTAATCATACTTGTGTTCTGTTGGATGGACATAATCTGCGATGGATACTTGAATGAATAAACCTATCATGGCAATAAGAGTTAAGATTGCAATATATTAATGTATGAATTGTCTGTATTCTAAAGCATTTTAGGTATAAATTATTTTTTCTCATCTGAAGTACATGAATATGAATATTTATTGGTACTTACTTTATTCTTTTATTTTATACTTTATATACTTATTTTATTTTATTCTTTATGTACTTATTTTATTTATATTCTTTATATACTTATTTTATTTTATTCTTTATGTACTTATTTTATTTTATTCTTTATGTACTTATTTTATTTTATTCTTTATGTACTTATTTTATTTTATTCTTTATGTACTTATTTTATTTTATTATTTATGTACTTATTTTATTTTATTATTTATATACTTATATTATTTTATTCTTTATGTACTTATTTTATTTTATTCTTTATATACTTATTTTATTTTATTCTTTATGTACTTATTTTATTTTATTCTTTATATACTTATTTTATTTTATTCTTTATATACTTATTTTATTTTATTCTTTATGTACTTATTTTATTTTATTCTTTATATACTTATTTTATTTTGTTCTTTATGTACTTATTTCATTTAATATACTTACATACTTATTGTTAATATGTCCTTCCTAAGTTGTCCTATTTTTTTATAAAGTGACGTAAAATTATTTTCCCATCGCTGGAACATTTTTCTACTAAGGTATTTATAATAAACCGTCCGTCACACATCTCCCGCTAGAACTTAAAAATTGTCATGCAAAAGCCATGCCTAGGAGGGTTTTACTGAAATCCGAAAACGAAAAAAATAAAAATAACTCATTTATTGTTGTTTTTGGAGTAAAGGCGAATGTACAGAGCAAAACTTCTTCGCCCGGGAATTCATTTGAGGTTGAATGGTGATTGAATTTTTTTGGCAAGGCTATACTTTTCACAATATTTTGACATTTACCCGTCCCAGTGTTTAGGGTTTATACCCGTCGTTGCTGTGGATTTGTTAATAATAAAATTAATTTTTTATGTATGACTTCACTGTCCTCCACATTGTCATATTTCCCGTCTCCTGTGAATTATGCATGGATTTGAATTTTTAAGGACAAAATATTAACATAGATTTACAAACGAAATATTGCTACTTTTAATTTCAGGCTTCCCTTGTAACCCCTACTCCTGTTCGTCTCAGAGGATATTAACACTTTTACCGAAACACCTGTCTGAGAGGCAGGTAGAGATTTTTATATTTCATGTATTGGTAGACCTGCTAATATTGGTGGGCTCTCCACCTCATTAGCTGTGAGTCTTTCCTTCCTCTACACACAGAAAGTGTTTTGGATTAGTTTGTCAACGGCATTCGACAGCTATTGCTCGTTTTGCTGCGGTCTCATGTACCTCTTGTTTCGGTTAACAAGCCTATGTATTGTAGGTCTATGCGGTAATTCGGTTTACTTATGTTGTGTACCTTTCATTATAGCTTGTAACACTGTTTGTTCGTATTCTTTTCGTGTGTGTTTTAGATAGTATATGATTTGCTATGGAGCCTTCCACGAGCCATGGACCAATAAAACACTCATCGTCACGACCTATATATCTGACGGATGACAGTGATTTCAATGAAAGGATTAAAAATGACAATAATAGATTAAATGTGATACAAGTTATTCAAACAATAAATAAAAATAACGAATTTGTTGATGGGAATTAGTATTAACCCTTCCCGGTCTGTGCGGCCGGATGATTCGGTTTACGTCACGGAATTCATGTTTCGGAAAGAGTGTTAATATAGCATAAAGTCTAAGTTGGGTTAGTAGTAATATACATACCCAGTTTCATAAAATTCGGTTCAGGCGTTTATGCGTGAAAACGTAACAAACAAATAAACATACACGATGGTGTCTATGTGAAACGAAACGTTATCGTGAAATTTCGAGAAAAAATCAATGTACAGACAGAGGTTACAATTTTATATATATATAAATAAATAAATAAAACAAATAAACAATAGCTGTCCCTTTTTCTGACGATACCTATCCAAGGTTAGTCTATTTATCTGCGTTATTTAAGGTAATATATCCATTTTAGTTAATTTATATAAATATTTCTGTTGGGGTGTTTTGTTTGTTTTTTTTTTGTGTGTGTGTGTGTTGTGTGTGTGTGAGTGTATAATATCAGTTAATGCTCAAATGTTTGTTTCATCGATACCAAACTCGATATTTAAACATTTAATCTATAAATATATATATATATATATATAGATTGTAACCTCTGTCTGTACATTGATTTCTTTCGCGAAATTTCACGATAACTTTTCGTTTCACATGTCATAGACACCATAACTGCATTTTGTTTCTTTCGTGTATGTTTGTTTGTTACCTTTTCACCCATAAACGGCTGAACCGAATTTGTTGAAACTTGGTATGTATATTACTACTAACCCAACTTAGACTTTAGGCTATATTTAAATTCTCTGAGATGAACAGGAGTGGGGGTTATAAGGAAGGCCTGAAAAAAAAAAAAAAAAAAAAAAATCGTTACATTTTCTATTTGTTTTTCGACAAACTTGCACATAACAAAAGTTGTTTACTTTGTTATTTAGAGTAATTTTTATTTTATACATTTTTTCGTGAAAAATGCATGAAGCAAGTAATTTGAGTTTCAACAATTCTTTCCAATATGAACTACCTTACCTGGAAAAATTAATTCAAATCTATGTTAATATTTTGTCCTTAATAATTCAAATCTATGCAAAATGCACAGGAGACGGGAAATATGACAATATGGAAGACAGTGAAGTCTTACATAAATAATTAACTTTATTATTACCAAATCCATAGCAAAGACGGGTATAAACCTTAAACATTGGGACGGGGAAATTTCAAAATATTGTCATTCCCAAGAAAATACCATCACCATTCAGCCTCAAATGAATTCCCGAGCGAAGCCGGGTATCTGAGCTAGTACAAAAATAAATGGCTGAAATTGGACCAGTTGGAGGAGAGGGGATTTTGAAATATCTCTATATATTTTCTGTATCTCGAATATTAACGGAGATATTGGCATAAAGTAGTATTCAGTCTTCAGTAAACACATCATCACATATAAACAAAAGTACATTTTATTTGCAATAAGATCAGTTCTATACAATTCTTCGATCCGACGCATAATAAACTGGACTTTCCCTCCTGTTGAAAATCGTGCTATGAGTAAGACCTCAATAGCTGATTTCCCTTAATGGAAATCTGCTAATAGGCTGATCCAGAAACCTTCTATGCCAATCTCAAATGGCTTTCATTGCGCTTTTGCTGAGTGAAACAATGTGCTGAAATATGTTCGATTTGATGCCATGAGTTGAGATTCTACGTAAATGTAAGTTCATTCGAGGAATCAAATAAATATGGGTTCCCTATCAAAATATAAAGAAGGCTGAGCCGCCTTAACATCATTAGAGAAATTAGATAATTGCCTATAAAGAATTCTATTGTAATACCGAGAAAGTTTTAATTGGTGACTCGAAGCCTGAAGTAATAATATTAACCGCTGTTGAAATGAACATAGTTTCCCCGTGAAATATAATTATTAGATTAAAGTTAGTCCTGACTAATCTCTTTATTCGGTAACATTAAGATTCTCTTGTTATAGACGTAATGGATTAAGTGGCGGATTGGACAAATTTATATTTGAAATAACAATGATATTGGCAAACATAAGAATTGACTCCCAAGTAAACCTCACTCCTCCCTCCCCCACCCCTCCTAAGTAGAAGTAAAGAATAAAATTTAACATATTGACATTAGTTTCATTAAAACATATACAAAATATTTTTCAATTATATTGAATACTAATGGAACAAAAGTAAATTTCTATTTAGCGACTGGAAGTCGGATATTTTGAAACCGTAAATTTAAACGATATTTTACTATTGGAAAATAGATCCTAAACACTATGGTTTTTTGTTTACATTTTTATTCTGATCAAATCAATATTTGCAAAAATATTGGCTAAAATAAGTTTTGGCTTCCTAGTAAGCCCTACTCTTGTTTGTGTCAGTAAAGTAAGAACAAATAAGCCTCATTCACAATATTCATATCCTTGGCTCATATACAAAAAGATTTGCAATTCTATCGTGTACTCTTTTTTATTGGGGGGGAGGAATCTTTTTTCTTTTTTTTGGGGGGGGGCAGTTTTCACTTTTTTGTCATTTGCTCGTGTGCATAGATATAATTTTCACGACGAATACGGTCACGAATAGGTTTGTAAATTAAACATTTCTTTCAACTATAGTTGGGTCAATAAGTAAGTTTGGGGCAAGTTCAGATGTGATGTTTGAATAGGGTTTTACTCGAGGGATTTTTACAATATTATAGGCTTGTGTCTTGGTTGGTTTAGGTGGTTTCAATGACCATGCAAGACCATTTTTTTCCTTTTCGTCCGAAGGCGATGACGTTTCTTCCTCCTTTTCTAAAGAGTATCCTTCTATTATGTCATCAACATCACTTTCTTCCTGTAGGATATCTTCTTCACTACTTGAATCATCACCAGAATTTACATTGCTTTCATCTACTAGACACTTTCACAAATGCGGCAAAATTTGGGGCATTAACATTGCAGGAATCCATTTTATGCAAATAAATGTTAAAGAAATTCGGCAACCGAGAAAGGTAACAGGGATTACTTGTCACCCCAAGCACGTGATAAATGAAGTAATAAGGCTCTGACACGGAGGCAAATACTCCTAATCGAACAGTCCTAACGCGAAGTAAGATTAGGATGTGACTAAGGTTTTGTCCTACCACGTCAACCAACAAAACATATAAAAATAAATCTACTTGGGGTGACGCATCGCCCTTGTTACCATCGAATGGTTAATTCACAGCTTCTTCATGACATACTTTTTCATTGTTCAGCGGGTTTGAGGGCCTAGGATAGGAATAGAGTTCCTAGGGCAGACGTCATACATTTATCAGGTAATTTGACTGGAAATGTTAAATAAATTAAGAGTAGGAATTATCTCATTTTTGTTAAAACTCTCGCTCGAATGTAGCAGATGGCTGTCAAACACCGAGTTGCCAATTAGAAGTTTTTCTTTTAGTTGATATTTATATAATTCTAGCTAAAGTACACGGCTTCACCCGGGAAATCATTTGAGCTGAATGATGGTATTTTTTGGGGCCTTTACTGTGTACAATATTTTTACATTTTCCCGTCTCAATGCTTAGGATGTACACCTGGTTCCGGCGTGCTGGGATATGTTAATAATAAAAGAACTTGTTATGTAGTTAATTCTACAAAACACAATACTTTTAAATTACCCGTTTCCTGAGCATGCATCTTCTTTTGTATATAACATAATCATAGACTATCATATTATTATAGTCAAAAATACGGAGTTTCGTTGATTTAGATTTAGCCTTTCGCGTCCTATAACATTGCTGACGCCTTCTATAGTTTTTCGTGTATACCTCATTCAAACTTTGTTATATGCACGTTTGCCGAATTGAATAGGTTACGAAATATCGCGATTTTATATTTCAGACCTCCCTTATAGCTACCGCTCCTGTTCTTACCTCGACATTTTAATACAGCTTATAATCAGGGAATGGTTAATACCAAATCACATACGGAGTTTCATTTAGTTCGGTTGAGTTTTTGTGCCATATAAAATTGTTGACTTCCACTATACTTTTTAGCGTATATCACATTTATACTTCGGTATACGACAAAAGTTACTCTAAATAAACAACTTTTAGCAGATTTCCCTTAAGGGAAATCAGATATTGAGGTCGTACTCATGACGCGATTTTCGAAAAATTTCTTCAAATGTCCATCGATCTTACCCAGGAGATGACGAAAATGAGGTCCGTCCAAAATTATATATATATATATATATATATATATATATATATATATATATATAAATAGGGTGTGTTATTCTTCTCGGAGTTTTGGTCAATGTTGGTGAAATAAATCTTAGTTTATGTCGATATTTCGAGAATCTTTATTTTCTCTTCTTCAGGGCTGTAAAATTACATGTACTACTTTATAATATTGCACATTGTTATGATACATTATTGTAAAAGGGTGTTTTTTTTTTCTTATTATTACTTACCAAGACTAAATAATCTATAAACTATTATACATTCTTATTGCACTATGACTAGGGTTATAGTAACCTTCCTTGTTTTTGTTTACATAGCAGGGTCACAGGCTTTTGTATGTTTTATATATTTATAGTATGATATAACTACAAACAGCATTAATAACTGTAACATAATATAATAATAATACTTTAGATACATAATAGAATAATAATAGTGCATAGCAATAACTATTGTAAAATAATATAAGTTGCAATAACATAGTGGTAAGTGGAAATAACATACATTTAATAAAACATAGCAATAATTGTAATAGCAATAACTATTGTAAAATAATATAACTACAGTACAACAATTATAATATAGTTTAACAAACATAGACACCATACTATAAATATATAAAACATACAAAAGGCTGTGACCCTGCTATGTAAACAAAAACAAGGAAGGTTACTATAACCCTAGTCATAGTGCAATAAGAATGTATAATAGTTTGTAGTTATTTAGTCTTGGTAAGTAATAATAAGAAAAGAAGAAAAAAAACACCCTTTTACAATAATGTATCATAGCAATGTGGGTAATTCTGAGCTATTATCCGGTTAACTTCAATTCCCTCCATACTGTAATATTACATTAGTGTAGAGCTGAATATTAATATTAAGTCCTAATTATGTGTCGGAAAACGAAAATATATTAATAAACTTAATTTAGTAGTCGTCTGGCTCAGTATCGGTATCTGGCTCATGAACGACGCGAGATAAAATTTGTAACAATAAAATTTACAAAAAACGACAACGGTGGTTAAAACCGATGGTGGGGGTTTTATTGTTCTAACTTTAGTATAAAACAAGAGTACATCACATTTTTAGGGCGATTGGTCAGATCTACAATGGCGAGGACGAGCAACTTCGCGTCGTTCATGAGCCAGATACCGATAGTGAGCCAGACGACTACTAAAGTAAGTTTATTAATATATTTTCGTTTTCCGACACATAATTAAGACTGAATATTAATATTCAACACTATACTAATGTAATATTACAGTATGGAGGGAATTGAAGTTAACCGGATAATAACTCAGAATTACCGCAATGTGCAATATTATAAAGTAGTACATGTAATTTTACAGCCCTGAAGAAGAGAAAATAAAGATTCTCGAAATATCGGCATAAACTAAGATTCATTTCACCAACATTGACCAAAACTCCGAGAAGAATAACACACCCTATATAAATACAACCTGATCGAAAATATCACCACAATTATATATATATATATATATATATATATATATATAGTTAATAGAAAGGATATTTATATAATATGACTTAAAATGGAAATAATTATATTAAATAAGGCAGATAAGGAGGTTGACCTTGATAGGTATCCTCAGAAAAAGGCGGCAGCTCAATTTTTATTTCTAATGTATGTATGTATTTGTTAACGCTCTTGCGGTTATAATTTTGGTTTCGAAAACTCCAAATATCTCCGTTATTATTCGTCGTATCAAAAAATTGTATAGATCCAATCTTATTGCAAACTGAATGATCTATAAATGTTATTCTATACATATGGTCTGTATCATGAATATTAACTTATTAATTAAATTACTATTAAATATTTGGATTGAATAGGTTTCGGGCTTTAATTAAACCCCCACTCCTACTCATGTCATTGTAACAATAAGCTGTTATATCATGAACCACTTCATTCCAAGGGTAAATACCAAATATTGTTTTCATTGAACTTGTGATGTGGTGACGTCATCAATTAACATCTTTCATTCTTTACTCTAATATATTTGATTTATACCATACTCTATATTTAACCGTTTCATTAAACACTAAAGATCGTATTCGTTATTGGCTTAGATCGGATCTGGAATAGTGGGAGGTTAGAGGTGAGCGGGGGGTTCATGAATACTAAATATCTGCGTTATAAGTTGAGTCAAAACGTTTCTCTTTAATTCGTTAATTTATTCCGAGTATTTGGTGAGACGAGATATATCTCAGCACGTGGGAAATATGCTTAGCTTAAGTAGCATTGCGTCACGGACTTTTTAGCAGATTTCCCTTGAGGGAAATCAGCTATTGAGGTTGTACTCATGACAGAATTTTCGAATTTTTTCTTCAAATGTCCATCGATCCTACCCAGGAGATGACAAAAATGAGGTCCGTTCAAAACTGTTTATATACTCGTATATCTATCTATCTACATATTTGTCTGTTACCGCTCTAGCGGTCGCAATTATTGTTTAATCTTTACCAAACTCGATATTAATTCGTATTATGTAAAAAGAAAGATCAATTTCGTTAACGGCTGAAATCGGACCAGTGGGAGGGGGGGTTTAGACGGGAGGATTTTCGAAAATTCAAAATATTTCCGTTACTAAACGTTGGTTTGAAAAATTGTATAGAATCAATCTTATTGCAAATTAAATTTACTACAAATATTGTTTATTCTCTATCTTGAATAATAACCGAGATATTTGATTTTATTAAATTTGGGCGGATAACGGATGAGAGTAATTTTCCCGCCAAAACCTAGGTCGGCCGTTTCCTTCCTTACCTGTTCGGCTCTCGTGAAATTTCTCTATTGTAACACTTCACGTGGGAAATCTGCTTAGTTTACGCAGCCCCTGCGTAACGGACTTTTACTAATTCTTCTCTAGGACCAAAAAAAGAGTTAGCTCTCTACAAGTTATTATGTTGAGTTATTTTTTATACCAGCAAACTCTCTATGGGAACTGTCTACTCGAGAAATGAACGTTACTTTAACATAAGCAAAGGAAACCATTTAAGTACAACACAATGAAGGTTTTGAAGCATCACGTACTGCCAAAGTGCATTTTTCTAGGTCCATTTTCCGCATCAAATCTGTTAAGGTGGATAATACATATGAAAGTTTTTGAACAGGTAAAATAACAAAAATCACGATACAGAGATAATAGTGAAATATTTTTCATGTATTATGTCATTCCTTTTAAGGTTAAAATTAATAACTGGGTCTGAAACCTGCAAAATTAAGCTCCGTTTGAAGTTTATTAACACAGATTAAATCATATCATTGTATATCAATCTATACGAGACGCCTCATCGTGACTAAAGTACATTCAAGATTAATGGAGTGGGATTTCAGATACTAGATCAATTAAAAGATAAATTTGGTTTAATTAACTTCTCAAAGTAATCTATCGAAATTATAAATAATTGTGTCAGTGCTATTTAAACATGATTAAGAAGTAGGTAGCTCTAAAGCATAAATCAATACGTAAATTGACTCTCAGTTTATGGGAGACTGAGATGGGCTTACTTATATTCGTGTATATTTTGAGTAAAATCACATGCGTAATTTTGTGATTGTGAATATGAATAAAATTATATTTTCACATTGATTATGATGTTTGTCTTATTCACATGATGAATATGATTTTTGTCTTAATCAGATTCATGAATATGATTTTAGCAGATTTCCCTTAAGGGAAATCAGCTATTGAGGTTGTACTCATGACGGAATTTTCGAAATTTTTCTTCAAATGTCCATCGATCCTACCTAGTAGATGACGAAAATGAGGTCCGTTCAAAACTGTATATATATATTATATATTTGTCTGTTACCGCTCTAGCGGTCGCAATTTTTGTTTGATCGTTACCAAACTCGGAATTTAATTGTTTTATGTAAAAAGGAAGATCAAGTTAATGGCTGAAATCGGACCAGTGGGAGGAGGAGTTTAGAGGGGAGGATTTTCGAAAAGTCGAAATATCTCCGTTATTATGCGTCGGATCGAAAAATTGTATAGAATGAATCTTATTGCAAATTTAATTTACTATAAATATTGTTCTATACATTTATTCTGTATCTTGAATATTAACCGAGATATTTGCATTTGTATTCTGCGTGTGCTCGGCTATGTTCGGCCTTTCCGCCGAGAGCTCTTTTGGCCGTTTCTGTAACTATTCGTCCCTCGTGAATAGGTTTAGAGGTTACTTACCACTACAGCTGTTATTATGCAGATTTCTCTATTGTAAAACTTTACGTGGGAAATCTGCTTAGTTTACGCAGCCCCTGCGTGACGGACCCCCCCCCCCCATATTCACCAAGTTTTTCTTATCTTTCACCCAAAATCAAGCTGTTTTCAGTTCGATCGATTTTTCACACAACAAATTTTCTTAATAAATTTTACCGAAAGTCATAACCTATTTATGATTTTTGCCAAAAGAAACATTTTATATTAGCAGATTTTCCTTAAGGCAAATCAGCTATTGAGTTCGTACTCATGACGCGATTTTCAAAAATTTTCTTTAACCTTCCACCGGTCGCGCCCGTGTTTGACACACAAGTGGTCGCGCGTTGTAGAAAGTACAACACATCGTTTTTCGTCAATTATTGGCCATTTTTTAAATTAATAATATGGAACAAGGTATTTTAACTATTTATGAACAAAATAGATGTGTTTATATATATATATATATATATATATATATATATATATATATATATATATATATTTAGAATAAATTAAAATTTCTTTTATTTTGAAAAGTAAGAAAAAAAAAATAAATAAAAGAATATTTATTATTATACACACTAATTGATTGTATTATATATATATATATATATATATATATATATATATATATATATATATTATATTTACAAATGATCCTCATTACAATTATTACAAACAATTTTTTTTGTCGAATGTGATTTACACACAAAGTTCCGACACATACAACACGTCATTGTTGCGGAGCTGTTTTTTGACCTCCCACAAAGAGTACATGTCCCACGCTTTTTTTTTCAGGAGGCCCCGTTGACGTTGAAGTTGAGGGTTGTGGATATTGTAATTGTAGGAAAGCTTTCAGATCTAGGGGAAGGTAGAGGATTTTACATCTGGAATACATATGTTCCTTCATAAGTTCCAGAGACAAAGTTTTCAAAAAAGGTCTCCGTAACATAGGCTTTTCATTTTCTTTTAGCATTGCATATATAATTTGAGAATTTATGAGGGCAAAGAAAATTGATAAGGGCCATCTTCTTGTTGTTCTGGCTACACTATATGTTGCACATAGCTTATCCAGTGTGTCAACTCCACCTTTGGTCCTATTATAATCCAGAATGATTTCTGGCTTCCCACTTTCCGTGTCTACGTCTCCAGTATCATGCATCGTAGACATCAAAATGACCGCCTTGGATGCAACATTTCATCAATTGTAATGAATTCACTCATGCTGTAGTATTTTCTAATATTTTGAACGAAGCGATCAAAAACATATCTTATGGGTGCTAGCTTGTCAATTTTTTTTCTTTCCAGTCGGGTCGTGCTGTCATCAAACCGAAGGGCTCTCAAAATTAGTAAAAATCTGCGGGAACTCATGGCCGCTCTCAGAAGTATCATTCCCGTCCCATCCTTTGCCCATAACTCTTCAACATTTACCATTCGCCCTTTTTTCAGGCCGATTTGAATAAGAATCCCGATAGTAGCCAATAGTTCATCTCTCGTTAGATCAGAACAATCACGTGGCCGTCCATACTGAGGGCGTAATGTTTTGATTTTTGAATTGGTATGTCTCAGAATTTCATCAATGATGTTTGCATCAAAAAGTTTTGAAAATACATCACTTGGAGAGACGGCATCTTTTACTATTTGTCTGGGTCCAGGTAAAATTTTCACTATATTTTTTTTCTTAGTTTTAGAAGATTTAGAAGGTGATTTACTCCACTTTGTAACTTTATCCTTCCCAACATAAAAATCTTCAACCCTTGTTTCCACCTCATCTTCACTACCCTCAACCTCAGTTTCAGAATCGTGGTCTTCATTAGTGATTTCTTCTTCACTCAAATCAGAATCACTTTCCTCAAAAGCCGGAGTTGATTGATTATTAGCATTTCTCTGATTTTCTTCATCTTCTAATTCTTGTAAAATTCTAGGGATGTCTTCAAGTTTTACAGGGCTCCACCTAATAAAATAATTCATAATGTGTAATATTCCACTCATACAAATTTAAAGTGACAAAAAACAATTATATGTTTACTTACATTGTGTAAAATCCAGCAAATTGAAGATACACGATACGGAACAGGTTCGGAACGAGAGCGGTCGCGCGTTGTATTCTGTACAACAGTCAGACAAATACTGACAAAATTTTAAACAGACAAAAAAATAAACAAAGGAAAAAAGTAATGGAGGCAGAGATGGTTAGTAGAATAGTTTACTGAGGAATATGCGGAGCCAATTTCCTGAGAAGTTCACAGGAAGTGCGGTGCATTAGAAATAAGCCATGCGTTGTACAAAATACAACGGCGCGACTTGTGGAAGGTTAAATGTCCATCGATCCTACCCAGGAGATGATGAAAATGAGGTCAAGAATATATATATATATATATATATATATATATATATATATATATATATATATATATTTATTAGTATATATATATATATATAGATATATATATATATTTGTCTATTTACGTTCTAGCGGACGCAATTTTTGCTTGATCGTTACCAAACTATTTAATATTTAAACGTTTTATGTAAAAATAAAGATCAGTTCGTTAATGGCTGAAATCGGGCCCAGTGGGAGGGGAGGGGGGTTTAGAGGGGAGGATTTTCGAAATACCTCCGTTACTATACGTCGGATCGGAAAATTGTATAGAATCAATCTTAAACTTACTATAAATATTACTATATACGTTTATTCTCTATCTTGAATATTAACCGAGATATTTGCAGTTTTATTAAGTTTGTGCGGATAGCGGACGAGATGAGATCGGTTAACTTCGGTTCTAGTCGTGAGTTTCCGCCAAAAGCTAGTTATGATGTGATGGGTGGAGGGGATGCGCGCAGAATTACGGAGTAAATAGTAAAAAGAAGTATGATTTATTGTGAAAATCATAAAATAAAATCTGATTATTGGTAAACAAGTTTGGGTGAGAGAACTCTGAAAATCAACAATCAAGAGTGAATACGGGGAGGGGTGGGAGTGATATGGCACCACATGGTTAAATTAAGTGAACAAAATCGATTGCACTTTATTGAATAATATTTCATTTGAAAGTGTTACACAACTTTCCAATACATAAAATCGCAAAATGGCATGGCATATAATTAATATTTGTTCTCATGATACTACTAATTTTGGTCATACACCAATTTTTCGTATCTAACACATACAGAGAAATTTACGTGGACGGAAAAATATAGGGAAGTAAAATATCACATTCATGGATGTGATTAGGATCAAAATCATCTTCAATCTTCAGTATATGGATATGATTTTATTTGTAACTGTGATTTTATTCAAAATCATATTCATAAATATATAATTCTAATTCGGTATTGAGTGGCGTCACTGCTTCAGATCACCAATGCTAATGTGTGTATATACCTTGGTAACTTTGCGAACTCTTGATAATGCCGGTATTGAGCGGCGTCACTGCTACAGATCACCAATGCTAATGTGTGTATATACCTTGGTAACTTCCGAACTCTTGATAATGCCGGTATTGAGCGGCGTCACTGCTTCAGATCACCTATGCTAATTTGTGTATATACCTTGGTAACTTTGCGAACTCTTGATAATGCCGGTATTGAGCGGCGTCACTGCTTCAGATCACCGATGCTAATGTGTGTATATACCTTGGTAACTTTGCGAACTCTTGATAATGCCGGTATTGAGCGGCGTCACTGCTTCAGATCACCAATGCTAATGTGTGTATATACCTTGGTAACTTTGCGAACTCTTGATAATGCCGGTATTGAGCGGCGTCACTGCTTCAGATCACCGATGCTAATGTGTGTATATACCTTGGTAACTTTGCGAACTCTTGATAATGCCGGTATTGAGCGGCGTCACTGCTTCAGATCACCGATGCTAATGTGTGTATATACCTTGGTAACTTTGCGAACTCTTGATAATGCCGGTATTGAGCGGCGTCACTGCTTCAGATCACCGATGCTAATGTGTGTATATACCTTGGTAACTTTGCGAACTCTTGATAATGCCGGTATTGAGCGGCGTCACTGCTTCAGATCACCGATGCTAATGTGTGTATATACCTTGGTAACTTCCGAACTCTTGATAATGCCGGTATTGAGCGGCGTCACTGCTTCAGATCACCGATGCTAATGTGTGTATATACCTTGGTAACTTTGCGAGCTCTTGATAATGCCGGTATTGAGCGGCGTCACTGCTTCAGATCACCCTTCCTTTGTATTGCCAAGGTGAGAAGCCATCATGTCTCTAGATGTGCCAAATGAGTTTAATAATCAAATTTTATTTTGGAAGTGTTTAGTAAAACTTTTCTTTTTGTGTAGGTAGAGGGTGTTAGACATTCTTACTTCTAGGAAGGTCGGTTGCTTCCGGGAATCCATCTTTTTGTTAGTCAACCCATTACTGTTTACATGATATGTTACAAGCCCTTACCCTTCTCTGAAATATGTTTCGCTGTTTTTTCCGGTTCAAAGTATTGGTAGAATGACGTATCTTCGACTTTGTAAATCGGAATCAAATGGATTCGAGTAAGTCGAATTCTATGTTTTTATATTGGTATTTCGATTTCTTGTTAGCATGTGCGAGGTTCCTAACCTAACCCTTTTTCATGGGTGTTTCCTGCATCTTCAGTTTCTCCCGCTAGATTCCTCTTGCTTTGGTAGACCGTACGTCCTATGTCATCTAGCAGGTTCTTTCTATCTCTCATCCTCGATTATTCCATTTATGGTAGCTTCTACAATCTAGAATAGTTTCTCAGCTATTTCTCCATATACCAAATCCACCCTGTTCATTGCTAACCATGAACTTCAACTTCATGCAGCTTTGGAATAACTTGCCCTGCTGTGAGTATCACAAACGTAATATCAGATTTCTCCCAAAGACATATGAGCTTATTTGTATTCATTCCTATAATCGGTGATTTCTACTGAAATTAGTAACTTTTTTTAATGATTTTTACAAGAAATTGCATTTTGTTTTACGATTTTCACCTTAATAATGAGCTCTTAATCATCGTACAATTAATTGGCTTTGTAAACTCTAGATTCATGACGTGTTGGAATAACACAGGGATGACGTCATCGGATATTCTAGTCTCTATTTCTCTCTTATTAAGAGTTCTATATAAACAAGACTTCAAATTTAAAATATTCAGTAGATATTTAAAGGCATGCAAATTCTGCACAGTTCTCAACCAACTGGAGGGCGATCCATCTGAACAGAATCACGGTAAAAATTACATAACAAAAATTATTGTCTGCAAAAATCATATAATAATTGTGATTTTCGGTGCGGAGTGTGTGTTTGGAGATAGGATAAAATTGAAAACCCCTTTATTCTGGTACAGAATGTAAAGTAATCAAACTCGTCAACGTAATGTCCTACAATTAATGTTTTGAACATGTATATGATTTTATAGTATTATGTTTTAACACATATTAACTGAGGTATATATTATTTTGTATTTTCATTCTTCAGAGTATCTCCAATCCTACTCATTTCTTTTAACAATATGCTATAGACTAGGAATCACTTAATTTTAAACTTAAATATAACTCTTGAGCCCTTCATTTTAGTGTTAGTGGTACCAACCTCAATATTTAAACATTTTGTGTAAAACTATATATTAACTTCATTAATTGTTGTTACTCACATTCATGGTCTTAGAGAAGAGGTAAATTCGAAAAATCAAAATATCTTGTTATTATGTGAACGCACCAATAAATGTTATAAGCCTACAATAAAGTAATCTCCTAAAATTATCTTTCTGGGCATGTTTCTCTAATTCAAATGTTAATGAAGTTATTTCTATTTTTACATATTTAGCCTTCAGTAAATCCCCACTCGTACTCATGAAAGTTTCACTTAGGCTATTATTTTATTAAAAATCTAATGCCCAGCTTAAATTTTAAGTATTTTTTACATTGAGTCATAACTAACAGAGAAATATGGATTAGAACTTCAGGTGTTGTCATCCATGTGTTACTCTGACTCATATTTTGTATTGTTTAGGCAGCCAACTGTAGGTTATTGATTACTCAGAATTACTGTGAAAAATATTAAATAAAAGTGTTTTTGGACTAAAATCAGATTGTGGGCAAAAAACAAAAAAGTTGTAAAGTCTGATTTTGGGTGAAAATCAAGGAAAAATGGTGAATATGTAAAAAAAAAAATCACTTTCTATGCAAACATCATATTGAATATGCGATATGATTTTATTCATATTCATAATCAAAATATCTCACCTGTGATTTTAATCAAAATCATATTCATGAAAACAAATACCTATACCCACCTCTGCCACACATGAATGAAATCCGATATGGTGGAACACATGTAATTTATATAAAAATAAAACTCTTAGGTTTGTCAGGTATTCTATTGATTGCTCTAGAATAGTTTTTTTTTAAATATAAGACTAATGGCACCACTAATTCTTGTTGGTGTACCTACCCACCTATGCATTGTTTCTCAATTATTAGAAAAGAGTTTCACTGAACTTTTATATTTGATACCCAACTGTACTAGGGCACAATTTAGGCTATTGAAGGAATTTGTACTTTGGAGCAAAAACATTTGTCTACAATCATTTTTGTCAATTATTGCTTTATCAAAAATAAAATAAATAATAAAGATAATTTATTATCTAATTTATTTTTAATAAAAACAATTGTGTTTAGGATATAGTTTTGGGTTCAATAAAGTTATTTAAATTATTCTATTTCAAAATTTTGACTTTGTACTTCTGGAGATCAAATATAATTTATTACTGTTCTAAAAGAATGTGTCATTAGAGTTGATATATTTTGTATGCTATTAAGGGAATTCGTATTCTCAACTTAGGCATGTTAATACTTTATTATTGCTGACAGGAGTAGGGGTTAACTTTCATATCAAAGCAAATATTCAACAATATTTTTATATTTTATTGAAAAAAAATATATATAGAGAAGAATTTGTGTTTAAAACCTCTCCTTTATTTTCCAGTCTCTCCTTTTCTTCCAGTAATATTGTTTATGTTTATGAATCTTAAAATTATGACTTCCATTTGGTTAACAAATAGGATTTATTATTTTTCCTTGAAAATGCCTCAATAAAATTGATAATTTTTGATATTTGTATTATGGAAACAAATATTGCCAATATGTGCTATTTTACACTTTACTGTTCAGCAAGTCAAGTTAAGACAAGTTCATATTACTTTCGATGAAAAAAAAAAAAAATTGTATTTAAAATATATTATTATGATTATAAACTTGTGGCTATCTCACATTATCACATTAGAGGACAAATTTGAAAGTTGAAAGAGACAAATTTTATCTAAACACAAGCACTGACAGGACACGGAAACACGAATGTTTACTTACATATATTTAGCATTATTAACAACATATTTGTGTCTGTGACAACGTAACTATACAGAACTTCGATAACCTAATATTTGACTTCACTAAATATATAAAAGCAAAGCAATAATTAATAATCTCTGCAATTAACAAATTTAAGAGGTTGTCTATAAGGGTCCTACGTATGATTTAATTTCCCACCTACATTCGACATTGATCCTTCCACATTCCAGAAGGTGGTGAAGTTGTTACCTTTTTACAGGAGTATACACACATTGGTTATAGAACAAAACCAAGAAAACGCCTTCATCAGTTGCCCCCTCTACATCTTCTGTTTCTTTTCTACTCCTGTGCAGAAATATAAGCCTAATGAGCATAACTAAGGCAGTGGGGTCCATATTTTTTCAAACTCCCAATATATCTAGTTTTGCAATTGACTCTTCTCGCGTTGAGGACTCCACATCCCTCAGTGAGCTAATGGCTACTTCTCTTGTCAAGTTTCAGACTATTCTTTGCAAATTTATTGCAGTTTTGCCATTCATTATTTATCATTTCAAGTGTTTTGCATTTGTAAGCATTTTGCTCAGATTCTCCGATGTCTCCTTACTTTTGAAGGATTCTCATGTCAAAGGATTAACGCTCTGTTTTCATGACAGGCTCACCCACCTAGCTGTTTCCAACCTTTGAGGGGATTCCTTTTCGTAATTCTGACAAGGATTACTGGTGGTAGCGTGTCAGTCCCAAGGATTGTTAGGGCCGTGGTTGAAAATTTTTTGTTACCAGATTTTACCGTTGAAATGACTGGAATCATACCTTTGAAGTGGATTGCCTTCTCAGAGTGAAGCCTCTTTTCTCACCCATGTTGATGACCTAGATGAATGTTAGGTTCCTGCAGTTGTTAAACCATGGTTTGTCTTATATGTCCTCATGGAATACACTCCTATAAACTCTAACTTCAGTCTTCATAAAGTCAGTGCTGAATATTCTCTCATCTCTTTATTATTTAAAAGGATCTGCCACTGATCGAATTTTTAAATAATTTCTGGGTTGTCGAGGAACCCTCCAAATATACCTTATATTTTCCCGGATGTTAAGTCTACCATCTGTCTGGTTGCAATAACCCAAAGAAAGGTGTAACCTTAGAGAGTTGCACAAGCTGTTTTACTCCACCCAATGGTGAGAAGGACCTTTCCATTTCTCGAATGTACAAGAGGTATGCCATCACTGTTTAAGTCTTTCCTTAATGAGCTTTCCAACTCCTAACTAACTGGGGGTTTTGCTATCAATAACGACATTGAATTTGTCTTATTTTGTCTCTGTTTTTCATCATAATGGTATTTGAGAATGAGGGGTGAACTTCACTAAATACCACCCCTCTGATAGTTATTAGAACTCAAGCCTTTACTATCTCTCAATTTATGTCCCGTTCCATCCAAATTGAAGGAATTTCAAACCTATACTTATGACTTCTCTTAGTAATGATCCTTCGAACTTTCAGATTCTGACAACCTGTCTTTTTTTAATAGGATGGCCCTTGACGGCTCTAACTACAGAGGACCACCTCGGCCTTCAGAAAGGCCATTTCCTGATCATCCAAGAACTAGTCCAATGGTTCTGGAAAAAGTGGTGGCTTGAGTACCTTACCACCTTTCCGTCTAGCTCTAAATGAGCCCAATTGTCCTTCTCTCCACTGGCCTATGAATCAGATTGTTCAGGTTTTCCCCGTTGGTGATGGAATTGTTTGTTGTGCTTCTTTGAAGACTTCTTGGTATCTTTGACTGGCCTTCTACCAAACTCTACAGTTTATCAAAAGGTAATTCATGTTAATTTTTCTCTATTATTTCAGTCTTCTTTCAGAGCTATCCAAAAGTTGGGTAATTGGCTATGGTGGTAATTTTCAATCTTTTCCATCACATATAATCAAAATTTGAGATATGTGATGAAATTATCTTGTTTATTAACTTCTGTTGCTGTAATACTATTTTCTAAACTTAAGATCTACCTATTTGGGTCCATTACTTCCTTTCTGTACTTCTCTTTTTATTTTTTAATTCAAACTGTTCCCTCTTTGGGTTAGAGTCTGACCCTTTTCGTCAGAGAGTTCCAATGGCCCTTAATAGGAATGTTTTGGCTCAACACACATATGGAGATGTTTTTATTTTGCCTTGCATATATTCGGACCACATATTTTCTTTCCCCATTCCTTTGTTCCCGCTGCCCTTATTTTCTATATTTTCTTTGTCTGGCCTAGAATGTGGTCTGTTGAAGGGAGGGGGGGGGGTTGTACAATATTTTCAATATAAAAAAAAATGTGGTCTGGCCATCCCCCATCCCTTGCCTTTGGCCATTACCTTGTCAGTTTGGTTAGAATGAATTCTAGGCCTTCTTCCACTTTGCTCTCCCCACATCGTCCTTGAGCATTCTGGCCCTAGATGGCCTAGTACTCTCTCCATGCTTGTCTCAATTCTGCCATATTCTGTGCATTTTTTTTAATAACACTTTTCCAGACATTTCTCCCTCATTTTTCCAAATGAAATTAAGATTTTTCATGTATGTGAGTCTGCATAATATTGCGGCCATATTTCACTTAAAATCATGATTTTACCCATTAGTTTTTCTATTTGGTCTATTAATTTTTCTTCTTCTTTGATTTTTTCTTTCTTTCTTGTCTTTTAAGATCCGCAGTTATCACATTTATTTTTAATTTCTTATTTTACCATTAATTTACTTTATTCTCCCAATTTTTTTATTGATATTATTTATTTTTTGTTTATTACAATCCTACACGATTTTGTATAAATTATTTTATGAGTTATTACTTAGGGATACCTCCTGAATCATTCTTTGAGGAATAGAATTCTTAGGCAATTATGTGCGTAGGTGGAGGTGCTGAGAACACCCCATTGAAGTTATTATTATTAATTAAACGACAGTATTGCCTCTTAAATTCTTTCTAGCTTCTTACTTTTTATATGAAAGCTGACTAAATGTTATCTGTCTCATATGTTATTTAAATGTGAAGGATGTGCTCTCATGACCCTACCAACCAAGTTGTGTTCTAGCCATCTTCCTCACTTTCTTCTATGTAGATTACTTAATGCATTGGTTGAAATGTCTTACAAAGATGTACAGCTTCAAATTCAGGAATTATTTCAAAGTTTTATTTATCTTTTCTTATTTTTTATTTATTCTTTGTTTCTTTTCTTTTTATAGATCACAAGAAACTCAAATGAGCCTTACCAGGACATTTGGTTTTTGTAAGCAGCAGCCATTTCCTAGAGATTTTTCGTACAATGTACTTTATGTGAATCTTCCCACAAGAAATCTGCATCTATCTCCTCTTCCAATACTGATGTATGTACAATTACATTTTTTTTATTATTAAATAAGGCATAGCACAGGGATATTACTCATTCCTTTTTTTTTATAGACGTACTTTCTGAAGGGTCAAGATTCTTTTGGCCCTCAAAGGATTCTGCAGTAGTCTATGCCTAGTCATGGTTTTTACATTTGCACTTAATTTCTTCAACTATGTTTTATTCTTCTCTGAAAGCATGTGATCATCTCAAGGGATGAATACTTTTCTAATAAATATTAAGTGTATTTCTGTTTTTATAACTCTGGGTAAGTTTATTATGGTGTAGATTATTATATAATAATTTACTGTCAAATTTTATTAATGTTTTACTTGTATAGACTCAATTTATTGTAATCAGGCTTTAGTGGTCCAATGACAGATAGAAAAAGTTTTGAGGAGTGCAAAGCTTATTACTCTCTTATTTTTTTCTTGTTCTTTTCTTGTTATTGGCTTATTGATATTCATCAATGAGTTAAAGCTAGATTAGGACCTTATAGAACTTTAGTGAAATGAGTTCTAGTAGTTATTTTGTGAAACAAATGTCTAACCTTGATGACAGAATCCTAATAAGTAATGACATGAAAAGAATTACTCTAGGTACTGATGGAACCCACACTTTTCCAAAATATAAACAACATGAAAGGTGCAGTTAAAACTGTTTTTTACCAGGAAGGCTATTGTTTTCACCATGGTTTTAATTGTAGTACCATGAAAAGTGTTAAAAATCTACATTTTTATATTATCCAAGAATTCTGGTGAAATAGAATTGTCCAAAATCTCCAGATCATCTCCTATGTAACATGCATAAAAATCCCAATATAACGCTGATTATTTCTGACTTCAATGGAGTCAGCTGTAGACACCAACTTCATTTTGATACTTTTTTGACCTTTTTCATTTAAAAAAAAAAAAAAAAAAAAGTTAGCTGATCACTGCAATTTGTATGAAGATAATGAAGTGAGTCTCAGTTTGTTGTTGTTTGGCTTAGACAACACAGTAATAATAACACTCTACACTAATGAATAAACGCTTTGAATTATTGCCAACAAATTTGTTTATCAATAAGATTATGGAATCAGTTTAGTCAGATTGTTTTTATATGATTATTTTACTTAAACACAACTCAACTTTGCTTTCCTTTACAAAATCTATAAAAATATCTTTATCTCTATTGAACTGAGAGCTACATATTGAAGTTAGTTGATTCATCATGTTTGAGAGTTTGACTTTCTATAGTGCTTATCTATCAAAAGAAAAATGTTGACATTTAATTGTGTTATGACTCAGTGAAGCACAATAAACTTCCTTAGTCCCCTTAAAATTGCTGATTCAGAGGTTGGGTTACAGAGAAATACTGCTTGAATTAGTTGTTTCATGAATTGGTAGCTCAGTTGATTAGAAGCCCAGGCTTGAGACCTAGCAATGAAAACAGTTTTTTTCCCTCTAATATAAAAAAAAAGTCCATCACACAGGAGCTGGATAATTTAGCACCTTTTCTTAGGTGCCTAGAATTAGGGGATATAGTTCATTCACATCATATTAATGTATAGAATCTGACACCATGCCACAATAAAATGTGACTGACTTGAGATTACAATCCAATCGTAAACCGAACTAACAAAATGTTCAATAAAACCATTTTAATAATGTAATTATTTTAGGTTAATCAGAAAAACTTTTTTGTGGCTCCTCGCAATTTATTTCTTAAAAACTATTTTTTAGCAAAAAAATAGTTTTAGACTCCTGAATTATGGTGTTTTATTGTTTGTAGCTCTGAATATTCGAATTTAATTCTCCAAAGCACTATGCGTTTTTAAGAAATAAATTGTGAGGAGCCACAAAAAAGATTAACCTGATTCATCACCCTCACCACCAGCTAAAAATAAATATGAGTAATTATTTTAACCAGTTTAAAGGAAACCTAATACAGTATTGTTCCCTAAAAGCTACTAGCACAATTGCTAAAAAAACATATTATGTACTTTTAAAAATAAATTTTCATAAGGATACAAATAAAACCACTTTATGTACTAATAGCACCATAAAAAAATTAATAAATATTGGGTATGGGAATAAGTTTTAATTGTTTTTCCATACACAGTATTGATGGCATCACATACATTTCATCTAACCTTTCGATACATGAATTTAAAAGGTGGTGTGTATGTATGCTGCTAAACACAGTTTCAGACTTTTGTTTGGAGTCAAACAGCAGCTATTGATATCACATCGAAATACAGCGTTCGCGGGAAATTCTCCTCTACAATCCTTCGA
Organism: Riptortus pedestris; assembly: GCA_019009955.1. Taxonomy (NCBI): domain Eukaryota; kingdom Metazoa; phylum Arthropoda; class Insecta; order Hemiptera; family Alydidae; genus Riptortus; species Riptortus pedestris. Next base: position 19,704,977 of record CM032229.1, read on the forward strand.
AGAAAAGTGCTGCGGTAATGGGCCATTTGCTTGGCAATGTTTATAGCAACCACGCTTCATCAGAGACAACTTGCAGATAATTTATTTTTTCTTCGAAGGATTGTAGAGAACTTCCCGCGAACGCTGTATTTCGATGTGATATGAATAGCTGCTGTTTGACTCCAAACAAAAGTCTGAAACTGTGTTTAGCAGCATACATACACACCACCTTTTAAATTCATGTATCGAAAGGTTAGATGAAATGTATGTGATGCCATCAATACTGTGTATGGAAAAACAATTAAAAGTTATTCCCATACCCAATAAAAAAATCTATAAGGTTTATTTTAAGTGAACATATATTATTAGTTTCATTAACCCATTTCTGCCCAAGGGTATAGGAAACAATTTTTTTTTTTTTGTTTTCTTTGAAAAACTGCTTTAAGTATATGAAAATAAAATGTTTTTATAAGAATATAAAAATTATTATGCTTAAGCTATATTTTACAGACTGTTGCGTTTACGCAACATTGGGCAGGACGGGGGTCAAAAACTAGATCAATGTAAAAAATATTATATTTAAAGCAACACAGAATTTTCAGATAATACAATATAAATGCAATATACACATGTTATTAAGTTATAAATAATATTTATTATTTACTTATGAAGTTTAATAATTATAAATATGTCAACTAATTAATCATTTTTTATGGTAAACTTCAAAACAATCCGGATGCACACCAACATCACATTTCTTGCATATATACACAGTTTGAGATTTGCATAGGTCACACCGTCTTCATTTAGAATTCTCAGCTCTTTTTATTATATGTCCAACATTGTCGTAACGAATTTGGAGCGAATTTGATAATCTTGAGCGTTTTCCTCGTTTGGTTTCATCTGGTGTTTGAGCTGCTTCATTAGAGTTTCGAATGCAATTATCTTCAACAGATTTCATAAGGGACTGGACAATGAATGATCGAAATTCTATCTGCGTTAATTTTTGTTCTGAAACAATATTGTAAAACTTCCATGCATTTACACAGGTGGAGTCAATACAATTGGTAATAAGAGGCCACCACCATTTCTTACCTCTAACTCGAATCCTATAATCGGAAATGGCATTATCATGTAGGTCAACACCACCCATACTTTTATTATAAGATGAAATGACATTGGGTTGTGGAATCAAATCATGCTTTTTGGTCTTCCTATTGTATCTTTTAGTTTTATGAATAGGCTCTAATGTTCCATTATTTGTACCAATAGTTAACACAGCATTATCACGCCATCGTACAAATAACACTTTTTGAGTATTGTCAAAAGCATAATCGTAAGTCCCTTTGGATTTCATTTTCATATCTTTCACAGGCAAAAGTGGGCACTTTCCAGTTCTATTTTCTCGAACAGTACCCGTTGCATAAAAATTCATTTCACTGAGAGTAGAAAACAATTGATAGCTAGAAAAGAAATTGTCAAAATAAATGACATGATTTCTCGGGGAACTTATGACCTCTATTAGGCTTTTTACAACCCTTTCCCCAAGTCCTAATTTAGGTATGTTAGCAGTTTCTTTTGCAGCACCACCATAGGGAACAAATTTGAAAATGTATCCATTAGATGAAGCTAAACACCATAGTTTGAACCCAAATCTTATTGGTTTTCCCCGTATAAACATTTTTGCCGAATGCCTCCCGAAATAGGGGATCATTTGTTCATCTATTGACAGGTTATAAACTATTGACGACATCCCGCAGTTCAATCTCACCTCCTCGCCCCTGTTCAGTCAAAATTTCATCATCCAGATCCTCTTGATCAGTCAAACGGTCCACATCAGGTGGAATAATAACAACATCTCCAGCCCTTCCATCCTTAGATTCTTGACTTAGCTCCTCAAAAACACTCCAGAATTCTTCCAAGCTTGAAAATGTGCCGCTTTTACAGGAATGGACAGGAATCAACAGGCATCCAGAGGAGAGCCCCACCTCATGCCCATGGTTGCATATACGCAACATACACTTCTTACTCTTTCTGTTTATTTGGAAACTTATCTAACTGCTTGTTTATATTTTTTATTGTTAAATGAAACTTAGTTTTAACTAACAATCAAATGAAAAAAAAATGTTTTCAAGAGCAAAGTTCCATAATAAAAATTTAAATTTCGTTCATTCAAGTAGCTCAATTCGCTGTATTTCAAAATTACATTGAAAATATAAAATCATCATTTCATCAAAGTTTGATATATTCCCTTAATTCATTTGACCCTCAGAAATAATTTAGATTCAATCAAATAAAAATGTAAGCATTAACAAAATTTAAAAAAAATAAAATTTCAAGGTTGCGTATATGCAACCATGGGAAGAAATGGGTTAAGTAAATAAAAAAAGAATGTTGCTCTCACCATTGAAATTACTATTGATTAAACATGTTTACGGATATCAGTTATATAATCCATTATATTTACTCTTACCTTCAAACTTTGACCTTGGCAAATGTTTGAGGAAATTTTTGCATAATTTTGTTGTGTGTGTATCCTCAATTGCTCACTTTTTGAAATAAAAACCGCTAATAGCACTATTTATATTTAATTAAAGTCTTTGAGGTTTCGGTAAAAGTCTGTCACACAGGGGTTGCACTAACTAAGCAGATTTCCCACATGTGACACGTATTTGCATTTATCTCAAAACGTAAAAGTTAAATGAACACAATATTTGGCATTTATGCTTAATAATATAACAGCTTATTGTTAATATGACATGAGTATATTGCGATCTGGCTGCGATGATAGGCAGTGGAAGCTGTAAAAGATGATAATTCGCACAACCAAAACACTAACAAGAATTTAGGAAGACTTCACCAACAATCGACTCTACTCAAAATTTATATATATATATATATATATATATATATATATATATATATATATATATATAAAATTGTAACCTCTGTCTGTACATTGATTTTTTTCGCGAAATTTCACGATAACTTTTCGTTTCACATGTCATAGACACCATAACTGCATTTTGTTTCTTTGGTGTCTGTTTGTTTGTTTGTTTGTTTGTTTATTTGTTTGTTTGTTTGTTACCTTTTCACGCATAAACGGCTGAACCAAATTTTATGAAACTTGGTATGTATATTACTACTAGCCCAACTTAGACTTTAGGCTATATTAATATTCTCTCAGACGAACAGGAGTGGGGGTTATAAGGGAGGCCTGAAATTAAAAATAGCGATATTTCGTTTCCTATTGCTTTTTCAGCAAATATGCACATAACAAAAGTTATTTATTTTGTTATTTAGAGTAACCTTTGTTATATGCACTTTTGTCGTATACGGAAGCATAAATGAGTTATACGCTATCAACTAAAGCGGGAGTCCACAATTTTATTTGGCACTAAAGACTCAACCGAATTAAACCAAACTCGGTATGTGAATTAGTACTAACGCCTTCATTATAATATGCCATACTAACATTTCTAGGGACGGGCAGGAGTGGGGGTTATAAGGGAGGCCTGAAATTAAAAATAGTGATATTTCGTTTCCTATTGGGTTTTCGGCAAAAGTGCACATAACAAAAGTTGTTTATTTTGTTATTTAGAGAAACTTTGGTTATATACACTATCGTCGTATACCGAAGTATAAAGACGTTATACGCTAAAAATTATAGCGGGAGTCAACAATTTTATTTGGCACAAAAGACTCAACCGAACTAAATAAAACACTCGGTATTTGTATTAGCACTAACGCCTTCCTTATAATAAGCCATACTAACATTTCTAGGGACGGGCAGGAGTGGGGGTTATAAGGGAGACCTGAAATTCAAAATAGTGATATTTCGTTTCCTATTGAGGTTTCGGCAATTATGCACATAACAAAAATTGTTTATTTTATTATTTGGGGTAACTTTTGTTATATACACTTTCGTCGTATACCTAAGTATAAATGAGTTATACGTTAAAAACTACTAATTCAAATCTATGAAGAATGCACAGGAAATGGGAAATATGACAATATGGAGGATAGTGAAGCCTTTCATAAAAAAATAATTGTATTATAAACAAATCCATTGAAACGACGGGTATTTACTCTAAACACCGGGACGGGTAAATGTCAAAACATTGTGCAAAGTAAAGCCTTGCCAAAAAAATACTATCACCATTCGGCCTCAAATGAATTCCCGAGCGAAGCCGGGTATCTGAGCTAGTATATATATATATATATATATACATATATATATAAATTTATTTATAATGAAAAGACACCTTTTAAGGATATAAAGGGAGGCATTTATATCTACTTAAACTAAATTATAAAAGAAACTGTTTAATAGTTCTCTAAGATCAGACTGCTATGAGAGATAGTGCAGGCTGACTAGAGCGAGCTGAAGGATTAACAAGGTGTCCCAGACTAGGGTCTCCCATCTAGAGGATGCCAGCTATGACTATTCTTAATCCTTTATGACGTCGCCCTTTTATAGCCTGAGCCGATGTCGCACTTTGCCCCCGGCTGATCAAAATATGCTCAAAAAGTCAATTTAACGTATAATTATTATCGAAATACATCCGAAATATTAATTAGTGTATCGACTTTAAGAGCCGCGAATGTTATTATAAAAATCCATCGGCTTTATCTACTAAAATACCAGAGCACATGATGACAACTCCAAATTGGATAAAACTCTTATTCACAGGTAAAAACTGGGTATTTAAGTATTCAGAAATAATAATCTTAATGTGCTTTGTGCTGGCATTATTCAGAATATAAAATATTTGGTTATTTGTGAAGAGTATATGTAATGCAATGTCAGATTCATTACAAGTAGGGGGGGGGGTTACTGAAAGCCGAAAACTATAAAATGCAAATATCTTGGTCAATAATCAATATGATAGTGAAAATACATACATAACAACACTTATAGAACATTACATTTGCAATAAGATTGGGTCTATAAAATTTTTCGATCCGACGCATAATAACAGGAATATTAAGAATTATTGAAATTCCCCTCTCAACCCCCCCCCTCCCACTGGTTGGATTCCAGCCATTAACGAACTTGATCTTTAGTTTCACATAAAGCATTTAAGAGTTTGGTATCAATCAAGCTAAAGTTTTGAGTGCTAGTGTGTTAACAGACATGGTTTTGAACGGACTTATTTTTGTTATCTCCTGTGTAGGATCAATGAACATTTGAAGACATTTTTCAAAAATCGCGTCATGAGTACAACCTCAGTAGCTGATTTCCCTTAAGGAAAATCTGCTAATAAAATCCATCCATTTCTATAGGGTAAATGAAATGTTTGTTCAGTGCACAATTGTTTATCTTCTGACTTGAAATTTGTACCTACTGTCTATGATCAATTAGACTTAGGTAGAAACACACGCCATACTTAAATAGCTATACCAGAGCTATGGACAAAACCAACTTTCCAAATCACTTTTATAAATGCTAATATTATATTTACTTTTATATATAAAACAATATTCACTTACTTGCATAACTATATTTAAATGTATATGAAATTTAGTTATTTTCCAGATGGAACCGGAGGATGAGGAAGGGCTCTGTGCTCCTGAGGAGCCAGTTGTAAAAAAAAGAAGAAAAAAGCAAAAAAAAGTTGTTCTGGAAAACTTTTTACCACTTCCGGAAGAGACTAAAGCAGGTTATTCTCCTGAAATAATAGAAGAACTTCAGCTGGCTTATAAGTATGTATTATTTTTTTTTATTTATATGAGTTAAATGATGAACAGTTAGATTGCTGATGATTTTAAAACATTGTTTACAATAGAGTAGCTTGGATTTAGAAAGGAAGAGGCATTTGTTTGTGGGAGTTGTTTATGGAAAATATTGTAAATTTATTACTACAGGATTTCCCCTCTCTACCCCTCCCCCCATTCATGGTCCGAATTCAGTTATTAACGTAACAACGATGAGCTTTGGTGTTGAATAAACCGATAGATCGAGTTCAGAACGTAAAATCTTAAATGATGATGTCATCACACAACATATATGTATCTATCTCACACAGTAAAAGTTCAATGACAACAGTATTTGGTATTTAAGTTTCCAAAAAGTTGTTCATGATAAAACAGCTTATTGTTAATATGACATTAGTCGGAGTGGGGATTAATCAATCTTTGATCTGATGTATAATAATGGAGATATTGCAAATTTTGAAATTCCCCTCCCTCCGTCCCTTTTCCTAATGAGAAATATTTCTAAAAGTATTTCATTAGGACTAAGATTGACTCTCAAGATGACAATAATATAGTATTCATTTCTGTCTACTCTATTATTTTATAATGTATATACTTATGTAGTAAGTTAATATTAAATATTTGTTTTAGTATTTTACAAACCATCATGGGAATTTCAAAGATACAACCTTTTCTGGAAAGGCCGAATGAGAATTTATTTGGCATGGCTTCATATTATAACATTATTAGGAAGCCAATGTGGTTACTTGAGGGTGAGCTTTTAAATGACTTTTTAAATTTGTATATTGAATTCTAAAATAAATGTTATTATTAATTATTTATTACAGTTCAGAGGAAGTTGCTGAGCAGGGAATATGAAGATATTTCTGGCTTTGTAGCAGATATAAGACTGATTCTTGAAAATTGCTATAGGTTCTGGGGTCCTTCACACAAATTCTGCCGGAAAGCCCTATTTATTGAACATAAGTTGGAATTGAAGCTTACTCAGCTGCCTGAGTAAGTTAATTTCTGATAATGTATTGTGTTTTAGTACACAAAATAGTTTCCTATATATAATTTATGTTTATAGCCTTATTATTGGTAAGTAAAAGGTTTTTTTTTTTTTTTTTTTTTTTGGTTTTCAAGTTAATATCTGGACCTTTTCTTTGTTTCTTATTTGAGTTATCATTTTTGAGTATCCTTCAAGATTACCCTTGAATATAGCCTCCATTGTTTTGGTATTTAGAAATTACAACCACTCTATTGACAAACTGCCTTATTTATTTTCTCACAATGTGTATAATATATACCTTTCTTTCAGCATTGTTGTAAGTTTAATTTTACTTTATGATATCACTTGTATATCAATACAGGGCTATACAAGAAAAATGTGTCGATCCACAACTAGCTGAATTAGTAGTTGTTAAAACAGAAAATGATGATGAATTGAGTGTTGAGGAGCCTCCACAAGATAATTCTAAGAACTCTGTCTGTGTAACTCTCAAGAAAGGTAAGTTCTGAAATATTGAAAAAGGATAAGGCTTATTTATAATGAAATTCATTTACTATAAACTATTTTTCTAATCTTTCCTAACTAATCAGGGCCCCTTTATTCCTATGACATTTTTTCCATGTTATATTTTTGTCCACTTTTGTTTATCATGAGGAAAATCTGATGAAAGTCCTGTACATAGTTTTATCGAGACAAAATATTTTGTTTACTTCAGCTTGTTTGTTTCATGAGAATCTTTCAAAATTTTATTGTATTTATTTAAAATTTGCATTGTACTATGGTTTCTGCAAAATTTTCATTTTAAGCTAATCCAAAAGTAAAATAAATAGAAAACTGCTCCAATTTTGTACAACATTAGGAACAGGGATCACTTTTAATTAATTTTAATAATAGGAGTTGATTATTTTCTTCTTGCAGTACAGATTGATTCCTTCAGTAACTTTTCTGAATAGTCTACTAATAATAAATTCATAAATTAATAATAAAATTGTATTAGATATTCCAGATATTCGGTGAGCAAAAATGAAAACAAAACAATTTTGATTAGGGAAAACTTTTGTAGCTTGAATGTTTTCTTGAATAGTTTTTTTAATGAGTTTACTTAAGAATTACACTGGATACCATTTATAATGACACTGAAGGGAACTACTGCAATTATTATAGTAATACCATTTAATAGATTTGTGGAGAGAAAAATATGTTAATATATGGATGCTCTAAAGAATGTTTCTAAGGCATTTCAAACTGAGGTATATACAATATCAACAATTTTTGGCTTTGGTTTATGTTAGCTTTTTACTCCTAAACTACTGAACCAAATTTTATGAAACTTGCTATATGTATTACTCATAGCCCAACTTAGACTTTAGGCTATTCTAATATTCTCAGAGATGAACAGGAGTGGGATTTATAGGAGAGGCCTGAAATGAAAACTCACGATATTTCTTTTTCCTTTTGGGTTTCTGGAAAATGCGCACATAATAAAAGTTGTTTGTTTTGAAATTTAAAATAACTTCTGTTAAATGTTCTTTTGCCATATGCGCAATGTAAGCAAGATATGCAATAAAAATTATAGCAGGAGACACCAATTTTATAGAAACTCTGTAAGTGAGTTAGTATTAACATCATGATTATGAGCTGTATTAATATTTTTAGGAATGTACAGGGGTTGTAAGGGACAACAAAAATTAGTTGATTATAATATAATGCATATTCTTAGTAATAACAGTTTTTTTTCTTTTTTTGCTAAATTATAGTAAAGTCTAGCAAATTGGAGGTCCTGTAAGTTATGTAATGAACTCCCCTCCCCCTTTGTCGACCTTTATCTAAATGAAGTCATGGCTACTTAACATTTATCTACATTCCTATCTATCAATTGATAGAAGGCCCTCATTGAAAAAACATTTTGTATCAGCCCCCTCCCCTTTCCTAAAGAAAAACACCTATTTACAAATATTATTTTTTACATGAAAAACTGAAAATTAACACAAAACTCTTAAGATTATAAGAAAAAGTTTAAAGTAATTCTTTCCTAATTTCTCATTTCCCGTCAATCAATTCAACTACCAGTAGTTTAATAGGGGTGTTGTGAAGAAGTACGTAGTAAGGTCCAAAAGTTTCCGGATAGAAGGAAAGGTGAAAGAAAAAAAACTGGTTTTACTGTTTTTCAATATATTCTCCTCTAAGTTCAATACACTTATTACAACGCTTTGGCAACATTTCTATACCATGAAAAAAATAATTTTCTTCTTTGTTAAAAAAATGTTCTTCCACTGCTGCTTGGAGCTCTTCATCGGTGTTAAATCGCCTTCCACGAAGGTCAAATTTTAATTTTGAGAAAAGGTAGAAAGCACTAGGGGTCAAGTCTGGGCTGTAGGGTGGGTGAGAGATTTCTTGGAATCCACAGTCCTTCACAGCGGCTTTGGAAATCAATGCTGTGTGGACAGGGGAATTGTCGCTTAACTTTCCTAGCCTCTTCTCTTTAATGGCGTCTCGTAACCGGTGAAGTAGGGCTGCATAATACTCACCATTCATTGTCCTTTCTTTAAAATCTATCAGTAGTATTCCTTTACAGTCCCAAAAAATTGTGGTCATTATCTTTTTTGTTGACCGTGACTTTTGCCTTTAAAGGAGGCACTTCTCCTGGTCTTCTCCATTCCATGGACTCTCTTTTGCTGAGTGGGTCATAATATACCATTGTCTCATCCCCTCAATTGAGTCCAAAAAATTCTTTGGGTAGGCATTATACTCCCGTAAAAATTCATTGCAGCAGTGAACTCGTTCCTGTTTTTGATGAGCTGAAAGAATTTTTGGAATCCATCTTGCACTAACCTTGTTTATATGCAAATGTTCTTTGATGATCCTCAAAACACTTGTTTTTGAAAGTCCCAACGTTGCTGATATTTCCTTGGTTTTCAGTCGTCGGTCAGACAGCAATTCAGATTCCACAAGTTGGATTGTTTCAGAAGTGACAGCTTCCAGTGGGCTACCAGGACGTGGGTCATCTTCTAGGCTTTCTCTCCATAACAAATAATTTTGCCCATTCTTTCACTGTGGAATACAAGGAGGAGGACTGCCTGTATACACAATCCAAGCGCTCTTTAATTTGCGCAGGAGTAAGACCGTCTTTAAAAAAGAATTTAATTACCGCACGGTACTCGAGTTTAAACATTGTAAAAATGGGGAGTTTCCTTTAAGGCTGGACACTGACTGACAAGACTGAGGAAGTGCGGGCGATGGGTATGGAGTGAGCAGGCATGGACCTGCATAGGCGTGCAGGTCCCGGCACGTTTGAAGGAGGGCAAGCAGGACAGGCCGGAAACTTATGGACCTTACTACATACTTACAGAAAAATAATTCAGCATAGATATGAACATACTTCTGTATAAAAATTTGTATTGTGACTTATTTTTATGTCACTGCACGCCATTAGATACTATGTTTAACGTACAAGGGCAACAAATAATAGATTTTATATATGATAAATCATGACCAATGACTTTGCTATATCCATTCGACATTAAATATTTCAGCAGTACCAAGCCCATATAATCTGATTATTTAGCTAGTAGGCTATATAACCAGTGTCATTTTAGGTGGTATTCAGTATGCCTATATTCTATTAAATTAATCTACTATCTATTTAAAAAGAATTATTGACAAACTAGCCTACTTTTAAGTTTAGTATAATGCCTTTCTTTTATTATTACTATTTTTAAAATTTATTGGGCCCAATTTCAGGCTTTGAATCTAAAATTTTAAATAGGGTTTTGGAATACGATGAGCCTCAAGATTCTGAAGATATTGAAGAACAAAAACAGAAAGAAGCAGAAATGCAATTTTGGGAAAGCGAGCACCTAGTTAGCGAAGTGCACAAAGATCAAATAAAAGCTATGTGGCAGGTATATACATTCAAAACTTAAAATGCTTTACATTATTATTAACTGTAGAATTTATTGGGGTTTTAATTAATGTACTTAATTATTTTACTTGCTTACTCACATTTTCCACTTTGTTTAATTGTAGTAATATTTACAGTTAGCTGAAATTGGCTCATTTTTAAAACTAACATTTGAAGCACTTAACGTGGAAGAAATAACTCAGTATGAGGTAGAAAGAATGCTACTAATGCCTAAAGAGTCCAGCACCCTTGCAACACTCATGACTTCTATGTTGAGGTGAATATACATTAAGTTCCATAATTTCTTCCAAGATGTATACAAGAAAGTAGAATACATATTTAAAACAAACTATAATATATATTAATATTACTATTTTTAATTAATGTGAAATTGTAGCCCACAGGTTATGAGATCTCAGTTGGATGATAAACCTGTGATGCCCTACAGCATATGGACCAGTCGCTTGAAGAAAAGAATAGATTACTGGTTGAGTGTTTTTTATAAATCGGGCGATGAAGTTGAGGTATGTCTCCGGCCAGAAGAGTAGATTTTGTAGTTTCTGTTACTGAAGATTAGACTATATTTTGTCTATTTAAGGTTATTGACTCTTAGGAGCTGATATTGATCCACATTGAAATATCATTGTCAGTTGTATGTTTAAAAAAACTAACTTTCGCATCTTCTCAGAAAACAGAGGGTTTATACTGGTCATTTAAGGCAATAAAGCTCTTGGGGGGCTTTGTGCTTTTGTAGAAATTTACAGAACAACCATAACCAAAATATCAAATACCTTATTTTCTGAAACCATGAATCACATTAATCATTATCAACTATCTTATGGTTATAACAAACCCACAAGCATTTTAAATAAGCAAATCACTTACTTCTCTTGTCTTCAATCCCAACAGATATCCATATAAAAGAATAGTTCATATAACATTATTTAATTTGATAGCATAGTTGCATATTTTTAGTAATATTATTATGCTTTTTTTGTGGTATATTAAAGTCTAGTAAATTCGAGGTCATGTAAGTAATGTAAGGTCAGGAAAATGTTTTCAGAGGATTCCTGAAAAGGCCACAAATTGACTCTGAAGAAACTCTGTAGGCACCCCGTTATAGCAGTTATTATATGATTATGAGAATACAATAACAGGACAAGCCTCTATTTAAATAAGATTATAATTCATGCCAAAAAAAAAACCTACAAGTCATCACTTCACTATTTTCCCCTAAGGGAAATCAGCTATTGAAGTCGTACTCATGATGCTATTTTCGAAAAATTTCTTCAAATGTCCCACGATCCTACCCAGGAGATGGTGAAAATGAGGTCCGTTCAAAATTATATATATTTGTCTGTTAACGCTCTAGTGGTTACAATTTTTGTTTAATCGTTACCAAACTTGATATTTAAACGTTTTATGCAAAAAGACAGATTAAGTTCGTTTAGCTGAAATTGGACCAGTGGGAGGGGGGATTTTCGAAAATTCGAAATATCCCTGTTAACATACATTGGGTCGAAACATTGTATAGAACCAATCTTACTGCAAATTAAATTTACTATAAACATTGTTTACATTTATTCTGTATCTTGTATATTAACCGAGATATTTACATTTGTATTGTGTGTTTGTGTGGTCGGCAGGAGTCTGCTATGTTCGGGACTTTCCGTCGAGAGCTAGAGCGGCCGTTTCCATAACTGCTCATTCCTCGTGAATAGGTTTAGAGATTCCTTACTACTACTGTTGTTATTGGGCAGATTTCACTATTGTATAACTTCACGTGGGAAATCTGCTTAGGTTACGCAGCCCCTGCGTGACGGACTTTTCTCAAAACTGTCAACCTTGAATTCACTTCATCATTAACCTCCCGAGAGGGGGGGGGGGCAATGTATTACTACCATCTTCGATCAACGTTTCACCTTGATAACAACACTAGTAATTGCTTTCATTGTCTTTCCCTTCTTTGGTGTACCCACCCCACTAATTTAACCATCATTCCAAACATATATCCGCCATATTCATTAAGCTTCCCCTTCAACTCATTATCTACCACAACAATTACTCTCACGACTTCCATTGAACTTATCATAAAATATTGTGCGTTATTAATTATCAATAATAAGTTACATCATGATAATCAATCTAAAAACTCACCTTTTTATTTTATTTCATTCCTGTTCAATAATTGTTTTCATGTTATCATAATTATGATTGTCATCATGCCCGCCTAAAAAAAAAAAACACATACAATATCTCAAACACCAAAGTCATTCTCATTATCAATTCTGACATCATCAGGTTCCTTTTATTTTTTTTCTTCACAACAACAATGTTATTATCCTCAAAAACAAAATTTCAATATTTCCTAAACACCTAAGCCATAATGAATGCTAACTCCTTAATGTCAGCTTTTTAGTTGTTCTATCATAATGATGGTCCTCATAAATCTTAATTATAATTTTTATATGCTTATTTTTAATTATGATAGCCATGATGATGAAAATGATGTAATGAAAAAACCTGATGCTGTTATACTTTGTCATGAAAACTACTTTGATGTGTAAAGGAGGTTTTGAAGTTTTGTTTTTGTGGCTGATAAAGTTGTTACTGTTTGATGGTTATTATGATGGGGGAGATGAGAATATGATGGTCATGATGACAGCAATAATAATCATGGTGAAGGCAATGCTTCTGATGCCGAAGATGATGAGGAGGGGGGCACTCAATATGATGATGATATCCATTAAGGTGATGACGGTGAAAAACAGGAAACATGAGATTATTGTAGAAGATTGAAAGTTTGATTGTTCAAGGATTATGAAGAGCAAAAATAGGAACACAAGGTGTTTCTGGTGATGATGGTGCTAATTATAATGATGATAACAATATTAATTGGGGAAAAATAAATGAGGGAGCCTTTCTAAATCTCTCATGTCATATTAATACTAGATTAATTATTTATCAATACCATTAAAAACCAATCAATGAGTTTTAAAAATTCAATTTTAAACATCGAAGTATTTTTAGTACTGAGGTCTGCTTAGAATTTTATTGATGGTACCTATTATGATTTATTCATTTATCAATCCTAACCAAAAATCGCAGTTTTGAAGTTCTTGTTTCAAAACATGTTTAGTATGTCAAAAGCATAAGCCACATCGGTATGTACAATATAACATGATGGGGGGGGGGGAGTGCTGCTAACTTACATAAAAAACTAACTCTTAATTCCTCATCGAACTGAAAGTAAATTAATTTTAATGACAAATAGGTGTAAGGACTCTTGAGATTGTGTTAAAATGAAGTTCAAACATGAATATATATAATTAGTGGCTATGGAAGGCAGTTCTCTTAAAGTCAAGTAGCATATCACGACTGTATAGATTTGAATGTGAGGGACAACATACAATAACTGAGGACAATAAAAATATCTCCATGACAAAATCTTCATGTCAACGTTATATCTAAAAGATCAAATTGAAACTGATCGGGGTAAAGTGATGGAGAAGAAAGTTCATAATAATAGATTATTCATGTCAATGTTAAACTATACTAATCCCCAAATGAACCTCAGGTGATCCATGTTGGTCTTAATCCTTATGAATAAGTTTGGTTCCAATTCCCATATTGAAATTCATTCAGAGTTGTTCTGTCTTTAAAAAAAGGTGTCAGTGACTGAGCATGTGATGTTTGATGGACAGCTGTGTAAGTCTTATAATTAGTATCATAAACCCTCATTTTTCAGTTTATAGAAATTTTCCTATGCTTCTAGCTTTAAAATTACCCAGGCATTCATTATACAATAAAATGTATGCACTATACAATGTTCTTTATTTATTAACTTTTACTTTCTTAATAAGTTTCTATTTATTTTAGGCATTCTCAACTTGTGGTGTCGAACCTGCGTTTTGGTCCTGTGTAAATCTCATGAATCCTCTTGAAGAGAATGATTTCCATGAAATCCCTTTTTATCAGAGGGTTTGGATATTTAAATCTCTCTGCAATCATCTAATGGTATGGAATCACTATTGTATTTGTTAAACAGTTCTCTAATTGTAACAATAATGTAAAGCTGACACAAATTTGTTAAAAAATTAAAGAAAATAAAGCATTTAAAACTGTGAAATATTAAAACGAAAAAAAAATAGAAGGATAATACCTGAATTGCTGGTTTGATTATAAATGTTACTAACTAATTGTTTACTATCCCAATGGTGACTATGTGAGTAATCTTAATTTCTGGATTGGAATCCTATTTTGACTGATTAGCCTTCCAATAATAAAACTTTTTTCTTTTCTTTTTTTTTTGAACGAATGAAATGTGGTTGACAGTGAATTTGTTTTCAGCACTCTGACAAACCAATCCAAGATATTTTGTTGGATGAGGGAAATACAAAAGATTTAAGGCCTATTCGCATTGGAGGAGATAAGATCGGCAATATTTACTTCCGTATTCCATTTTTTCGTGAAATTAGGGTCTATAAGCAGGCAAGACTTCCTCATAAAACTGTAAGTTTTAATTAAATTCAGCTTATTCAGGCCGAAATAATGAGTTTTTTTTGTTTCTCATTAGTTACAAATAGTTTCAGGTAGAAAAGGATGATTTTCTAGCTAGTATTATGGAATCAACGAATGATGTAGGTTTTAATGAGGAAGGTGAGTTTTAATGTAGACTATTGCTTTTATTTTCATTCAAATTTGTTTTTAATAAATTATTTCATTAATTGATTTCTCATGAATAATATGCATTTTCTTTAATACAGACAATGAAATAGAATTTTTGCCAACAAAAACTGATTGTTTTATGGTTGCTGACAGCATTGATAGTTTAGCTGAATTTACTCAAAAATTAAAAGATAGAAAACAACTTGTTTTGGCTAAAAATTTCACCAAGCAATTAAAACTAGTAAAAAATGAAAGAAAATCTATAGAAGGACTAATTGCCTTATATAGTCAATGGCATGAATATCAAAACAGGTAATTAAAGTAATAAAATAATTATTAATAAGTAATTTAAAGTTGTGTATTTTTGTTACTGTGTTACCTTTGGTCATTAATAAAAAATAATTAAATTCTTTACAAACTGTACTCGATTCCCACAAGAGAAAACGGAATTTATTTAGTAATGAATTTACTAAGGAAAATATCTAGTTCCTGTCTTAGGAAAGATGATGATCTTTAAGCAACTGTTCTAATCAGACTTAGTCGCAAAAAGTGTATGGATGTTAATTTAATTTATAATATATACATCTATTTTTTCATGTTTATTACCCAGTGGAATACCCATACTCCACTATAGAAATTAATAAAACTCATGTTATGATATTTTAAGAAATGTAATTTTTCATGAAGAAAAAAAAATATATCAAGGTCTCAACTAAGCCATCTTTATTATCTTTTTCAACTAGCAGACGTTTCACCCTCCTAGGCATTAACAATGCTAAAAACTTACAGGAGAAATTTGTAAATTTTTGTCTCATCCAGACTTTAAAATTATTCCTCTGTGGGTATAGCCATAAATGTCCACAGGAGAACAAAAAACTCATATAATAATCAGCCTTATACCAAGTAGTAATTTATCAATATCTAATCTTTAACTAGGTAGGTTCTATAACCCTAATAAATGCTATGCCATTATTAACTGCAATCATATATATAAAAATAATAAAAATCCTGGACTATATTCACAAGTTATAAGTAAATAAAATTGAGAATTAAGAGGTTAATAGGTATTTAAAATTTGTATAGCCAAACAATTAAATCACTTAAGAGTAATAAATATATATCACCCCTAAACCATCTTTACCTTTATTAACCTGATTTATTTTAATTTCTTTAACACTTCACACTGTTTTTAAATATCTCGTGTCTGTTTTAAAATTAACTACATTCTCCTAGTCTTTGAATATGGTACATGGCTTCCAGAAATTCCTTTTGCCAGGCTTTGGTTCCTTGTGTTAGACTTTTAAATTGTCAAATCCTGAAATACCTGGCATAACACTTATTACGGTTATAGAACCTACCCTGTTAAAGATTTGATATTGTTGACAAATTACCACTTGGTTTAAGAGTGATTATACAAGTTTTTTTATTCTTTTTTTTTTTTTTTTAATTATGGTTATATTGACCTAGAGGAATAATTGTAAAGGTTGGTTAGTTCTCTTACTATCTTCAGAAAATTATGGATTGCCTTAATGTATGAGTGACAAACATTTACAAATTTGCTATGCATGTTTTTAGTAATGTTAATGCCCATGAGAGCGAAACGTCTGCCAGTTGAAAAAATAATAATAGATGGCTTAGTTGACACCATAAAGTCCTTTTTTTCTTTTGCCTGAAATACTTTTATTGGTCTCAGTAAAAGGGTTAGGTGCAATAATTTTCCATTCCATTTCAAAACCATCATGGCTGTTATATGTCTGTCACTGTCCAGCTGACATCATACAGATTACTTCCTTATAGAATGTTTGTAGTAATAAAAATTAATACAAATTGTTTTTCTTAGAAACAAAAGGTTAGCAGCTCAAATATTGTATAAATATGGAAATTACTATTGACATATATTGATATTTGTTTACAATGTTCTTTCTTTGTAGGAGCCAAGAGTATTTTGATCATATTTTAAATTTATGGCGATCCACAGAAAAGCAACCTCAAGTAGATGATAGTAGAGTGAATCCTGAAAACATCATGGAAGAAAGTGTAGAGCTTGGTAAGTTGTTATAACAGGTTTGCTGCTTTATTTAGCATGTTAACTAACACATAAGAATTTATGAACAATCCTGCCTGTATACATCTTCTAGTAGAAGGAAGCTAATAATGATAATAAGGAATTCATTAGCCCTCTGTTGGCTTTGAAGAAATCTGCCACTTATAATAAATAGTCCAGAAATGGCAATAGTGCAAGAAGTGATATATTAGTCCATACCACAGTCAATGTTGACACTACTGGACTCATACATCAACTTGAAGCTGGGAAGAGAGAGTCAATGTTTTTTTATCTACGGCAGTAACACTTGTGCTAGCTTTTTGTGGGGAAATAGTCACTTATTGTGACAACACGACTGCTTGAATGAGAATTTGTAAATATCCCGTCCCTTTCAGAGCTCAATGGACACTAATTAGTCATAAATTTTATCTGTGGAGATTAGGATAGACTTGATCTGAAAACATGTAGTAGGGAGGTAGTTCCTTAGACACTCATGTTGGGTAGCTGTCCAATCTCTTAAAGAACTAAATTTCATTAACCCTCCATCGGGCGCGTGATCTCTCAGATACACAGTTTCTACAGAAATATTTGTCACTCCTCCTAGCAGAGAGTTGTGGTGTAGTACTTCGAGTTATGTGGTTTATATGTCTCCCCCTCAAGGTCAGTTGTGTCACTTTGATCGATTGAGTCGTGTGTTTCACCTGTCATTCAGTTTAATCTCCTAGATACCACGCGCCCGATCTCGGAAGTTTTTTTGAAATTGGTATTTCATAAACATATACATCAATTAAGTTTCTCTTTATTAAATAGAATCATATAAACCTATTTTTCTATTATTTTGCTCATACATGAGCTTTCAAAAAAACTTGTACAAGAAAATATTGTACGCCGCAGTGACAACAGCGGACGTTTACCAACCGAACTAAGGACGAAATTTGAAGAGTTCAGAGACTCTTTGGACCTTACATTGAACTCAAGTACAAAAACAGCATAAAAAAATCATTCCGCTACAATGAACAAAAGAAAATGATGTGATACATGCGAAACTAAAAAGAAATGTAGGTTTACTAAATACTCTTGTGAGAATTGCAAAACCAAAACTTGTTGACAACATAGTTCCATGCTTTGTCCTAATTGTAATACAGCTCTGCAAAAGAAATAATAATTAAACTGCTATTTTAAAAAGGATTTGTACATTAAAATTTAGATGATTTTTAATAAGTCTTATCTAAAAGTGATTTTGTGCTACTTATTTTTGAATGAAGTTATATTTTCTGTTATGGTTTCTAATCACACACTGAACATTTTAGTGCAAAATATATATTAAAAAACTGTATTTCCGTAAAAACGGTTGAGGATGATCTCTGAGATACACGCGCCCGAAGACGTAATATTCTTGATGCGCCCGACCGAGGGTTAATAAGATGAGTGCAGTAAACCTGAGCATCAACAAAATTATGAACTTGTCATTAATTGTTAAGTGTTGTGGATATTTTTAAGTTGGCATAGCTCCACTTCACCCACTTGCTATCTTCAGCAGGCCCTGTGGTCAGAATTTTTAAGTTCACTGCAATAGCATTTCTACTCGCATATCTCAATTAGTAAAAAAATCTTAATTGGGTAAAATTTTGTCTTCATATAATTTTCATGAAGAAGTGGTAATTCATGGAAAGTAATTCCATTGGAATTATGTTCTCTGTTGGCTTCATTTTATTTAAATACATAAAAAAAAGTTCTGTGTCACCTCTATTTTTATTAATGATTGAAATGTAGAATTTTAAGAAGTTTAATAATCTAAAGTAGCCTATACAGTATATCAAATTTATTTCCTTAAATATGAATTTGAAGTTCTCATTTACATATATATTTTTTAGGTAAGAGACGCCGTAAAAGAAATCAAAAATTTGATTTTCTCAGTCTTAGAGGTACTGATTCTTCAGAAGAATCTTCGGATTTTGAAAGCAGTGATGTTTCTGACTGGGAAAGTACTTATAAACACAAGAAAAAGAAAAAACTCGATAAAAAGAAAAGGAGCAAACGAGCATCAAGTGAACCCAGAAGTGACACTTCTGACGATTTATCAAAGCACGAATGTAGTAGTGGTATATCTATTCAAGAAGTACTTACACTCAAAACAGAAGATGATGAAGATATTAAGCCAGACATTGAAGTACTTAATTTTCAAAATGAGAATGGTAGTGTGATCTCATATGACGAAGAACCTAGGATTCATCCTGAACCCACACCATTAGTCATAAATTCAATTCAACAGTATCGAGGAAATAGCCCTAGTTCAGTATCACCATCAGTATCTCCAGCATCTTTGCCTCCAGAGTTTATTGCTGCACCTGTGATTAAAAAAGAAAAAGATGATGTGATATATATTAGTTCGGATGAAGAAAAAGAAAGTTTAAAACCGGTTGTAAGTGTTGAGGCCGTTAGGACCAAAGTAAATAACGGTATCCCAATACCGAAAGTATTACCTGTAGTGCAAGTGCAAGTGCCAATAAGGACACCATCACCCCAGCCTTCACTAGTGAGGACTCGTAATGTGCCTAAACCGTTGCCGAAGAGCATACAGGCAAGTGTTATAAGTCAATCTATTACTCATGTCCCTCAACCTGTCCCTATGCCTATCCCACAGCCGAAGCCTGTCCCTCAACCAATCCCCCAGCCTATGCCCCTCCCTCAACGTATTCCAGCGTCTCCACGATCTAATCCTATGCCTATGCCGATACCTGCACCAGCTCAAACTCGCCAAATGCCCCTTCCTATTCCAGAACCTCCTATGCCACAGCCTATAGTCGAACCTCCCATGCCACAGCCCATAGCTTCTCCTCAGGCACCGTCTAGAGCAGCAGCTTGGAATTCTCCTAAAAGTGCATTATCGTCCCCCAGAACTCGAGGACTCTCACCTCGCCTTCGCAGTCCACTGTCTAGTCCTATTATTAGAACCCCCTCACCACGTTCATCACCAGCTCCTCTCAGATCAGCTATCTCTCCTATACGTCCTGCACGAAATTCGGCTGTTCGCAATCTATTCCCCCAAACACCTGCTGTCCCCACTGTCGAAGGTGTATTAGAAATAGGTCAAAAACCAGATGGCTCTTATGGTTATCATGTCCGCCTTCCTGATGGTGGAATAATCAACATGAGTCGAGTAGAAATAGATGACATTAGGCGAAAAAATAATGGGGTTCTTCCTGTTAAAATAGAAGTACCTTTGACAAAAAACAAAAAATTCTAAATGTATCTATATTTTAATATTTAGGTAGACTTGTTTATATATGTATAAATATTTGACATTTTGTACATTATTTTTTTAATATTGTAAATATTGTATATTTTAATTAAGTATAAGAAAAATTGTCTTTTTTATATTGTGTAATTTATTTATTTCCTAATTAAAACAAAGTATAATTTTGTAAAATGAAATTTAGTAAACTGTACTTTTTTTTATATATATATAAATTTGTACCTCTTTTGTATCATTTCTGCATTTTTTGAGAAGGCTCACAATCGTAAAAAGATTAATCTGGTTAAAATAAATCTGTTGCCTGCGCCAATTAATTACATTTCTTGAGTTTTACTCTTGAAATTCATTAATTAATTTTGGGTTACAAGCTCTTCTCATCTAGGGCTTGTTTCTTATATATTTTTTATTTTATTCCTGCCTATAGTAAACCTCAACTCCTACTTCAGTCACTATACATCTTATGCCCAGCCTAAGTCGCAAGTCATGTTTTCATTGGGCACTTAGAGAAATAGAGATTAAAATGTGCAGATGACGTGCAAGTGGGGAAATCGACTTAGTTTATGGAGCCCCTGAAGCAATTGATTATTGTTTGATTAAGCAAAAAGTCCATCCCACGGATGTTGCGTAAATTGAGCAGATTTACTACCTGTTGCAGTGATGATATCTGTCTTTCTCTTTCTATTTCTTTACTGATAAGAAGCTATATTATTCTCAACTTGAGAGTTATTTGGGCATGAGATGATATGTGATACAATTGCTGATAAGTGCAAAATAACCTCTAGAGAAACAACTAGTAACAAACAAGAATTTATAATTATACTTTTTTTTTTTTTTTGTCATCGATGGAATTATGTAAAATCAATTATTTGGAAGATATTGTTTGACAAACCTATAATTTTATTCAAATTGGCAAACTTTCAAAAAAAAACAATTTGGCATAAATATAGTCAATGAATTCTACAATTGGGCGTGTTTTAGTTAATCAAAGGAATGATCGTGTGCATTATTAGTCCATTGATAAATTTGAAGTAATATATCAGTTTGTTGATGTGCTACTTTTTGTATTGTGTTATCTTTTGTTTATTGATATGATTGATGTATTTGTTCATTGTTTATGTAGGGCTTTGGTCCCTGAAATCCCTCGCTATAAGCTCCTTATTAAATATTGTTAAAGGAAATTATTATTTATTTAATGATGTGATCAAAATCAATAAAATTTAGTGCTTAAACTCAGTAGGTTATCATACTTTTAGATTTAGATATTGTTTCCTTCAAATGCTCTTATGGGTATGTTATCTGAATTCAAGGCACAGTTAATATGCGCACTGGACTAGGTAGCCCGGAGACTTAGTCTTGAATAACCAGTGCATTGAGTACATTTTACTCTTATACAAAACAATTAAATTTAATTTTCCTGACAAGCAAGGAGTAAAATAAGACATCTTATTCTTATATTCATTGTTGTTAGGTATGAGACTGATTGGCATGACATCTTGAAAGAGTAGATAGGTAGGTGACCAACGGCAACAAACAGTAAAAGCTAGCTGAGTCAAATTCTTGACCCTATTTTTTGACGATGGGGACTGGAAGAATTCTAGGGAGGTCTTAGCATCAGGATGCTGAACATTGACGACACAAAGTTCTGGGCCCTTCAAGAATATACAAGAGGCTCTATAAAATATTGAATTACATCACCTAAATAATAACTATTACTTATAAAATATAAATATTTTTACTTTAGTGGGGAAGTTGTGATTTTTTTTTTTTTTTTTAATATTTGATCAAAATGCCAGCATGCACCATGGGCCCTTTGTCACCATTACTTATAAGATCTACTGTGCTCAAAAAAAAGTCCATTCTCAAGGAAGACTGAACAAATCTGGATCCTTGTTAACTGGGACTTTCCCATTTCTACTCTGTGATATTTAGAATAAATTGAGAAAACAAGAATTATTGGGTTAGTTGGAACAAAACATTAACTTACTCCACAGTAAATTAATACAGTTTGGCTACAGTGGTGTGGTGGATAAAAACAAATGTGATAATTTTGTTTGAGGAAAAGTTAGCCTAATTTAGATTTGGTTAATGATCAACTGTAAGCAGGATATGGAGATGAACAGTTCTTAATACAGGTCTATAGTAGACATATTTAGTTAGTAGTATTTGACGAAAATATCTCAAACTGGACAGAGAAATCATTGTTATATCAGGTGTGGTCAACCTTTGACATGTTGATGGACAAACTTTAGTATGCAAATATGTTTGTGGGTCGTTTTTTAATGTAGTGTTCATAATTTTTAACGATAGATATCAGACATTAAATCATAATGAAAATGTAATTGTAATACAATTTATTAAAATAACAAAATGAAATGAAAAAAATTGGTACAATCAATGAGCTTGAATTTGGGAAACTAATCCATCGATGTTTGGATTAATTCCACTCATACAATGTTTTGATTTATTAACTTTCATCGATGAAAAGAACTTTCCACATTTATAAGTGCTGCAAAACGCACAAATCTCTCCTCATTTAGAGTTAGTAGTGTAATATTTTTGTTTGATTGGGTTTTCCAAAATGTCTCTCAGGCCAGGGGTTGCCCACCCATGGTTTACATGAACATGCATCTGATAGCAGCCGCAGAACATTCAAGGAAAGTGAGCTGAAGAAGGTGCCTTCCCTCCCTAGAAGAATAGGGAAGATAGGTATGCAAAATTGTACCTCACCACAATATTGTTACGTTTATTACAAAGTCAGTGATAAACGTTGTTCATTAGAGTTCTTTTGGATTGCAAAATTATACACACAAGCTTCAGAGTTTTTATCTCTGCACAATTTATTTAACAATGCACTACACACTTGGTTTATTATTCTTAACTACTGCTCACAGTATGCACTGATAGCTTCACTGTTCTTGTTGTTGCACAGTCCAATAACTCACTCACGATCGCAAAAACACGGCACTGCACTGATATTCGCAAAGATAACAGCACTGCACTGATCTTTGCAAAGATAACGGCACTGCACTGTTCTTTACTTAAACACGGCACAAGACTGTTTTAGCCATGAAAATTATCTTTGAAACAAGTCTATGGGAAGAGGGATGAATTCTGAAATTAAAACGAAATAACGCAAAACTATTATTGACGATTCTTCCCTGGAAGATACCGCACCGTTTTACGAATAGCACAACGTGCAAAGTACAATCGTAACATTTGGTAGTAGAAATAAGTATCAGCGATGTATTTACAAATTTAAATAAATATTATTTGGGGTATTAATTAATAATAAAATTAATGCCTGTTTTAATTTAGGTTTTTCCTTTTTGTCATTTTAGTGCTGTGTGCCATCGGCTGGCCAGCCCGGCACTGTATCCTGGGTAGGATTGATGGACATTTGAAGAAATTTCAAAGTTGTCAGGAGTACGACCTCAATAGCTGATTTCCCTTGAGGGAAATCTGCTAATTAGTGCCTCGCCTAGACAACATGAAGCCCCTAGCTCTAAATTGACACTACGTATTACAAGAGTTACAATATGCATATACCACAACTCTATTCCTAAACTTACAGAGAAGAGCCACAATTGTGGAAAGAATCTCTCCCATCCCTTGATGAGGAGGTATTTATACTGACATACTAAGAAGTGCACTGTCTCGGCTCACATTGGACACGAGGTTGGTTGGTGTACATGGAGTTGTGAGTGACAACTTTCCACTCGTTTTAGCAGATTTCCCTTAAGGGACTTGCTAAGGGCAAATAACTAACACATGCAAAATCTCGGTGAATAAACAATATAGGGGAAAAATTATATAATAACATTTATAGGACATTTAATTTGCCATAAGATTGATTCTATATCATTTTTCAATACAATGTCTAAAAACGGAGATTTTTCGATACCCTTCTCCCCCTCCAACTGGTCCGATATCAGCCTAACTTGGTCTTTTGTTTTTAGTATATGTTTGTGTATCTATATAGAATTGTAACCTCTGTCTGTACATTGATTTATTTCTCGAAGTTTCACGGTACTTTTTCGTCTCACATGTCACACGATATATGCAATTTGTAGCTTTGGTATGTTTGTTTGTTACCTTTTCACGGCTGAACCAAACTTCATGAAACTTGATATGTATATTACTACTAGCCCAACTTAGACTTTAAGCTATATTAATATCTTTTGAGACTAACAGGAGTGGGGGTTATAAGGAGGCGTGAAATTAAAAATAGTGACTTTTCGTTTCGTATTGCTTTTGCAGCAAATATGCACATAACAAAAGTTGTTTATTTTGTTATTTAGAGTAACTTTTGTTAGATGCACATTTATCATATATTGAAGTATAAATGAGTTATAGGCTATAAACTAAAGCGGAACCAACAATTTTATTGGGCAATTTCTTTCTCTCACCTTCCTTATAGATTATGAAATTATTTGTAGGGTACCACTGTTAGTTATTTACATCAGGTATATAAATTATTAGAAAATATGTTTTTTAGTGTATGAAATAAATAATTTAAGTAAAGAAATGTTGATGCAGAAGCGGGGGCGGTAGGCTAACACAGTTAATTGTGTTAACTTATTTCCTGTGAAATGATGGAATTGCATTCTACACAAATTTACTATTATGTTTATAACTAAGCTCACAATCTCGGATTGGTTTCTGACATAAATATGCATATCATAAATAATATTTAATTATAATAAATTCTATCCATGATTATGAAGTGAGTTATTCACAGTGTGTCAAAAAGTGGAGAGGGATTGACTAGGGACTTATTTTCATTTTTTTTTTCAAAAATAAAATTTCGTTCAATAAGTCTCTTACCTGACCCTCACGGCAAACCATATGCCCAGACAGGAAGTGTAGTTGTCAGTGGCGGCTCGTAGTTAAATTTATTGGGGGTGCTGCTTCAGAAGATTTCTAGCCTTGCAGGTCCAGGGTAGGCACTGCGGGAACGACAGTGCTCTCTCTCCCTTGCAGCCTCGTCTGGAGCTTCCTGTGTGCGCATGCGCACAACAGTCAAACACCTTGCCGCTAGAACTGTGAAGTGCACAGTTCCATTCAATGATTTTCGTATCTTTTTTCATGAACTGGGGGATGATTACTGCATTAAGCTTAAGGATTATATATTATACAAGTATAAAGAAAAAAGGCTCATTATATTAAATGTTATAGTAAATATCAAGTGGAAATTGGGGGTGCTGCAGTTCCACAGTGTATATATGCGAGCCGCCACTGGTAGTTGTACACATTGAAGCCATGCCAAAAAAAGAAATACCACCATCATTCAGCCTCTAATGGTTTCCCGGTACCTTAGCTAGTCTATATATATAATTAGTTTTGATTATTGCCATCTCCTGGGTAGTATCAAAGGACAATTGATGAAATGGTTCAGAAATTGCGTCTTGTCAACTTCAACAGCTAATTTTCATTAAGGGAAAAAACACACACACTATAATACGGTGCTGTTTATAAGAGACTTGTTAATCTCTTTTTTTAATGTTAATACTATACAATCATTCGTTATGATGGGAGAGAACACAATATATAAATTGAAATAGCTCAATTTTCAAAAATATTGATTTTTATTGCTGAAGGACATGTAGTTTCTCAGATTATATGCAGTTCAGGTAGATTGTTCTTATAAATACATAGAAGTTAAAATCTTGTGTTAGGTTATTCTTTGGCATTTCAGCAATCGATTTATTTATATCTTAAAGGCCCCTGAATTTTATAACAGCTGATTTTTCTTCTCTATACAGACCGTAGAAATGGCCAGCCGACTATTACTAGGTTCTGCCTTGCGCTCAATTTCCAACACAAAAAACTTTGGAAAGGTATTATTTTATAGTTAGTTAAAATAAAATCATTACTAATCCGCTATAGTTGTTTGTGATGGTTGCAAAGTTGAATTTAATCCCAGAGTATCAGTGGATCTTTTGAATGGTTTGAAAATGATTGGTTTGTACTAATGAAAATGAATTACTTTTGTTTCGTAGATGAAATACAATAAATTCAAACTGTTTATTTGTTAAATATATTTTGAATTATCCATGAGTTTTATTTAAAAGTAACAGTAGGTACTCCAGAATGAGTGGTGCTCACACACTTTAAGGAGGGAACAGTTACCATACCCCTATTTATTTGTTAATATTTAATGGGCATGCTTATAGTATTGAATTTATACTATTGTTTTATATTTATTGATTATTTGTGAAATACAATTTTGGTTAGAAAGGGTTTATAAAAAAATGCTGCCATTAAAGTGTTTTATTCTGTTGTCATTTGTGAATCTTGTTAATTATGAAAATATTTGCTGCAAATGGAGCATATGAAAGGCCTGGGCATATGTCAAGATAGTTCTGGTGAGCATTCTAATTGTTAGCTTCCACATTTGTGGTGAGCACAATTCTCTTCTTCTTTATTCAATTGCTTCACCCGGCTCACAGTAAGAAGAATAGACAGAACACCAAAGCTCGGTTGTCCCACAGATAAATAAAATTTCTTATGCAATCTTACTTCATTGTAAAATATTGGTTTATACTATAACTTATTTATAGTAATAAAATAGTATTCAATGGTCTTTCTATCTTTATAGCCTTGAATGTGTGGATGGGATTTTCTCCTTTTACAAATGTAAAATATTTTACGTCCATTGTCTACTAATGCTAACTATTTGCATAAACTCATAATAAAATTGATATTAAAAATTAGTCTGCTCACTCAGAAATTCAAAATTAAACCGAGTCTAGAAGATAAAAGTAATGGAATGTGTTGGGGAATGGTGAAAGGAAGATATGAATTCCATTGTAAGTGAGAAGACTCCTGTTAGAATGCCCTCCTACAGCCGCTATCTTGGCTGGCTATATGTAAAAACACCGATGCCAGTACACCGGTACTGCACAATTAAAGGGTTAATCACTGTTTTTAAGTTTTATCGGAGAAATGAAATTAATAGTGTATTTACACTAATTTTGTCCTCTGTTTATAATTATTTTGTGTGTTACTATGTTGAGAGAATGTTTGATGGCATTTGCTGTAAATAGTCCATTCAAATTATTAAATATTTATCAATTGTTTTATTTTGATTAGGTACCAAAAAGATGGCGTGCTACAGTAGCATCAAGATCGCTGGACGAGCTGCTAGTGAATTGCCCCCCTACTCAGACTACTACTCTGGATAATGGTCTTCGAGTAGCGACTGAGGATACTGGTGAGCCTACAGCTACTATAGGCCTCTGGATCGATGCTGGCTCTCGCTGTGAAAATGAAGACAACAATGGCGTGGCACATTTCCTTGAGCATATGGCTTTTAAGGTACATAATTATATATTTCTGGACTTATTTATTTGCCTTTTAGATTTCTATAAAATCTGAAATATTAACATTACTGAAATTATTTACACAAATGACTTGAAGGGAACTATTTTATTCGACCCAAACATAATTAGGCATTTTTATGTCTGTCCATTTATGTACAGATGGACCCAGTCCTCAGCCACCACTACCGTTTATGACCATTCCACATAGTTGTATTAGATGCCATGACATTTGTGGATGCTTAACTTCTGCAAGCCCTCCTCCAGGTTATTAACACGTTAATCGCCATGTCATTCATATATGTCTGACGTACGCGATTTGTAGAAGGCCACGTCAATCACAGATGTCCGACGCAAACGATACATTTGCATTATGTTTCGAAAGCTTGGCCTATCAGGAACAAAACTTGAAAATTTCTTGGCTTACTACAAACAATAAAATGAAATAAACATAGTTATATAATGGTATATTGTTTCAGTTGAAAAAAGTTTTTGAAAAAAAATTGTTGTGAAAATTTTTCTGATATTATTGTGGAGATTAAGGCGTTAAGAAAATATTGCCTGGGCGAACCTCTTTTCCTACTTCTTCCTTGACCACCATAAACATCTTCTGGGCAGTCTTATTAGTTTCATTCTTTTCAAATTTCCCAACCACTGCAGTATACCATCTGGCAGCCAATGTTGGGCATTACTCAAGTAAATTTTTACTCTAGTATTAATCATGAGTGAAAATTTAATCATTACTCATCACTCATTAATCACACATAAATTTTTCACTCATCATTCATCACTCTCATAAATGAGTGATTACTTTTAATTATTACTCATCGCTTTTCACTCGTTTTTCCTATGAGTGAAACTATAATCCCCTTCCTTTTTCCTTTACAATAACAAACTACCTATTCCAGTTGGAACCTGCACTGTTAATCTTCTTGAATATTAGTCAGTCAGTCCTCACTAGACAGTGAAACAAATACATTTTAGTGACAATGTCTTTCTCTGTGCCAATACCAAGCCGGTCAGAAAGCAGTGCTGTTAATACCTGCGATTCATCTGATGAAGAAAGGGAAAGCTCTACTGCATTAAATATCACAATTTTAGACGGTAAATTCTTTAAATTAAAATCTATTAATGGTAAAATTTGTATCGGTACTTGCATGCTTTGCCTCCCTAAAGTTGTAGAAATTAAGGGTTACGGGACATCTTCTACAAATTTTAGGTCCCATTTGCAAAGAAGACACGGCATGGAAACCGTAATTGAATATAAAGAATATGCTAAAAATATTAAGGAAAGTAATGTAGGGAGAAGCCACATTACTGCTCTTTCAAATTCTTCAAAAAGAAGTAAAAATAACCCCTCAGCTTCAAATAAAAAAAGGGAAAAGTTCAATGAAGCAGTAGTAAAATTTATTATTGATGGTATGGTCCCTTTACGGATTGTTGAAAAAATATTTCAAGGAAATGTTTAGTGTGCTTGAAATTGAAAACACTGGTGTAGACATCTTTAGTCGTCGTACTTTGGGGAGGAAGATAGATGACTATAATTTACTGTGTGAACAAAAAATAAAGGTTATATGTGCAGAAACTACTTACATTTGTACAGCTTGTGATATTTGGTCGGGAGGAAAAAGAAGTTTCTTGGGTGTTACGATGCACTGGATATCAGAAAAATATCAAAGGAAATCTTTTGCTTTGGCTTGTCGTCGTTTTCGTAACACTCATTCAGCTGAACGAATTGCTTTATTATTAAAACAAATATATGATCACTTTGGATTGTCAAACAGTAAGATTGTTGCTACGATTACAGACAATGCTAGTAATTTTATAAAAGTTTTCCGAATTTATGGAGTGAAAAGTAGACTAATTCATTGTGAATCAAGCAATTATATTTTTTCCAATGAGCCACTTACAAGCGTTGATTCTTCCGATAGTGAACACGATAACAATGATGCAAATGAAACCAATGTTAATACTAGTGATTTATCAAGATTTTTATCATATCCCATCAGATGTTGTACTCACACTTTAAGTTTATGTGTTTCAAAGGATGGTATTAAGGCTATCCAAACTAATGAAGAGATGTCAATTATTCATAATAATGTACTAAAAAAATGTAATCTGCTATGGAAATCTGCTGCGAGACCCAAAACAGCAGAAATTATTTTTGATATCTTGGGCCATAGTCTTTCACGCCCTATTGAAACTAGATGGAATTCTCTGTACGGCAGTTTAAAAGAAATAGCTGCCATGAAAGCTAAAAGTTCCCATCTTTGCACGGCTTTGAATTTAAAATATGCATTAAATGAAGAAGATTCTCGCTACATTACTGAACACCTTGAATGCACAAAACCGTTCGCCGATTTGATAGACATTTTGCAAGCCGAAAATAATATTTTCTTCGGAATTTTATTACCATCTCTACTTTCTTTAAACAATAAACTGCAAATTTTGTTTAAACGTGACTTTATTCATTGCGGACCTTTGGTTGGTGCTTTGCAAGCAAGTGTTCGACAACGATTTGAAGAATTATTCTCGTTCAACATTGAACTCTCTCAAAAGGCGGCTATTGCAGCATTTTCCTACCCAAGATTCAAAAGGAGGTGGTTGCAGAGTGTACCTGTATCCTAACGCGATTATTTACAAAATATGTTTAAAGATGCAGTTACTTTAGAAAATCCCGAATTTCAAACAGTCGTTCTTGATACTACTAACACACAAGAAGATGATGCATTTTTTGATTTTGAAGAATCCTCACTTACATCCGTTCCATTTTCCAATTTATCGTCAATTGAACTACAAATACAGCAGTATTTCAATGACCCGTCAAGAGATTTAGAAAGTTTGGAGAAATATCCAGTTATAAAAAGGACTTTTTACAAGTTCAACACTCCGTTGCCTTCTTCCACCCCTGTAGAAAGGCTTTTCTCTTATGCCACTATGACAAATTTACCGAAAGCAAATAAACTGGCAGATAGCTTCTTTGAAAAAAGGGTAATTCTTAAGGCAAATATGGCATCACTTGATTGAAAGCCCTTTTTAGTGTATTTCTCTATTACTGATACAATTGTTGTATTATTAAAATACAACTCCAATAGCTTAATTTTTTTTTTTAACATAATATTATTTTAGAAGAAGAAATGTTATATTTATTTTATTGGGCTGTTAGACAATCATTTGATTTTTTTTTTTTTTTTTTTATCTTATAATATTATTATGAGAAGTTATAATTTGTTTTGTTTAATTAATATATTGTGCTAAAAAATAACTTTTTTGTTTTTAAATCATTACTCATGGTAGTTAAATGAGTGATGAGTGATGAACTCATGGTTTAAAACTAAGAGTGATCACTCATCACTCATAAACATAAGAGTAATGAGTGAAGATCGATCACTCATTACTCATGAACATGAGAGTAAAGAGTGATTTAATCATACTTTTTCTCTTGGTCATAGAAGTGATTACTCATTAATCATCACTCATTTACTCGAGTAATTGCCCAACACTGCTGGCAGCACAGTCAATGCCAGGTTCTCTATACAATTCCATTAGTCATGCAGTATAAGTACTACCCTTTAAAAACTCCTCATATAACTTGCGGGACTCTTCTTTCCCTGGCCAGAAATTGCTTCCTTTTTTTTCTTTTGGCCAAATTTCATGGCCATGGATCTAATTACTACGATTAACAGTTCAGATCTCTGTTAAGGAATGTAAGATTTATGAATATTTTCCATATGGTTGTGATAGTATAGTTTCCCAAGAGGTGTCCACACATTTTAACAGGATCATATATTGATAGCAAACATTTTCTACCTT
The DNA here is from genome assembly GCA_019009955.1 of Riptortus pedestris. Classification (NCBI taxonomy): domain Eukaryota; kingdom Metazoa; phylum Arthropoda; class Insecta; order Hemiptera; family Alydidae; genus Riptortus; species Riptortus pedestris. The sequence continues at coordinate 19,736,666 of CM032229.1, forward strand.
TACTCAACCGACCATTAGCCCTTTATAAGGCAAATTTTGCTGGATTATCAAAAAAATGTCTGCTTTGGACGACCGAATATTCAGGAATAATTCCTTGTTTTCTCCTGACATCCTTGTAACTATTTTAGTCCTCTCAGTCCGAGTTTGAATGAGCATGGGAGGAGGCCTTGCTAGCATGCATTGCCCTACAAAGGGTTAGGAGTTAGACCTCATGGATTTTGATTTGATGGCATATTTTCATTAATATGAGCTTACTATATTTATGGCCACATCCAAAGTGCAGTTTCGTCACACTCTAATTTAGTTTGGGGCAGATACATTCCTGAAGAAGACTTGTAATGAAATTATGAAGTAAAGTTGCATTGCTTAAGTTTACCGAGCTAAGCTACTACCACCCTAACATACCTTGAGAGGTAAGTCAGTAACAATGGTACGGCTGGTTGTGATTTATGTAATTTGCTAGCATTTTACATGCTACTTGAATTTTGAATGAACAACCCCACTACCAGTGTTGAATAGGTTATAGTGAGTTTATACTTATAAATTGTTAATTTTTTTTCTTGGAATTTTGATTTTTTTTTTAAATCCCAACAAATTAGAACAAAAACTAATTATTACAAAATAAACCAGGAGCAAAACTTGAACTAAACAATGGATGCCTAACCTTCTTAAATGGAGCATGAGGTAGCAGAACCTAGTTGCTATACAGCCTAATATAGCACGTAAATTACAATAACATAGGGTGAATAAAACACTTGCAGATATAGCAAAGGTTATATGGATACAAGATGGATGAAAAACCTGGACTCTTATTTATTTTTAGCCTTAACTAGAAATGAATTTTGGATTTTTTTAATGAATCAATCAAATCAGCCAAATGAATTTTAGTCTTTTATTTTGCTACTCTGTTATACTCATTTACCATACAAGGTAACCTACACTACTTTTTGTGTAAAATACCATTGTTTCCTTAAATTTATTTACAAACAGACAGACTCTTTAAAATAAAAAAAAAAAATTCTCCTTATTTGATTTTCAGGAAAGAAAGAATTATTTCAGAATATTTTTGACAAATAACAGCCCATTGGTTATACTATAAACTATGTACACCGACTTGTAATTTGTTCATTATTTGGTGCATATTTTATTAAACTACTCAATAAATTGTCTTTTGCCAGCAAGGGACTTTTTAATACAAAAATGTGAATTACTTATTTATGGCCTGATGTAAAAAATGGGTAGCTAATTCACTATATTAGAAATTTACCCAGATTATGGATTCAATTTAATTGAGAAACAGATGAACCCCTCCCTTGTATCACTAGCTAGCACCAAGTCTTAATTTATTACATCAAATTTCTCTCTAAATATCTTTTTAGTTTCCTTCTCAAAAACCATTAGATATTGTGTTATTTTGAGTAGCTGTTATTGAGTAAGACTTGTTATATTCTTATAAGCCAAGGGTGGTTTAACTTTTAGTACCCTTGGGTCTTGAACCTATTGAGTAGACAATGCTAAAAACAAATTAAGCTAAAACTTCTACATTTCTTTCAAAGCAGTGTATTTTTTTATATTCAATTAATACCTAAATTGTATAATGTATCATGAGAGTAATATCTTTATTATATTCCTTTTAGGGTACTGCCAAGAGGTCGCAGGTAGACTTAGAATTGGAAGTTGAAAATATGGGTGCCCACTTGAATGCATACACTTCCAGAGAACAAACTGTTTTTTATGCCAAATGTCTTAGCAAAGATGTACCAAAAGCTCTTGAAATTCTATCTGATATTCTACAGAATTCTCAGCTCGGTATGTACTAGACATTTTGTGTTCGAAAACTAAGTAAAATGTGTCTTCAGTTGTTTAAAAAAATTCTTTAAGATTTTTTATAGTGTAACATGGAAAAAAAAATCCTTATTTACTTTTTTATTTATTTATTAACGTCCACTTTTTGCAACTAAGGCTAATTGGGACTGGTTATCTACAGGTTACCACTCTTTTCTAGACAGGGTGGCAATATGGATTTCATTTAATTAGTTCATTACTAAATAAATTCCCAATGCAACCTTTTTAATCAACGGTTTTTGGCGGGCTGCACAGAAAAAAAAATTTACATATATATATATATATATATAAATATATATATATATATATTATATATTAAATAAATATATATATAATATATATATATATATATATATATATAAAATTGTAACCTCTGTCTGTACATTGATTTTTTTCGCGAAATTTCACAATAACTTTCCGTTTCACATGTCATAGACACCATAACTGCATTTTGTTTCTTTCATGTCTGTTTGTTTGTTACCTTTTCACGCATTAATGGCTGAACCAAATTTTATGAAACTTGGTATGTATATTACTACTAACCCAACTTAGACTTTAGGCTATGTTAAAGTTCTCTTGTTCTCTGAGACGAACAGGAGTGGGAGTTATAAGGGAGGCCTGAAATTAAAAATTGTGATATTTCGTTTCCTATTGCTTTTACAGCAAATATACACATTATAAAAGTTGTTTATTTTGTTATTTGGAGTAACTTATGTTATATACACTTTTGTCGTGTACCTAAGTATAAATGAGTTATACGTTAAAAACTACAGCAGAAGTCAACAATTTTATTTGTCACAAAAGACTCAACCGAACTAAACAAAACTCGGTATGTGAATTAGCATTAACTCCACCATGATAATAAGCTGTACCAACATTTCTAGGGACAAGCAGGAGTGGGGGTTGTAAGGGAGGCCTGAAATTAAAAATAGCGATATTTCGTTTCCTATTGGTTTTTCGGTGACATGTACATGACAAAAATTTGTTTATTCTGTTATTTAGAGTAACATTTATTATATTCACTTTTGTTTTATAGCAACGTATAAACGTGATATACACTAAAAACTAAAGTGGGAGCCAACTATTTTATTGGGTACTAACGTTTAAACCTAACTGAACAAAACTCGGTATGAGAATTAGCAATAATTCTACCATGATCATAAGCTATATTAAAATTTTTAGTTCGAAACGGGAGTAGGGGTTATAAGGGAGGCCTGAAATAAAAATAAAATAAATAAAAATTCTATTTGTTTTTTGGCCATCGTGCACATAACAAAAGTTGTTTACTTTTTCATTTAGAGTAACTTTTGTATTAGAATTTTTTTTTTGTAAACTAAGGTATGAAGCAAGTAATGTGCATAGAAATATTGATGTGCTCAACAATTCTTTCCAATTTGAACTACCCAGGCATCTCACTTGGATAAATTAATTCAAATCTATGTTAATATTTCATTCTTAATAATTCAATCCTATATTAAGTAATATGCCAGTAACATATTGCACCAAGTAAAGTATACTGCCCCCTCCCCTTCTCTTCTTCCAAACATTAATTCATGAAAAACGCCAGTTTGCCCTTTAGTGTATTTAATGTTTTATTTAATTAAAATGTCAAAAGTATTTGAAAAAACATTTTTAGTATTGTGAAGATAATGTAATCAGGTTTGTTATTATAATTTATTGTATTACAGGATTCAGGCCCTAAATGAGTTGGCACCACTGGGCATAGCGAGGTATGGGGTGGGGGTTACTTCCTTTGTCGTATCTGTTCTTCTGTTTCTCTGCCGACCCCATATTAGTTTCTGTTTACATGATAATTGATGCTTACACTTTTTATTGTGAACATCAATAAGCCCGTTATGGCATTCATACTAGATTGCAGCGCAGTCTACCATTGTCCAAAGCAGGGATTGTAAGAGCGATATAATATTAACATTACTCCCATTGTGAATATAGTTCTGAACATTATAAGTATCAGTGTATTCACAATGGGAGCATTGTTAATAATTATTCACCTCTCCACCGATTGCACCGCCCTCCTTCATCAAGACCGCAGCTCAGAAGGAAGAATGTGCTCTAGTATCCTTTGATTTTATTCCTTTTCATAATCATACAAGGTGTTCTATTGGATGGACATAATCTGCGATGGATACTTCAATGAATAAACATCTCATGGCAATAAGAGTTAAGATTGCAATATATTAATGTATGAATTGTCAGTATTTTAAAGCATTTTGGGTATAAATTATTTTGTCTCAACTGAAGTACATGAATATGAATATTTATTGGTACTTATTTTATTCTTTATATACTTATTTTATTTTATTCTTTATATACTTATTTTATTTTATTCTTTATATACTTTATGTACTTATTTTATTTATATTTATTTAAAATTATTTTATTCTTATCTTGTATATATAATTTATTTCATTTAATATACTTACATACTTATTATTAATGTGTCCTTCCTAAGTTGTCATATTTTTTTACAAAGTGACGTAAAATTATTTTCCCATCACTGGAACATTTTTCTGCTAAGGTATTTATTATAAACCGTCTGTCACGCATCTCCCACGAGAACTTAACAATTGTCATGCAAAAGCCATGTGTTTTACTGAAATCCAAAAACGAAAAAAATATAAATAACTCATTTATTTTAGTTCTTGGAGTAAAGGCGAATGTACAGAACAAAAATTTATTAGTAACAATTATATATATACATTAATATATACATGTATATATGTATATATATATATATATATATATATATATACACTAGCTAAGGTACCCGGCTTTGCTCAGGAATTCATTTGAGACTGAATGAAAATGGTATTTTTTTGGCAAGGCTTTACTTTCCATAATGTTTTGACATTCCCTGTCCCAGTGCCTAGGATTTATTCCCGTTGTTGCTGTGGATTTGTTAGTAATGAAATTATTTGTTCTGTAAGGTTTCACTGTCTTCAATATTTCCCGTCTCCTATGTATGTAGTTTTTTTTAAATAAAGTAATGGACCATATAACTCATAATTATAGAAAGTATTCTGTCATCCAAACCATGTATGAATAAAATTTCTTTTCCCTTGATGCGGTACAAATCCCAACGGTGACAGCTGTTTTAGGTACGTCATAACTGCCAATAAAAGTACTCTTTTGAAAGTCTCGATTGTAAACTGTATATTCATATTTGTACATAGCGTGTTCAGTAAATACATCATATATTAACGGAGCAGAGTTAATAAATACCAGAAATAACTGGGTGTACCTCCCCTACGGTCATTCTTTTAAATTATTTATGATTATTAAACAAATTCACATTTCTGAGAATAACACTACATTGCTAAAAGTGTAAGCATCAATTATCATGTAAACATAGACTAATATGGGAGCGGCAGAACAGATACGACAAAGGAAGTAATTCCCAATCCACACCTCCCTAGGCTCAGTAGTGCCAACTCATTTAGGATTTCAATCCTGTAATACATTAAATTATATTAACAAATCTGATTACATTATCTTCACAATATGAAAAATGTTTGTTCAAATTTTTTTGACATTTTAATTAAATAAGCATTAATTACACTTAAAGGCTAACTGGCGTTTCTCATAAATTAATGTTTGGGAGAAGAGAAGGGGAGGGGACAGTATACTTTACTTGGTGCAATCTGTTACTGAGTTAAAAAAATAATATAGATTTGAATGATTAAGGATAAAATTTTAAAATGGATTTGAATTAATTTATACAGTTGACGTACCTGGGTAGTTCATATTGGAAAGAATTGTTGAGCATGTTAATATGTCTACGCAAATTAGTTGCTTAATACCTTATTTTACAAAAAAAAAAATTATAAAACAAAAATTACTCTAAATGAAAAAGTAAACAGCTTTTGTTATGTGCACGATTGCTGAAAAACAAATAGAAAATGAAATATAGCGAATTTTTTATTTCATTGCTCCCTCATAACTCCCACTCCCGTTTAGACCTAAAAATTTTAATATAGCTTATAATCATGAAAAAATTAATGCTAATACACATACCGAGTTTTGCGTGACAAAATATGCACATAACAACAACTAACCCAGGTACCTCAACTGGATAAATTAATTCAAATCCATTTTAAAATTTTATTCTTAGTAATTCAAATCTATATTATTTTTTTAACTCAGTAACATATTGCACCAAGTAAAGTATACTGCCCCCCCCCCTTCTCTTCTTCCAAACATTAATTCATGAAAATCGCCAGTTTGCTCTTTAGTGTGTTTAATGTTTTATTTAATTAAAATGTCAGAAGTATTTGAAAAAACATTTTTAGTGTTGTGAAGATAATGTAATCAGGTTTATTATTATAATTTATTGTATTACAGGATTCAGGCCCTAAATGAGTTGGCACCACTGGGCATAGGGAGGTGTGGGGTGGGGGTTACTTCCTTTGTCGTATCTGTTCTTCCCCTTCTCTGCCGACCCCATATTAGTCTATGTTTACATGATAATTGATGCTTACACTTTTTATTGATTAGAGCGAATACAATTTATGGGTTTTTAAGTATGTTTATTTATGATCACTTACTAGATATATTTGAAATTACATTGTGTTACTTTGATCAATAAGCCTGTTATGTCATTCATACTAGATTGTAGCACAGCCTACCATTGTCCAAAGCATAGCAGGGATTGTAAGAGCGATATAATATTAACATTACTCCCATTGTGAATATAGTTCTGAACATTATAAGTATCAGTGTATTCACAATGGGAGCATTGTTAATAATTATTCACCTCTCCACCGATTGCACCGCCCTCCTTCATCAAGACCACAGCTCAGAAGGAAGAATGTGCTCTAGTATCCTTTGATTTTATTCCTTTTCATAATCATACTTGTGTTCTGTTGGATGGACATAATCTGCGATGGATACTTGAATGAATAAACCTATCATGACATTAAGAGTTAAGATTGCAATATATTAATGTATGAATTGTCTGTATTCTAAAGCATTTTAGGTATAAATTATTTTATCTCAACTGAAGTACATGAATATGAATATTTATTGGTACTTATTTTATTCTTTATATACTTATTTTATTTTATTCTTTATATACTTTATGTACTTATTTTATTTATATTTATTTAAAATTATTTTAGTCTTATCTTTTATATATAATTTATTTCATTTAATATACTTACATAATTATTATTAATGTGTCCTTCCTAAGTTGTCATATTTTTTTACAAAGTGACATAAAATTATTTTCCCATCACTGGAACATTTTTCTACTAAGGTATTTATAATAAACTGTCCATCACGCATCTCCCACGAGAACTTAACAATTATCATGCAAAAGCCATGTCTAGAAGGGTTTTACTGAAATCCAAAAACGAAAAAAATATAAATAACTCATTTATTTTAGTTTTTGGAGTAAAGGCAAATGTACAGAACAAAAATTTATTAGTAACAAGTATACATTTATATATATATACTAGCTAAGGTACCCGGCTTCGCTCGGGAATTCATTTGAGGCTGAATGAAGATGATATTTTTTTGGCAAGGCTTGACTTTGCACAATAATTTGACATTTAACCCGTCCAAATGTTATACGGGTTAATACCCGTCGTTTCTGTGGATTTGTTAATAATAAAATTAATTTTTTATGTAAGACTTCACTGTCCTCCATATTGTCATATTTCCCGTTTCCTGTGCATTGTGCATAGATTTGAATTATTAAGGACAAAATATTAACATACATTAAAATTAATTTTTCCTGGTACCTCACCCTGGTAGTTTATATTGAAAAAAATTGTTGAGCAAATTTCTCTAAATAACAAAATAAACAACTTTTGTTATGTGCATATTTGCCGAAACCCCAATAAGAAACGAAATATCACTATTATTAATTTCAGGCCTCCCTTATAACCCCCACTCCTGCCCGTCCCTAGAAATGTTAGTATGGCTTATTATAAGGAAGGCGTTAGTGCTAATTGACATACCGAGTTTGGTTTAGTTCGGTTGAGTTTTTTGTGCCAAATAAAATTGTTGACATCCGCAGTAGTTTTTAACCTATAACTCATATATGCTTAGGTATACGACAAAAGTGTATATAACAAAAGTTACTTCAAATAAAAAATAACAACTTTTTTTAACTGTATAATTGCTAAAAATGCAATAGAAAACAAAATACCACTATTTTTAAATTCAGGCCTCCCTTATAACTCCCACTCCTGCCCGTCCCTAGAAATGTTAGTATGGCTTATTATAATAATGAAAGCGTTAGTGCTAATGCACATACTGAGTTTTATTTATTTCGGTTGAGCCTTTGTCCCAAATAAAATTGTTCACTTCCGCTATACGTTTTAGCGTATATCTCGTTTATAATTCGGTATACGACAAAAGTGAATATGGTGAATATGAATATGGTGGTACAATATTTTGACATTCCCCGTAGATTTGAATTATTAAGGATAAAATTTTAAAATGGATTTGAATTAATTTATACAGGTGACGTACCTGGGTAGTTCATATTGGAAAGAATTGTTGAGCATGTCAATATGTCTACGCAAATTACTTGCTTCATACCTTATTTTTCAAAAAAAAAATTATAAAACAAAAGTTACTCTAAATGAAAAAGTAAACAGCTTTTGTTATGTGCACGATTGCCGAAAAGCAAATAGAAAATGAAATATAGCGAATTTTTTAATTCAGGGCTCCCTCATAACGGCCACTCCCGTTTGGACCTAAAAATTTTAATATAGCCTATAATCATGGAAAAATTAATGCTAATACACATACCGGGTTTTGCGTGACAAAACGTGCACATAACAATAGCTGTTAACTTTTGTTTTATACATTTTTTCTTATAACAATGTATGAAGCAAGTAATTTGCGTAGAAATATTGATGTGCTCAACAATTCTTTCCAATTTGAACTACCCAGGTACCTCACTTGGATAAATTAATTCAAATCTATGTTAATATTTCATTCTTAATAATTCAATCCTATGTTAAATAATAGGGCAGTAACATGGTATGTTTCTTTATGATCACTTACTTGATATATTTGAAATTACATTGTGTTACTTTGATCAATAAGCCTGTTATGGCATTCATACTAGATTTGCAGCGCAGTCTACCATTGTCCAAAGCAGGGATTGAAAGAGCGATATAATATTAACATTACTCCCATTGTGAATATAGTTCTGAACATTATAAGTAGCAGTGTATTCACAATGGGAGCATTGTTAATAATTATTCACCTCTCCACCGATTGCACCGCCCTCCTTCATCAAGACCGCAGCTCAGAAGGAAGAATGTGCTCTAGTATCCTTTGATTTTATTCCTTTTCATAATCATACTTGTGTTCTGTTGGATGGACATAATCTGCGATGGATACTTGAAAGAATAAACCTCTCATAACAATAAGAGTTAAGATTTCAATATATTAATGTATAAATTGTCTGTATTTTAAAGCATTTTAGGTATAAATTATTTTGTCTGAACTGAAGTACATGAATATGAATATTTATTGGTACTTATTTTATTTTATTCTTTATATACTTATTTTATTTATATCTATTTAAAATTATTTTATTTTTATCTATTATATATAATTTATTTAATATACTTACATACTTATTATTAATGTGTCCTTCCTAAGTTGTCATATTTTTTTAAAAAGTGACAAAAATTTTTTCTCATCACTGGAACATTTTTCTACTAAGGTATTTATTATAAACCGTCCGTCATGTATCTCCCGCGAGAACTTAACAATTGTCATGCAAAAGCCATGTCTAGGAGGGTTAAGTATCATATTGGACCAAGTAAAGTATACTGCCCCCCTCTTCTCTTCTTCCAAACATTAATTCTTGAAAAACGCCAGTTTGCCCTTTAGTGTATTTAATGTTTTATTTAATTAAAACGTCAAAAGTATTTGAAAAAACATTTTTAGTGTTGTGAAGATAATTTAATCAGATTTGTTAATATAATTTATTGTATTACAAGATTCAGATCCTAAATGAGTTGGCACCACTGGGCATAGGGAGGTGTGGGGGTAGGGGTTACTTCCTTTGTTGTATATTTTCTGCCGACCCCAATTTAGTCTATGTTTACATGATAATTGATGCTTACACTTTTAGCAATGTAGTGTTATTCTCAGGAATGTAAATTTGTTTAATGATCATAAATAAATAATTTAAAAGGATGAACGCTGGGGAGGTGCACCCGGTTATTTCTGGTATTTATTAACTCTGCTACGTTAATATATGATGAAACCACTATGTAAAAATATGAATATACAGTTTACAATCGAGACTTACAAAAGAGTATTTTTAATGGTGGTTATGACGTACCTAAAACAGCTGTCACCGTTGGGCTTTGTACCGCATCAAGGGAAAAGAAATTTTATTCATACATGGTTTGGATGACAGAATACTTTCTATAATTATGAGTTATATGGTCCATTACTTTATTTAAAAAAAACCACATGCATAGGAGACGGGAAATATAAAAATATTGAAGACAGTGAAACCTTACAGAACAAATAATTCCATTATTAACAAATCCACAGCAACAACGGGAATAAATCCTAAACACTGGGCCAGGGAATGTCAAAACATTATGGAAAAATACCATCTTCATTCAGTCTCAAATGAATTCCTGGGCAAAGCCGGGTACCTTAGATAGTATATATATATATATATATATATATATATATATATATATATATATTTATTTATTTATATTTATAACAATATATTCAGTGGTGATAGTCTATAAAATAAATTCAATTTTAGAAATGCTTGGCTGGACGCATAAACATGTTTAAAGGGCCGAACGTTGCTCATCCTTGTATTAAGCTATTAGTATATCATACTTTTGATGCCTTTATGATTATAATCAGTTTATTTAATATTTTTGTTGTGTTTGCCAAAAAATACATTTTTGAAATGTTATTATTTATCCTTGCATACTTAGTGGTTAGTTGTCTATATGTATTATTTCCAAAACAAGTATTTTGTGATATAACAGTTGCTTTAAAAGCAAATATACTTTATAGGATATATGACACTGAGGAAGCATTCATCTTCGTCAAATACTTACAATAAAGAATTTGATTAAAAATTGGACTAATTCTGATGGAAGTTACAAATGGTCTCATGAAAATTGTATGCTTTGAAATATATTTATCATTCAAGTAATTTATTTGAATTAAAAATGGAATATAAGTAAAAAAAAAATTATATACCATTTAATTGCCGAGTTAAAATTGGATTTAAAGATTCCAAATTAAATACTCGTTATGAAAATGATGCCTGAAAAGTCTACATGCTTAGTGTTTAGTGTGTTGTAGTTGGCATCACTTAATAAATATCATATTCATGTGGTCAGCTTGACTCAACCCCTACCATATTGTGTCGCATTATAGACCAATGATTGCCACTTTGTTAATGAAGTAGCTATTCAATTACCTCACCATGTTGTGGGTACCTAACTAGGGAAGTTATAAAAGTGCAACTCCAAAGCTCGGTGACCATCTAGCTGAATTAAACTTTGACTGCTATCCCAGGATTTGAACTTGGGATCTCTTGCACATCAGCCCAATACAGGTTACTGCACCATCACTCACCAATTTTTTTAATAAAGCTATTTAAATTAAAATGAAAAACAAATATGAATAGTATCTTTTATATACTATGATAGTGGATTTAAATTTACTATTAATGGATTGCATAAAGATTTGAATTTATGTTTTATTTGTAGCCGATGCAAAAATTGAACAGGAGAGGGGTGTTATACTTCGAGAAATGCAGGAAGTTGAAACTAATCTTCAGGAAGTTGTATTCGATCATCTTCATGCTACAGCATTTCAAGGCACTCCTCTAGGCCGAACTATTCTTGGCCCCACCAAGAATATCAAGTATGTTCATCAAAATATTATTTTTAACTCATTCGGTATATTATCTATGACAGACCGCCAACTTGAGATAAGTTATTAAGTGAATTTTCAAAGCTAACAAAAATTATAGCAGGGGATAAAAGTTGTGAAATTCCTCAATATATCTTTTATTAGAAAGTTGCCTTTCAACATCAATTATCCTCAGTCAATCTTTCAATGCTTACCCATTGAACACATCAAGTCGATCAACAACTTAACTCTCATGGCCAATCTGACCCCCTAAAACCTCAGAACCTTAGAATAGTAGATGGGTTACAATTAATTATTTAACAACATTTTTCCTTTTACAAGGAGTAAATACCTTAAATGTTAAACTCTTGCAACGTGTACTCCAACCTTTTAAATAACCTTAAATGTTAAACTCTTGCAACGTGTACTCCAACATAGTAAATATTAGATTGTGGAAGTTAACAAGAAAACGTTATTTTTCAATCCATAAATACATTTTTTCTTACCTCTATATAATAGGGCATATCTCTACAATAACTAGCTTAATTCATCATTTCAAGACATACAGGACGATTAATTGTTTAAAATGTGAAATCCTTCATACAACAAATTGGGTTTTATCACTTAATACTTAATTAACCCTTCTTTATCCCTTGAGGGAGCTTGAAAACTTGTAATTTTCTTTCAAGTCTATGGTCATTTGAAGTAATTTCATTATTGAAAAGTTATTTATTAACTTCCAGTTAGTGCTATACGGCTAATTCAATTCGGACGGGTTATCTACAGGTTACTACCCTTTTCTAACCAGGGGGCAAAGGATTTTATTTAATGAGTTTGCCACTGAATAAATTCCTATTGCCCAGGCAGGAATCAAACTCTCCACTCAAGCTCTATGCTTTAACTCACATGGCTAACCTGAGCCTTATGAAATAATGAAATGCCCAAATTATCGAGTTAAAATTATTTGTTATGTTATCGGGGCTCATGTGAGTAGTTTTTTTTTACATTCTGTGTTTATATAAAAATGAATTATGGCACAAAGCATGTAGAGCGAAGGACTTGGAATTGAAGTGTTAATTATTCACTATTATACCTTCTGCCCATCGGTTGTGCTATGTGCATAATGAATGTGGGCCACCGATTAGTAGAATTAATATAAATAGTTTTTATAAAGATCGCTCTATTTTATTTTTTTAAAAACAGCTGATATTTTAAATTTTATTTATTGATAGCCAAGAGGAATACTGGTTAGTTTTTAGATTCTTAGTGAGCCTTGAGTTGTAATTTGATCTCATAATTTTATTTTTAGGTCCAAAAATGTCTCTTGGTTAGTAACGAATACATGAACCAATAATCAAATATTTTATCCTTTTAGGAGCATCTCTCGAAATGACCTCCTCGAATATATCAAAACCTACTACCGTCCATCAAGAATGGTCCTAGCTGGAGCTGGAGGTGTGAATCACGAAACATTAGTCAAAGCTGCCAATGAGCAGTTTGGCTGCATAAAACCCAATTATGACTGCGATGCTCCACCTCTCACTCCCTGCAGGTTTACAGGTATTTTCATGTTATTAACTACTAGCTTCGAAAATTTTACTATTAAGTTTATCCTAGCTATAAATTTGACCGTTTCAAATTTAAAAATGCTCTAATTGAAGGAATGTTTTGCATATTCCCTGATAATCATATGTATCTATTGTAAACCTAATGGCTGGTTGAGACTTATGAATTGTGGTTTTGTCATTCAAAGTAACCCTTAGGACATTTCAAATAAAAATATTTCATAGTTTCATGATTATGACGTATATTAATTACACTCAACAATAAAGACCATATTTGTTATTGGCAGAAATTACACCAGAAATAAGGGAGGTTTAGAGTTGGGAGTTGAAAATTCATAATATCTCCATTATTATGAGTCGATTCGAAAAATGTTATAGAACCAATCTTGTTCAAATATTGATGTTTTAGAATTGCTGATCTATACATTTTTTCGCAACTCAAATGTTATGTAATTCATACTTTCTGGTTTTCAGTCAGAATATATGGCGAGATACCACTAGAATGTCATACCAGCACACGGTACATCTGCTTAGTTTACAAAGCCCCTGAATTACAGACTTTTTTGAGTAACTGAGTGGTCACATCTATTTTCTTGTGCACATATAAATTATATCCATTTACAATTTTCATCTAGAAAATAATGTTTTGTATTAAGTTTAAAGCAGTTGTTTAAGTTGGTTTATTTATTTCTGTCAATAATGGTGTATATAATTGTTTCTTCTATACATTCTGTGTAGAACAGAAACCACAAGGAATTCATACTTCAATTTAGTTTTGGTATTGCTCTTATTTTGCACCACTTAATGCTTTCAAGTGTATCTAATATCTAAAAGTCTTAAAATTCTGCTGTTTGAAACATATCTCTCATTTGCATGTATAAAAATAATTTTATTGCCGCCTTGTGATATACAATGTTCCAATCCATAGGAAAATATAACTTCCTTGTGTACCGCCCTGTTAATTTTTTCTCATCTAACATAACTTGTATATTTTATTAAATTTTAATCATTTGATTTTGTTTATGAGTTTGAGCAGAAAACTATAAATTTATAGTATGAAATAATATGTGGATGAACAAAAGTAAATAACCCTTACATAAGAAGTTCTTACTTTTTTACAAATATTCTGAACATAATTATTTACATATTTGTTTCTTCTAATATCATGAATAAATAAGGTGTTAAAGAATTTATTTCAAGTTAGTGTATCTAAGATAGTTGGTCTTATTTGGTCCTCCTGATCCTTAAATTAACTTAATAATAATAATGTTTGAATGCACTGTGTTGGGATTTGTTTTTAAATGGCCTGTACATAACCTGCTGAGTTAGAGCTAGATGAATATGGGTCTATCTAGCACTAAATATATACATTTTCACAAAAGCAGGGCATTTTGTCCCCATGGACACAAATTATCCAGGTTATTCACCCAATCCATACTGAGTTTAGAAGTGAGGTTGTATTATCAAACCTTAATCAGGGCCTTAAGAATTTTGTAATTTGTTCATCATTTTATTGAACTTGAATTTTACATTTATTTTTCATATACTTACATTTTTGGTAAATATATATTATACTTGAATTGATAAAAACAAATTATCGTAATACGTTTTCTATTTTTTTGTAGGTTCCGAAATCCGAGTTCGTGATGATGCAATGCCTGTAGCCCACGTTGCAGTTGCTGTAGAAAGCTGTGGTTGGGAGAGCGCAGACAACATTCCTTTGATGATTGCCAACACGCTGATTGGAGCATGGGACAGGGTCCATGGGAGCGGGTCGGGCAATGCTAGTCGGCTGGCCATCGCATGCAGCACTGACCAACTAGCCCACTCATTCCAGTCATTTAACACCTGCTACAAAGACACTGGCCTCTGGGGCATCTATTTCGTTGCACCATCCTTATCATTAGAGGTCAGCTATATTCAATTTACAAATGTTATATCGAGTGTACTTTCATCCAAAATGAGTTGTGTGCTAATAGTTAAAGCCGATCTTCTTTTAGAACATGAATGAACATTTTGAAGCCTAACTTAACTTGACATAAAGACATATTATTTTTAACTTGTGGTTCTTTAACCTAGTAACATTTTTTTTAAGTGGCAAGTTCGGTCTCACCTTGGGTAGAAAAGGGTGGTGAAAAGTAGATGTTAATAAATAATAATATTTTTAATGGGTTTGAGAGCAGCAGAGATAGAGGATTAGAAGTAACCTGAATTTTTATGGAGACCATCAATATTATTCAGCACATGTAATGACACAAGTCAAGAGAATTGAGCCTAGTACGCTCGTTTATGATACACTCCATGGACGGACAAGCTCTTAAATGGCTTATGATCTGAGATCTGAGAAGTGCACTTGTGTTGGTCTCTGGAAATAGGGGACCCTAGCTGCTGATCATACTGAATGGTGGCAGAGGTCCACATACTACAGGAGCTCTTAAAGAAGCTAAAGAGTTAGTTAAAGAAACTGATCTAGTTCTTTTGCTCACCATGGTGTGAGCCTTCATTCTAGTTCTGGTGCCACCTACTCGATAAAAAAATGCATCACCGACATACTATCCTGAATTTGTTAATAAACTTACTTCAGTATATTTGGTCCCTTTTAATCCAATATAAAAATATTATAACATCAACAGAATACTCAGGCTTCGTAATAATTAAGATTAATGAATTGTAACTAATTAAAAAACAACATAACAAATCAAAACAATCAGTATCGGAATAAAAAAAATACATTGAGGCAACTGTTTAATTGTTATTTCTTTTGGACTTTGGTTTAAATAATGTGCAAAAGTAATGATGATGTTACTTAGTAATTAAAGCCATTTCTTTTTATAGTAAAAGATACATCTGTTTAGTTGTCAATTATTTTCAAATAAAATATATTTGTTTTAAAAAGAGTTGATCATAGACAGGAACTCTGGAAGTTCTAGTACTCCAATTGTAATCAAGTCTTGTCAATTTTAATGAACCTGAAGTTCTTTCATTTAGGAAGAGATATTTATATTGCTCTTTATAAAGGTCTGTTGCCTCTCAAAAAGATGTCGGAAACTGAAAAAGGGTATAGGATCTCATTATTTTGTTAACAGGTACTAGGATGTTTTGGTTGACATTAACCTCATTTTATTATGATGCCCTTCATGGACAGTCATCTATGTATACACCAAATTTTATTTACCATTTTTGATTATGAAAAATGTCTTTGCTATGTAATTTTATTGAGTAATATTCAACATTGCTGATAAAACAACTTTTTTAAAAATAAACCTTGCAGATGATAACATTTTTGAAGTCAAATAGGATTCAACCTAGAAAACTTGATACTTGATAGTTTTTGTAAATCATTTCAAAATAATTCATCAAAATTTATGATTTCTTTACTTAAAATCTAATGAAATTATTGATGGAGTTGTACACTGATTAATTCTTATATTTCTCAGGATGTATTGTTTAACGTTCAATCAGAATGGATGCGACTTTGCACATCACTTAGTGATGCTGAAGTCGAGAGGGCCAAGAATCGGTTGAAGACCAACATGCTTCTCCAGTTAGATGGTACTACACCAATCTGCGAGGACATTGGTCGCCAAATGCTCTGCTATGGAAGGAGGATCCCTCTTCACGAACTCGAGGAGAGGATTAATGTAAGCATTATCGTACACAATAACCTTCTCTATATTCACTCTTTTCTTCAAAAACTTGAAGAAATGTTGAACTTTTTTTTTTCATTGCTTATTTTTACTTTTCCTAAATTCATGCAATTTTTTGAGTGCGTCCATAAGTTTTTCACAAGGCCTTCTCTAGTGTAATATATCGTTGGAAAGATACTTTAAAAATATATTCAAAAAGCTTTTGAATTTCTATACCTAAAATGGCGGCCTAAGTTGGCATTTTTGTTCCCTCCCTGTCACATCTATAGCATAGCATTATAAGTGTATTGCAAGAAAACTATTTAGATTATCATGAATTCCACCTTGTTTTTATAGTCTTTCTTTTCGGGGCTTAGGCTTAAAAGTTAAGCCGTTGGTCTTAATCTCACTTGATAAACCTAGAGTCATAGGTTAGATTTCCATGTGGGCATTAGGAATTTATTTAGCGATAAACTCATTAAATAAAATTCCCAGTTAGCTGTAATAGCACAAAGTGGGTGTTAATAAATAACTTATTTTATAATAAAATTACTTCAAATGACAGTGGACTTGCAAGAGAATTACAAGTTTTCAAACAGAAATAAATCGAGATTAATTAACCATTAAGGGACAAAACCCTTTCTAAATAAAATCTTTAATACTTAATATATGGTTTTAGAAAGAGGGAGTGTTTTAAATGTATTTGTTATTTATAGATATTTAGTTTGTTCCATTTGAGAATTATAAATTGCCTAGAGCCTCCTGGCTCTCTTAGCTTGTCCAGGAGCCAAACCCCACTGGTTAGATTTTGAACCCTTGCACGAAACTTTTCTTTTTCTTTATTAGTACATACAAATAATAGGAATAGAATAAGGAAAATCTATTCCTAGAATAAGGCCTTGTTGAAAAGTGTTACAGACTATATCATAAGTGAATTTCCACCCAATACTTGGCCAAATTTATTACCTTTAATATTCCATAAACATTGATTAGGCCTATATAATCTTGATGTTATTGTTTTAACTCTTCAGATTTTTACATTATGTTTACTTATTTTAGTTATGTATAGCATATCAGACTTAATTAAGCATTAACTTATTTGCCTATTATCTTTGCAGCTTGTGACAGCACAGAACGTTCAAGATGTGATGATGAAATATATTTACGACCGTTGCCCAGCTGTTGCTGCTGTCGGGCCAGTCGAAGGATTACCCGATTACACTAGAGTCAGGGCAGGAATGTACTGGCTCAGGTTGTAATGTGTAGCTCCAAGCCATTAGATAATGTCATTATCCGCTCCTCAACGTTATATATATGTACAGCAGCTCTATGATTGTTAATAAATTGTAATAATTCCTCTGTTCATTTTGTGTTGTAATTTTTATTTATTGTAATAAATTTTTTTTTGTTTTTTTTCTGACTTGTTTTATTTACCACTCTGTTCTTAGTATGACAAATATTTTCATATTGAGTTGGGTAAAAGGAGCTTTTTATAGTAAACTTTATTGCGTTATGATTGATTCTATTTGTTTTGAGAGTTAAGACTTATCCTGAAATGGGATATAAAATGTTCACCCATTTTTTATTAGATATTTAATAATGAATTAGGGGCTGTGGTTAGCCGAATGAGTTAATGCATTGGTCCTAATCTCACTTGGTAAACCTAGAGTCTTGAGTTCGAGTGTTGCCTGGGCATTGGGAATTTATTTAGTAATGAACTAATTAAATGAAATCCATATTGCCACCCTGGCTAGAAAAGGGTGGCAACCTCTAGATAACTCGTCCCAATTAGCCTTAGTAGCACAAAGTAGACATTTATAAAAGCAATACACAATAATAATGAATTGTTGTAAAACAGAATGACTTTGCAAGCCCATTCAACATAAAAGAAAAAGATTTATTATTTCTGATGAATTACAACTGGGTACCACCATATTTATTTTTATATATTATATTTTTTTGTGAAATAATTATGTTGTAATTGTCAGTTTAGCCCCCCCCCCCCCAAAAAAAATAAAGAAAAAAAATTGAAACCCTTTCACTGTCAAATATTCAGGGAATCGAACTCGCCATTTAAGGTTTACACCTTAACTTAACATGGCTAACCTGAGCTCCAGTAGCAATAATAATTATTATTTTTTAGTAATTGTATATTTTTTTAATTTGTTAGGTGCATTAAGTGGAACATAAGTTTCACTGTTATTTTTATTTATTAGCATCCACGTTTTTGCTACTAAGGCTAATCGGGGGGACAAGTTATCTACAGGTTACCATCCTTTTCTAGCCAGGGTGGGACTAAATAACTTTATATTCATTTTTATCCCTTGAAGTTAATCTTCTGAAAGTCAGAAACAGATCTCATCCTTTTTTTCTGTTCCTTTAGGACTTTCGAAAATCATAAATAGCTAGTAATAAAAATTTAGCTTCCAGTTTTTTCAAATAGTAGCCCGCAAATTCCAAATTAAAAATAATTTACACAAGAGAAGAGGTAAATAAATTCTATTGAAAATGAATTTATTTTCTTCTAAAATTTATTTATCTAAGTTGAGGTATAATTGATGCCTTTGGTCTAAATTGAACCTTTTTATCAGTCAGCCTGTTCCAATAGCTATAAAAAAGTTTGATATTAATTAATCTATGTGAACTTTAAAAAATATTAGATAAATGCTTGGGTGTTGTTGAATAAATAAAACCATTTATTGTTATCATGTTGACTACAGGAACCGAGGTCATTCTTAGCCTAATTCTTTTTTGTTCAGTGATGTGTCATCACATACCCATTTTTTAAAATTCCAACTCTTTGTAACTATAAAGTGAAGTTTTACAGAGAGAGAGAGTTCTGTGGCTTAGGACTCATTTTACATTACATTGGAGACTCAGTGAACTACCTGAATTAGCTAACTGTTATTATGTTAATATGACTATAAATTAAATTAAAATTGTGAATGCTAATTATAAAAAGACCCATTGAGGATTAAACTTGGCCCAAAGATTACATCATCCATGATGATGGCCATGGGAGACCAAAGTCTCCCATGATTCAAGATAACCCTTCAGCCTCCTCCTCTAGTTGGCCAACTCCCGAAATGTTTAACTCATGGATTACGCCTAGTACTGGTGTCAATGCAATGGTCCTATTCTCTATCAGAATTTCCCGATACACTGGAAACTAATAACTAGGAATCATTTATTGCTAAGAAACAGAAACAGGCCTTCCTCAACCAATATAACTAAACGACAGATCAAGTGCTCCATAATCAGTGCCCAGTCAGCACATAAACAATAAGTATGCAAGATATGGATTTAAGACAAACTAATACTATACTATGTAGTACACAGTTATTACCAGTTGATTAAAAATTAAAAAAAGAATAAATATCCATATTCTGCCCGGTGTTGGTTAGTTGTTTTAAATTATGATAGTTGTTGATTGACAAAAAAGTACCCAACCAATCAAAAGATGAGTGTATTTTGTGCTAACAGTTTCGGACACCATTAGTATCCTTCAAAGCTACAGTTAATGAAAAGTTGTATAAGATATTTTTGGTCATAGTTCCATCAATAACTTTTTTCAAAAATTAGATAAGAAGAGCAAAAGAAAAACATTTTGAATTTGTGCAAGTTCAAAATTATTGAATTAAAAGAAGAAAAAAAAATACAAGTGAATGAAAGTAAAGACTAAAATAAAAATAATAAATATATTACATACCAATAGTTAACAGAGAGAGCAGAAAGATATTGTCTCATAGTATTGATTGGTCAAATCTTAAATGAGAAATGGAATGGGTTTAGAAAAAATAAAAATGATTGAGGTGTAATATTTTTAAAATGTGCTCATATGTGGGAGATATGTTATATTTGTCCGCTTTATTATTGATGCTATTGGGATTCTTGTTTATGTGTAAAGCTTGAGAAATAAGATTCAGGTTCCAGTTCCCAGGAAGATATGTCTTCAGGCACATTCAGTTCTCGACTGTCTTTGATCTCATATAGTATCTCCTACTGAACCTACGTGGTTTACCTTTTGTCTCTTGCATGACATGCTCCTTTTGCCTGGTTCTTAGAGTATCCACTCTTCCCTGACAACATGGCTTTCAGGGAGCACTTAATTCTGAAGCCCATTCTAAGTCCTAATTTTTTTAGAAGTCTGTCAAAAACTAAGAAAATTATGACTTAAAACGCTCTTCAGAAATAAGTACTCCCTAAAAGTCAAAGGCAACCCTAATCTTAATCCTATTACCTATATCATGGTGATTGATGTATATCTTGTGTTTAGCTTAAACTGTTGTATTTTATATAAGGATCTTACTAATGGAGAAATAATAGAACACTGGTCAATCCTCCTAGTGGTCTGCTGAGTTTATTCTTCCTCTGTGTGAGGGTTAAACTCTTTCAGGTTTGAAGGTTCCACTACGATTTCTAACTTCGGTATACAATCGTATACATTTTTTTTTTTTTTTTAAATGGGTGTTTTCATATAGAAGGACCCTATGATTTTTTAATTTCTTAAGTTTCAACTTCCAACAGCTCCCCTCATTTATTATTTTTAAATGAATACTTACTATGAACAAGGCTTTATTTCAAATCTTTCATCAAAATATATGTGGCCTCTGCTACATTTTGTCAACCATAGTGAGAATAATGCAGTTACTAAGCCAATTCCAAAAAGTATATACCATCGGTAGTCTAGAATCTCTTCTTCCTTGACTCAGGAAAACAAATTATAATATAAATTATATTTACACATTATTCTTAATCATAAATCCATTCTTAATTTTAAATATGCTACAATATGGGAAAGATTATAACATTCAATCTATAGAATTAACTCCTGTCTACTTAGAGATCTTGTCATTTATTTTTACAGGCTCACTGTTAAGTTGAAAGTTAAAATTGAACACTACGTTGACAAAGATCAATTTGGACTCCGATCGGAACAGGAACAAGAGAAGCTATTCTAGCTCTAAGAATTATTCTGGAGAGAAGGAGAGGCATGAAGCAAAAACAGAAATTTGTAGATCTTGATAAAGCTTTTGATACAGTTAACTGAAAACTGATGTTTGACTGCATGCGTGCAATAGGAATAGATTGGAAAGACAGAAGGTTAATTTGGAATTTTTACAGAAATAACAGTTCACATAGCATTATTAATGAATATGAAAGGGAAGCTAGAATTAGTAAAGGTGTAAGACAAGGATGCCCTCTGTCACCTTATCTCTTCAAATGTTCATTGAAGAGACAATAATGAAACTGAAAGACACAACCTAAGGCATACAGATTAACAGTAAATCCATTCATAGCACCAGATTTTGTGGCAAGTAGAGGTAAATAGAATGTTGCAAGTTCTAAAGGGTGCTCTAGATAAGTTTAAACTGAAAATAAATGCTCATAAAACAAAAGTTTTGGTTGTAGAGAAGAAAGAAATGATGGAAATATAAATATTAGAATTAGAAACATTGTGCTTGAAAGGTGAAGGAGTTTTGCTACCTAGGAAGCATCATCACTGAACACAATGATAGTAAAGCAGAAGACGGTAGAAGAATAGCGCACTTGCTAAAAAAGCTTTCCAAAGCAAAAGAAGCATTTTACTTAACAAGCATGGATAACAAGAAAATGTTTACTAAGTATTTTGCAAGGAGTGTACTGCTTTACGGGAACGAAAGTTGGACTCTCCGTAAAAGGGAATACCTGTTCGGAAGCAATGGAAATGTGGATTTGGCGTAAAATCACTAAAACAAGTTGGACTCAAAAAAATCCAACATTGAAGTTTGAAACGAGGTAAATGAGAACAAAAGTCTTATCAAGGCAATGGAAAAAAGGAGAGTGAATCTTCTTGGGCATATCATAAGGCACAACTGCATCATTACAAATATATATATATATATATATATATATATATATATACATATATACATATATATATCAAGCATCTTATGTATTTGGGTGAGTATAGTAATATGAAAAGAGCAGATTCTAGAACAGAATGGTTGAAACTACTTGGCGTTCAGGATTTGCAGCTGTCTATGAAAGTTTTCAACTGAACTGCCAAAGCTGTCTCGATTGTCTCTATTAAATTGTCACTTTGCTGAGCAAGCCTTAGTTATGCTTTGTGATTCCTAAGGTGGGAATGGGTACCCAGGAATAAACTACTCAGGATATAAATAAATAGCGGAGTAACCCCTACATTTGTCCATATCAAAACCTGAATTATTATCAAATTTTAAGAACCGACACCTCTGTGACTACCTATGGTTTTAATCAACATTTCATAATTAATATTGAAAAAGCACCATGGGAATAATGAGTGCTGTTTGTGTAGTTTAGGGCTCAGCTTAAATTAAAATAAGGCAACGTGAAAGAGATGATTAACAGTAAAGTAATGGAGAGCAATGTCATAGAAGTTGAAAATAATACTTGAATGGTCACAAAGACCTGCTGCTTCTAAGCTCTGCAAAAAATTCCCCGATTCACAAGGTCCTCTCTTGAATACAAAGCTATTTACACCTGCGGTTCTCTATGATAGTAAATGTGGACTTACCCAATGAAAAATACAAGAGCGCTGGAGATTTTTAATCATTTAGAAATATCTTTGGAAATTTAAGCAGATAAGACCAAAGAACGAATGACATTGTTAAGTGAACCTGACATCACTTGTGCTATTATGAAAGGCAGATAAGGTTGATTTATATAATAATCATTTAAAATATACTCACCATCAAACTGTGTTCCGCTAATGATCTTAAAATAATATCATCAATTACAATCCAAATATACATCAGGCAATTCTGAACATTAAGGCAAATAGCTGGCTGAAATAAAGTTATCCTATTTCAGTGATATATAAAATAAATAATACTTATATCAAGAGGGTTGATCATGCTCCCCCCCCAAAAAATAAATTTGTGTACAAAAATGAATAATATAAAAAATCAGTAGCTAATAATCTATATGATAAAATATAAAGTCCAAACAAAAGGCAACTAATAAAATTAAACTGAAATACTTTCAAATATATCTTCACGAAAAATAATAGTATGACTACATATATATTAAAAGTGCCCAAGTTAGTCAGTAAACTAGGGCATGATCTTGGTAAATATAGAGTCCTCAGTAGGATTCTCATCTGGACAATAGGAATTTATGTAGTGAGGAAATCATTAAATAAAATACTAGTCCAAACCTGGTTAGAAAAGGGTGGTAACTTCTGGATAACTTGTCTGTTTAGCTGTATTTGCATAAAGTGGAGTAAATGAATATCATAAGTACATCACATTTGTATATTGAAATATACATTGTCTGTTATATTTATAGCAAGTTGTATAACTGTGTTGATGGGTTGAAATAGAAATGGTTTCCCCTGGAAATTAAGATTGGAAAACAAATTATTCATTAACGTCCACTTTTTGCAGCTATGGCTAATTGGGACCGGTTATCTATAGGTTACCAACCTTTTCTAGACAGGGTAGGACTACAGAACTTTATATCCATTTTTTATCCCTTGAAGTTAATCTTCTGAAAGTCAGAAACAGATCTCATTCTTTTTTTCTATTCTGGCTGTTCTAGACAGGGTAGGACTTACGATTTTATTTAATGAGTTGGCCATTAATTTTTAATTAGTGACTTTTTTTTCTTATATTAGATACACAAAGTCATCCCGTCAAAGTCATGTCAATGACACAAATACCCTGTAACAGTAAAAAGTCCGTCACGCAGGGGCTGCGTAAACTAAGCAGATTTCCCACGTGAAGTTTTATAATAAATTACAGAATAGAGAGTCAAACAGTTACGGGAAGGGCCCGAACTAGCTCTTGACGGAAACTCACGACTAGACCCGAAGTTGGCCGATCTCATCTCAGAAGCTGAAAACAGAAATATGCAAATATCTCGGTTAATATTCAAGATACAGAATAAATGTATATAACATTATTTATAGTAAATTTAATTTGCAATAAGATTGCTTCTATTTAAATTTTCGATCCGACGTATAGTAAAGGAGATATTTCGAATTTTCGAAAATCCTCCCCTCTAAACCCCCCCTCCCACTAGTCCGATTTCAGCCATTAACGAACTTGATCTTTATTTTTGCATAAAACGTTTAAATATCGAGTTTGGTAACGATCAAACGAAAATTGCGACCACTAGAGCGTTAACAGACAAATATAAAATAAATATAAATATAAATATATATATATATATATATATATATATATATAATTTTGAACGGACCTCATTTTCGTCATCTCCTGGGTAGGATCGATGGACATTTGAAGAAATTTTTCGAAACTCGCGTCATGAGTACGACCTCAATAGCTGATTTCCCTTAGGGGAAATCTGCTAAAAGTGCTGTCATTCACTTTGTAACCGAAATTCATCTACCACTTAGCAGTGGCTACAATTGATGCCGTAGTAAAAGTGTTCCATTTTGTGTGATTGAGATAAAAATTATTCAGATTCACTATAAATTATATTACTAGATATAATAAATAGTTTTCAATAAAATTAATATGTTATAGTCTGATATGTTTCAGTAATTGTTTTTCTTTGTGGTGAATAATATTTCACTCTATCTATTCAGCTCTGAGCGGTTGGCAAACCTGTTTTTTTACAATTCAGAAGCGTTCCCGTTGGGAGGTTATTAAAATTGACTGAAAGATTTCTCATTACCGTTTGTATTTATTCACTTAACGGTGGTGTTGTGTTACCATAGGTGTTGTAAGGTGTATATAGATTTCTCTATGGTAAAACTTCACGAGGCGAATCTGCTTAGTTTACGCAGCCCCTTATGGACTTTTATTAGATCAATTTGTGAATGAATAGTTTTTGTGGCGGATTTACCTGGAATATGAGCGAGATAAGAGACGGTCTTCTTGGAAGGAGTAACGAAATTAAGCAGCTTGTAGTAAGTGCAACAGCGAAGCTAAAAGGAAGCATGACATATCCCTGCGGTTTGCCATCTCTGCAGAAGGTACACCTTAAGAATGGAGTATACACGGTGCACAGGAGTATTGACAAGCTCGAGTAAACCAACTTGAAACAACCCATTCCTGTAGATTTGACAGCTTAATTTGTATCACAATTGACAGAGTATGCGGCTAAGCTTGAGACCTCCTCAAAACATACTTAATACAATAACATATTTTAAAATTTTGTCTAGATAGATTTTAACACTTTTGAAACAGTAATTGGCCGTCGTTACATTATTGATTTATATCGATTAATCACGCAGATCATATGTTTTGAAGTATATAGATAAGTTTGAAAAGCTGCAGATTTGCCCCGAGCTGGAATGCTCCATAGATCACATCATCTTTTCCTGAGAAGCCGATCCTGTGGTCTTTGCCGTTGCTTCAGGGTTCCCGATATTTGGTATTCCGTTGCACCCCAGCTGCTTGGTGTGAGTCCGTTCCTTGACGATACCAGTTGCAATTATGATTCCATCTACAGAACTTGGAGGAGTCAGGTCGAGCTCTCTGTATTTTGGCAGATTTCCCTTAACCCTCCCAATACCACGGGTCCGGACAATTACAGACTACCGCGGGGGTACTTGCGGGACCCCACTCTTTTTTACGACGTTTTTCCATTTAAGAACATACTTTATTTGGATTTATTAGTTGGGAATATGAAAAATGACTACAATTAATACATACCTATTACAATTTTATTGATTGTATGAAATTTATTTATTAAAAGAATTTATTGATTGTAAAAAATTTATTAAGAAAGAAAATCCTTCGTTTATTGTCTTGGTTCACTGATTTGACTCATTGGAGTCATGATTTTACGTATTTAGTTAGCACAGTTGCCGTTTTAAGAATCAATTAGCTTCCCGTTTTTCATCAAAATACGAGAAAAGAGAGTAAAAATAGGAAGGAATACCTTGTTTTTTATTCTCTTTCCTCGAGTTTGGTGACTTAAAACTTTTAATTTCTTTTAATCAATAATTTTTTTACAATCAATAAATTCTTTTAATAAATAAATTTCATACAATCAATAAAATTGTAATAGGTATGTATTAAAAAAGTTATACGTGTAGTACCATGGGGGTCTCGCAAGGACCCCAAACCAAGTTTTTTTTTAGAAATAAATAAATTATTAATGGTTTATCTATTAGAATCAATAAAAACTGTTAATACGATCTGATACAAAACAGTTTCAAACGAAAAGTCACAAAATAACAATTCGATTGGTCAAGTTTTTCATAAAGTTTTCGTGAAAATTCGGAGAGCTGGGGTCCTCGGAGGACCCCATGATACTGGGAGGGTTAAGGAAAATCAGCTATTGTGGTCGTATTCATGACGCGATTTTCGAAAATTTTCTTCAAATGTCCATCGATCCTACCCAGATGACGAAAATGAGGTCCGTTCAAATATATATATATATATATATATATATATATATATATATATATATATATATATACTCTCTAATGTCCCACCCGGCGATGCCCGGGAATTCATTGTTGACTGACTAATGATGGTATTTTTATAGAAAGACTTCAATGTGTTCAATTACACTTCCCTCCAGGATATATTGTTTTTCCGAAATAGCACACCCTGAAGGGTATCTTTTGAGGTCTAATAGAATAGAAATTTTATTTTTGAAGAATAAATGAAAATGTGTTTCTAATCTATCCCTCTACACTTTTTGACTCACCGTTTTTGAATAATTCAAACCATAATCATGGATAGCATTTATTTCAATTAAATATCATCAATAATGAACATATTTCCTGTCAAAAAGCAATCCGAGCACATATTGTTTAAGAATAGCTTTGTAGATAAGATTATATTAGTAATAGTAAATCTCAGTGGAAATCACTTCCAACATTTACCTACCTAGATGACGAAAATTAAGTTTTTGGATCCCCACCCCCTCGTTTTAAGTTCTTGGACCACTAAAATTTGATTGATTGAGATCAAAATTATTCTGTTTCATTATACATTACAGTACTAGATATTGTACATAGTTTTCAATAAAATTAATATCTTATATTCTGATATATTTCAGTAATTGTTTGTCTTTCCGGTGTGAGGTAGGGATACCTGTTTGTTTACATATCAGACGCTTCTGTTGGGAGGTGTCTTAGTACCGTTTGTAAGAGTATTTAACCACTTAACCCTCTGTCGGGTGCACCTCTGGACTATACAAAATTGGGCGCACCCGGCCTGAGAGGCCGCCCACATATTTTACGCCCTCCCCAACTAATTAATTTTAATTTATAACGCTGGTAGGACAGACTTCGCTAGGATCTAAGGAAAATTTAGAACGTAAAATAATAACTTTATTAGAATAGACTGAAGCTTAAACTAAAACAAGTAAAATTGATAAGGCGCATTCGGTCTGAGAGGCCAGAGTTAGACTAGCATTTATTTCTCAAGATATCGACGAACCTCCGTACAGAATAGCATTAATCTTAGTAAAAGAAACGATTGCAATAGATATATCTTGAAAAAAAAATAGCAGTTAGGGGACTGCCGGTAGAAGTGAAAACTCCTTCAGCTTTGATCGCTCAATTTTGGCATTGCTGAGAAATTTTTTTTTACGAAGTCTTATTTTAAAAATATTTTTAGTTATTTATCAATAAAATAGTTATGTTCTATTTTACATGAAAAAATGAAATGACAAAAATAATAGTGATAAAAAAAAATGCCTTACAAAAATAAGTTAAGTACACTCAGAAAAATCAATTTCTATCCATAATTTCAATAACTCTTGCACCATCATCACCAATTTCTAAAAGTGATACAATCGGTATATGGTAGCTAAAGTAGGATACAAACAGTTTTGATTCGAATTTATTTAAATATCGGACCTTATTTAAATATTCGAATTTATTTAAACTTCGGATTAAATGTCTATGAAAGTAAAAATGGTAGATATATAGTATCTGTGAACGAAATGATGCTGGTTTTGTCCTCTTTAAAATGGTATGCGAACGAAAACTCTAGCTAATTTGGTTCAGGAGTTATGAAGAAAAGAAGCTCCTTTAGCTTTGAGTTGAGTACTAGCAGTGGTGGTGTCGCGATTTCATATTTTTTTCCTCTCCCGCAAATGCTTCCTTACGGGGTGCACAACGTGCCTAAAGAAGTTTTCACTTCAAAAACTCATCTTCGAAATTAAGGAGCAATGGGGTGAAGTCGGCCTTACAAGCCAGCTAGGGACCAGACGGGCTGGATGAAGGATGGCAATAGACTAAAGTAGGGGATTCTAAGCATGAACAAGAATCAGGAAACCACTGGGAATGGCACCTCACAAGGGAAACAGGATGAGGCGGGACATCAAAAGATATGTTTTCCTGGCCTCTCAGCCCAGCTGCGCCCGTCAGAGGACTAATATTCATGGCACTGTTGTGTTACTAGTATGTAGAATTATCTATTGTTAAACTTCAGGTTGATGAGTTTACGCAGTGACGGACTTCTGTAGTGCTTATAGAGAGTCCTGTCTTCTCACAATCAGTGGAAAGCCATCACCTTAACGTTAGAAGGTATAATTATCCAAGGTACTATAAGATATTTGGAATTATCCACAGCTTACCTTATATGCGATCGGCTCAGTTGTGCTTGGAGGTGAATTACCCAATTCCCTTTAATGCTTCTTGTTTCCTTTCCTCCTCTATCTCACCTTGTACATCCCTTTCTCTTCTTGATACTTCAAACATATGTATTTGTTGTATATGTTTACATCTTTTTGTATATAAAGTCCATTTATTCTTTATCTGAGCTCATTGAAGACCATAGTAACTTATTATTATTAGCATTTATTATTATAACTTTATTCGGCAAACATTGTCTAATCAAGATTTAAAATTATGCTGAATATGAAGCTAGAGTAATTTATATTAATTTGGAAATCGAATGAGAGTTAATTGAAGGTTCTTAACAAAGAAACTATAATGGAGGGGTTGCATGAACTAAGCTGATTTCTGAATGACACTCTGTTTCTCATTCCACCATCCATTCTCTATTTCTCCCATAGTAAGAAGTGTAAGTAGGAATCGAAATGTAAGCTGGACATGAGTTGTTATGTGGCCCATCAATGAATATTTGATGAGTGGAAGTGGGGGTTTACTGAAGGCAGAAAGGAAGAAAAAAAACAAAACAATTTCATACTCATTTAATATTCCAGTAACGAACAAATTGTATACAGAACAACAATAATAGAACATTAAATGTTAACAAGGTTCATTCTATAATAATTTTTTATTTGACTCATAAAAAAAGATATTTTGAATTTTCAATTCCTCACTCCCCTTTTCGTTCTGAGTCGATTTTAGCCATTATAATATGTAGGTTTGCATCTAAATATTTTAAATATGGGGAAAGTATTTATCAAAATAAAAATCCTTTAGTTTAGAAGGTAAATTATTCATTGATAATGTCACACCTAATACATTTGTATATATGTCCCATGATAAATGACCATTGAAGACAGTGTTTAGTATTTAAGCTTGGAATACACATTTCATGGTATATTGCTATTGTTAATATATTTGGAGTGGGGGTATACTGGTAGCTCATTCATACTTAACCCCCCCCCCCTCTGTGCACAACTTGCTTAGGAACAAATAAGCCTGTAACTGCTAATCTTAACTGAGCCCCTTTTTGTCAGGACGCACTCCACGTTATATGTCCTGTCCCCAAAGAATGGTGGTAATCCTGGTTAGAGAAGGAATGCCTGGATAAAAGCATTTCATGAATCATGGGGAAGATATAACCAATATCTCCCAGAAATTCCTATGAGCTACACCATTCTTACAAGCACCAACCTGTGAGACCACTGGGCTAAAACCGAAGTAGTTCCTTCCTAGGTAGTTCCTTTTCTTTTGCAGCTTCAATAGCTCCTTGTCCAGTTTAAATAAAATACTCTTTCAACTAGGGATCATTGCTTTCCACCACCACAAGAGCGTAAACAGAATGCTTCGAAGCCCATATGCCGGGCACACCTTGATGAGCCTTCTCCAACCTTAGTACAAACCCAACACATTTATCTGGATTAAGCATGAGGGCTATTTCCCGAACCACTATTTTTAGCTTTTTGATGAAATATTAAGCTCTGTTCTGAGAAGGCCAGGAGGACTAAGTCATCCTCATATGCCAGTATCAACTACCAGAAAGTATCAAAAAGGAAGCTAACATAATAAAATTAAACCTATATAACATATTTGAAGATCAAGCAGATGACGATTGGTAAAGAGGGTCTGCCAAATGAAACGACCAGACAAGATATGCCACAAACCCTGGCCCCCAGTGCAGATTACAGAGGTAGCCTCCACATAGGCACCCTTCAGCTACAGGCAGGAGAATCCCTCAGGATGAGCCCTTACCATGGTCCTCTGCCAGGATTGCATGGTGACTGATGGACTAAAATGTTTTCTTGACATCCAGAACTGTGAGACACATATCACTTCTTTCTCGAGGCACTCTGAAGCACAGAATGAAATGGGAAATGTTAATAGCTGTCCCTTCAAAAACTATTCTGCTCCAGCACATGTTGGCCAGGTTATCTGATTTTTGGATTATAGTGACCCATGCTCGGTGCTATACAGTAAGCTCCTTGGCCATGGCCATAATGCAGCCTCATGCAAGACACCAGGTCCTATTATAGCTGCTTTCTTGTTTCTCATCCAATGATTTTGAAAAACGCCACAGTAGTTGTTCTATATGTTATTCTCCAACTTGACTATTCATTTTTTGTATATTTCCAGTTTCATCCACAGTTGTGTTATGCGAATTTCACTTGAAGATACTGTATCACTAAACAACTCATGTCTTATTACATAGGATATAAAAAAGAAGAAATAAATATTGTGACACAATCGTGGGCCATTCCTGCACATGGGAAATCTGTTTAGCTTACACAGTCCCTGGATGACAGAATTTTATTTTGATTCTTTATTCTGTTGAGGTTGTACTCGCAATTTACAAAACTTTCCTTAAGTGTCTATCAACCCTACCTAGGAGATGACAAAAATGAGGTCTCTTCAAAAATATTGTTGCGAAAATTAAATGGCTCTACTATTCAAGGCGTGATTGGGGAGTGCGGAGGGGTTCAAAGAAGTGCCGCTAATTGGTGGAAGGCACTAGTCCCTTCCAGTCCTTCTTGGAAGAGCCTCAGTGTCATCCTGTTTCTCTATTTAAGCCTTTACAGCTTAATTAGGGCCGTGCCATGCCTATCTTCCTGGAACTTCTGGACCTTTCCTTGGCTAGCCCCTTCTACAGGCATTTATAAGAGACCCTGCCAGTACCTCAGTTCAGTTTATGGTCAGATTTCTTGATGGTCACATCAGTGCTCCAGTGCAGTGCGGTAAAGTGTTTTTATAAGAAGAGCAGTGTTGTGTCGTGACTGTAACAGTTTAGTGCTGTGTTTAAGACAGTACAGTGCCGCGAAGTAAAGGACAGTGCAGTGCCGTCATTTTATGTGAATTTCAGTGACCGTGAGTGAATTATTGGACTGTGTAATCTGAAGGACAGTGACACTATCAGTGTAATATTGTGAGTAGTAATAATTAACCAAGAGTATTGCACATTGTGAAATAAATTGTGCAGTGATAAACTGTGAAACTTGTGTGTGTTTAATTTTGCAATCCAAAAGAACTCTTATTAACAACGTTTTATTTCGGGTTTTGTAATAAAAACGTAACAATGTAAATAAAAAAGTCTTTTACCACTCTAGTGGTTTTTAATTTTTGTTTATTTGTTGCCAGAATTGATATTTAAATATTTCATTTAAAAAAAAAAAAAAAAAAAAAAAAGATCGTATTCATTATTGGCTAAAATTAGACCAAGAAGGGGAGAGGACGAAAATTAAAATTATCTCTATTATTGTGTTTTATCAAAAAATGTTATATAACTAATCTTACTGTGCATTTTTAATTTTTCTGCATTTATTGTTCTGTATATTTTTTGTGTAACTTGAATATTAACCTAGATAATTGCATTTTTTAGTTTCCAACCTTAAGTAAACCCTTTTCATTTACTCTTTACAAATTAAAAATAAGATAATATATCATAAAGCTTCTTATTTTAAACTTAAATATGATGTATTGTTTTCATTGAACAAAGAAGAGGGGGGGGGATTTAGGGGAGGAGTAAAATTCATTATATCTCTGTTATTATGAATTGGATCAAAAAATGCTACATAACATATCTTGTGGTATATCTCCCTTAAGGAAAAACAGCTATTGAGGTTGTGCTCATGATACGATTTTCGAAAAATGTCTTCAAATGTCCATCAATCTTACCCAGGAGACGATGAAAATGAGGTCTGTTCAAAATTATATATATATATATATATATATATATATATATATATATATATATATATATATATTTGTCTGATAAATCTCTAATTTTTATTTAATCATAACCAAACACGATAATTAAACATTTTATGTAAAATAAAGATCGAGTAAAGTAAAAACGGACCAGTGAGAGGAGGGGATTTTTTTTTTCTTTTTCGAAAACTTCCCCGTTATTATATGTTGATCAAAATAGTGTATAGAACCAACCGTATAGCAAATTTAATTTTCTATAAATATTGTTATATACATAATATCTCTATTATGAATATTAACCAAGATGTTTGGATTTTTTTAGTCTTCAGTAAACCCCCCTCTCCTAATCATGTCATATCAGCAATAAGCTGTGTATATCATGAACCACATTATTTGAAGCTTAAATACCAAATATTGTCTTCATTGAACTTTTACTGTGTGATATACATACAAATACATAGTATGATGAAATCGTCAATTAAGACTTTTTGGTCTAGACTTGAAAATGTTTATTTGATCTATACCTTACTCAGTACTTAAACATTTAATTCATCTAATGTTCATCGCACCAGAAATAGAGGGTTTAGAGGGGCTTGGGGTTCAAAATGTCCAAATATCTCCTTTATTATGATCAGAACAAACAATTTTTTAGATCCAATTTTGTTAAAATATTCATGCTCTACAATTGTTGTTCTATACATTTATTAGTAACTCATTTATTGAGAGAGTTATTAGTATTTTTTTGCTTTCAGACTTCTGTAAAGCCCACTTCTACTCATTGGATTTTTACTTAGGAATAGAGAATATATGATGAGATGAAATAATTCGAGTGGCAAAACAGCAGGTGGGAAATCTGCTTAGTTTAATCAGCCGCTGCGTGATGGTTAATATAGTTTTCCTCTAACTTCAATATTGAACAAGAATATTGTCTTTTGTGAAACCCCCACTCGTACAAATGCAAATTTCACTTGGTACACCTGAACCACCTAACATCTCTAGACCAGCTTAAATTTCAGGTTCTGTTTACATAGGTGTCTTATTAGAGGAAAAATGGAGATTAAATCAAGTCAGAATAGTAGCTTTTCCAGCAAGTGGGAAAACTGCTGAGTTTATTCAGCCCCTGCGTGACAGACATATTTCAGAATTAGCCTCGGTGGCATAATGTGGAAATAATATATTCAACGGGAATATAGTGTTTTGAGGAAAGCTGGAAAATGTGCTGAGGAGTAATGGTGCAAGAAGGGATTCAATATAAGAAAAAATAACAGATAAAATATTTTGGTTTTATTTATACCTACATTTCATTCACAATTATTTGTTGACTGGAAGAAAGACAGAATTGAGTCAATTTTTAAAATATAAATTAAAACATAATTATAATAAAGCCATATCACTATTATTTTCAAATGGAAGTGTTATTATATACATTGCAGTTTTGAATTTTTAATTCATTTTTTTTTTTTTTTATAATAACTAATATATATATATTTTTTTTGTAATTGACTCCATTCTGGCCTTGGGCCAGGAACAAAAATCTTAACAGCATCCACATAAAAGATGCTAACAATATATACAATGATAGTAATGTAGTCATTAATAAAATATTCACATGGTAATGCTGACTTGTTAAAATGGTAAAAATACAAGTTAACTATAAATTGAGGTAACAATTTTCCATTCTTAATACACTTATTAAAAATAATGGTAGATAAATAACAGAGAAAATCGGAAAATAAATGATCACAAATAACTCCTCATAATTGAGAGATGGAGCATCGAAAAGTTATCACAATATATCCTATTGTGTACTCCACTTATAATATAGCAAGAATACTCCACACATGAGACCCTTAAATGTTTAACATTTAAAACACATTTTCCCTCACAGATTTTGATAATTTCAAAACCATGATTCATACAACAACAATAACAGAAACTAAAGGAAAAAATTTGTCATAATCAACATTTTTATATATAAAAATAAGTTTTTAAAAAATATCCTTATCATAATCCAAACACATCATATAAATTCATTCCTCATTCATAATTTAAGTAGGCTCTTTCAACAAATTTTAAAATATTTTACATGAACTAAGAAAGCTCTTAGCATTTCGAAAATGTGATGCGACATAAATAATCTTAATGAAAATATAGAAGCTATAAAACTATATAACTCTGCTAAATCAACAACAGTAATAAAATCTGCCTAACCGGGTTCAAATTCAACTGCTGGTTTAAAAATAAACTCTCTGTACATCACAATATACTTTTTCACTATCACTTGTATTCAATTTATGCGTATTTCTTCTTTCATAAAAAATATATCATCATCTCATACCAAAATACCTTTCCTCCCCAATAACATCACAAATTTACATCGTACATGAAATTTACAATTTAACTTAAGTGACAGATCATAAAAGCCTGGCAGTGACAGAAAGTGGACAAGTTAGAACGTAAATTAATTTCATTATTTTTTACACATAATTCTATACATTGCACAAAATGCCATTTTCAACCAAGAAACAATTTTTAAAAAATTATATCTCATATTTACATATATTCATTAAAAGGCCAATTGTATGAAATTATATTTATATTTATATATATATACTTAGATACAGAAAAATATAGCATACTCTTTATATATATTTACATATTTATAAATGAAAATATATGCTTGCGTGCAAGGTGTTTATGGAATTTAAAAGTAGTAAGTTTTGCCTGAGCAGGAACTGGGAGTGTGGACGCTACATTTGGTCTGGGACAAGAGAGAAAGAGAAAACAAATCTCCCTTAATAGGTAACTGTGACAATACACACATACTTAATAAATTCACATTAACTATAATTATTTAATATACACTAATCTTTCTCACAAATAAAACATTTTCCAAAGCACTTTTGTTTCTATACACAGAGAACTGTTGGCGAGCTGACTGGCTAACACCAATATTAGCCAAATCTTACTTTAAGCAAATTATGAAGCTAAGAAACAATATTTGTCCCAACACCATGACCCTTGAGTGTTAAAAAACAAGAAACAATTAGTAAAAGAAAGACAAGAGAAAATGTGCAACGCCTAACATAAATAACCGTAACCAAAATTTGTTTCAACGACTTTCTTGAGAAATAACAATTGAACAATTGAAAATGGTTGAAACTTTTTTGGAATGTAACAAATTTTTTGTTGTAACAACATTAAATTTTCGATTTCTAAAACGGACTTACACACAATTTATTTTTTTTTTTCACTTTTTTAAAAAATGAAATGTTAGTGATTACATGCAATTTGCAAGCTATGTGATCCTCGCCTCACATACCATAAAGCAAATCATTTCCTCAGAATGAGGACATAAATAACTTTTGATGCCCAAAATATCCCTTCCAGAACAATTCGATTGTAAGACTGGAATGTAAATTAGTACCGTAACATAAAACTTCCATCAGCAGGCGCAGAACCAAATACATCTAAAACTAACAGTAAGGAAAAAATATGAGCAGTTATGTTTTCAACAACATACAACAAAATAAATAAATTTAAAAATCAATATTTAGTTTAAATATATTAAACTTAAGAATTACACAAAGAAACTATATAATTGGTTTTGTGCCTGCAAGACTATACTATATTGTACTCCTGGTTATTAAATAATGCCTTTGTTCAATTAAATACAGTAATTTAAAATGTGCTTTGTACTTTTCTTGAAGGCATCTTATTTTTTCTGTACACTATAATGAGGTCTAAAATTATATTTTTTTACAAAATATATTATATATATATATATATTATATAGTCCTTATTATCTCCGCGCCTTGTACAATCACACACACTTGCTAATGCTAGAGGAAGAAGAGTCCCTCGTACAGCTGGTATATGCCTTCAGGGCACACTAGGTAACTCGACATTTAACTTATGAACACATCATCTCCGCTTCCCTCTCATATTGCACTTCGGATTGGTCAGAGCTTATTTCCTCCACCAACTGTTCCCTGCAAGAAAATAAATTAAAAAATTAACATATTTTAATAGGAACATAAGACATGTAAAGAGAATATAAAGAAAATAATAATAATAAACAAATTAAATTATTTATTAACATCCACATTTTACAACTAAGGCGGGTTATCTACAGATTACCTCCCTTTCCAAGCCAGGGTGGGACTAAGGATATAATTAATGAATTCCATCACTAAATAAATTTGTATTGCCCAGGCAAGAATGGAACCCGCCATTCTAGGTTTGCCATGTGAGATTAAGGCCAACACAATAATAAAGAAGTGAACTGTAACAAAATAAGCAGATGTCCTCGAAGGAAATCATCTATCTATCGAGATTGTACTCATAACAAGATTTGTTGACTATTTCTTCAAATGCATATCAACTCTGCCTAGGAGATGATGTAAATGAGGTCTGTTCAAATTTATAATAATTTTAGTTTGATTGTTGCCAAACTTGATAGTTAAGTATTTCATGTAAAATGAAAGGTCAAGTTCAATGCCAGCTGAAATTGGGGCAGGAGGAGGGGAGGGGGGGCTTCCCATTACCAATAAAACAATCTATTATGAAAGGTCTTATTCGAAGATTAAATATGAAATATTGTTTTCGATGGAACCATGCGAGATACATGCAAGTACGTAATGTGTGACATCATTAATTCAAATTTTACTTTCTATCCCCAAAACTTTTATTTGATTAATACCAAGTGAATATTTAATATTTTCATGGAACACAAAATATCATACTTGTTAATGACTGTAATTGGACTAGGAAGAGATTCTAAATTTAGTCTACACTAATTGTTTTATAAATGTTTTCTCTAACTTGATAACTGAGTTATTTAAATATTTTTCTATTCAGGCTTCAGTAAACCCACACTTCTTGTTCACTTTAAACAACTGCTTTACTAAATATCTCATGGATCAGTTTACATTTCTTGGTATTCTTAGGTAGGCCACGTATTCAGGTGGCTCCAATTTCAGCCAATATCAAACCTGATATTTAATTTTACATAAAACACTTAAATCAGAGTTTGGTAACGTTGAATTTAGAATTACAACAGCGAGAGCATTAACATATATAAGTATCATTTTGAATGGACTTCATTTTCAGCATCACCTACGAGGGATGCACATCTGAAGACATTTTTCAAAAATCGCAACATGAGTGCGAGCTTCCCTTAAGGGAGCACTGCTAAAAGAGTCTATGAATATGAGAAATACTTACACTGGCTTACTTCCTTTTCGCGTGTAACATCTCCATAAGAAGAGTCTGTGTGGGGGCTCCACCATTGCAGTGCTTCATGTAGAGGTGCTCCTCTCCTCGGACTGCTAGGTCGTGAATTTCTGGCAGGATCATCAGAAGCTTGTTGAACTTATCCTGCAAATCATTTCAAGATTAATATTTGGACATCGGCAACAAATAAATTAACATAATCTAATAACACAACTCTCAGGAGTTCATGTGCAATGATCTTGATGAGCTTATCTCTTATGTAGGATATACATAAATTAGAAAAACAAATTCTTCAAGTGATAACAGAATTTTTCCAAATATACAATCATGGATTATTCTGAATGAGATAATATTGAAATGTATAAATTATTAAAAACTATACGTATTGGAACAAATTACAAAACTTTTAATAATTACCAATATATGTAGTAAGTGATCATAACAGGATAACTGTTTCGTAATGGATAAACAGACCCTACAGCTCATGTTCCAAGTAATACATTTGCAATATTTTGACCTCACAAGTGTCCTAGTTATAAAAATAGCCAAGACAAAGGATAAAGGTGTCCGTAGGAGGTATGGATTTTTAAAGGAGTTTAGGGTAACAATGTCTGTTAAGATAAATGTATTAATGCTCTTGGTAAATGTATAGTTGAAGGAACCATTCCGTGGCAATAGTAATCAATGTAGTGATGAACTCACTAAACGAAACCTTGGTTTCATTTTGGTGAAAAAAAAAAAAATGGCAAATAACCCATTCTGGTTACTCATAGAGCATAAAGTAGAATTAACATAATATTATATTCTTAAAGCACACAGAAATCGGAATTGCCGAACCCAAAAGTTTTAATAGGGTCCTGAGGTCATCGATATATATGGGAGGCAAGTAATGATGTTATACATCCCAAAGAAAAAAAACGGTAAACTGAGACAAAAACTGATTGTTGTCAGTTTTAAAATAGAAACTTTTACAATTCATAATTAGACGACAAGTTGAATGAAATAAAATTATTGATTCTGCGCTCAAAACTTTGAAATTAGGTCAGAAAGGCAGCTTGCACAGTTCTTACTGTAATGGGTTTTAAGATGCCTTAAAATGGTCAAAAAAAATTGACCAGCGTTATACTTTTCGATTCAGAATGTTGACATTGGGGGAAATTCCAAATTTTGTCTTCTGGGTGAGTCTGTACCACCCCAGAAAGCGCAATGGATAATGAGGATGCTGCTATCAGAGTAAAATATAACATTACACATGATAATGGTACCTCTTTTGAGAAGTAGTAAAAGTAGATTAAAAAAAAGAAAAATTATAATATCCAAGTAGAAGAAGAGGAGGCACAGATCGTCAATTTAGCAGTTTCAAATGCAAATAACGTATAGAAGGTAAAATGAAAAAATATAATGAACTGTCCTTCAAATTATGGGAAATTAAGTATTTTAAAATAATCCCTCTTGTGCTAATAAATGCAGGTGCCATACTTTACAAATGCAGATTTATTACAAATTTAAGTAAACTTGGCCACCTGTTGTAAAGATTTTTATAAATTAATGGAAAACTCTGTATTAATTTTTTTAGAGTAGTAAAATTTTGGGAGCACATATAACTGATTTTTTGAATTTGTTAATGATATTTACCTTAAATATGTAACCCTAATATAATTCTATGAGCAACAATATCCCTCTGCAGGTTTATTGATATGATCCATTATATTTTAACTCGTGGTTGACCCACAGTCTTTAAACCTACTTTAAGTCTTAATATAGTTGAGTATATATAAAATGTATTACCTGTACTTGTGGGTAGGAGTTAAGACAATAGTCATGAAGGGCTTGTTGGACCTGGTCATGACCTTCTTGGACATGCTTCCGATTCATCAGACCCCTCACATCTACACAATACAATATGTTATGTATTCATAACACCTATAAAAGTAATACTTATTGGTAAAAAGAAAAACAAAAAGGTTAAGAATAAATACCCAATGAAAAACATTCTCTGCATTTAATGAGTCAACAATAATTCTAATAAAAGCATTCTACTGAAGAGCTCTGAATTATTTATATGTATATAATTTAGTTACTCTGAGAAATAAATTAATGTTTAGAGTAAATCACTAAGTATTGAAGTTTTCACAGTTGAAAAGTGTTCTTTCGTATTCCAGATGTAGTTAAGAGGAAAAGAAAAAGAGTTACTTACCAAAACTCAGTAAATACCCCAGTGATTAAAATGTTGCAAAGAGAACCAGAAATTGGAAAGAAAGATAAACAAGATATTAAATTTCAAAGCTGAAAATAATAGGAATTTTGTAAAAACAGACGAAAAAAATATCTATCCTAATATAGATTATTAATAACTATAATTTATATATTAGTAAAGTAGCCACTAGGACTAAATACTGATTTATACTAATGATACGAATATAGAATCAATTTTAATGTCCATAATTTTTAGTAGGACTGCTCCAACTCTACTTGCTACGTTTTTAAATAAGTAAGTTTCATTTTTAGAGAAAATATATACTTTTTGCTATCAGAATTTTTCTTTTAATGTTTTCTTATAATTTACTTTGATTTATCTTTAATAGAATTATACAATGCAAATGAAATGTGTGGAGTTGGATCAGTTTTTGAAGTATTTATATGTTTGTACGAGATTAGAATGCCATTTTGTAGGTGATAAACACAATTTAAATCCAATATATCCCCCTCCCATATTCTAGTTCACCATCAGGACTGAGATGCCACTAACAATTTTGTTTAATTAAAATAAGTTCATAAAAAAGCGATATAAATCAGCCCTGATGATGACATAAGAAACAGTAAAATGTATTAGTCATAAGACATTTATCTATTTTTGAAAAGCCAATGTCCTTTCCTTTTACGACTAAAATATAACTAATAATTTCTGTAAAATGATAATCAATGAAATTCATTATATTACCATCACATAAGCTCTCTTTGGAACTCATAAGTGTATCATGCACAGAAATAGAAAAATGTAAAAGTACAGGTAATTGGCTTTTCAAAAAGTATTATATTATTTTTGGGAGGGGGTGAGGTCATTCTTTTTGCTCTAAAGTTTTTTTATATTACATTATAAAGTTATAATTTGAAAATAAAACAGTAATCATGATGAATATTTAATTACAGGGGGTATTTAATTACAGAAAACTTTTGTTTTATTTTTATTTTGATAGAGAACTATTTTCCTTTTGATTAATTAATAATCCAATACATATAATGTAGAAATCTGTGTAATTTATTTAATTCAAAATTATTTTATGAAGTCGAGTTTTTAATTTGCAAAAACATCCCATTATTGTGAGGGGAACAATTTATTAGTAACTCTTAACTATAAGTGATATTCAAAATACAATTCTTAGCTGTCTCAAATGTTTTTAAACATAAATATTGAAAAAGGGGGTTAAAACAGAAAAACAATATATGTGTGAAGCATTAATTTTATTTATTCAAATTATTGTTGCTTTCATTAATGCAGAGTTATTTTCCACTTTCTTTAATGAACAACTATAAAGAAAAGGAGAATTTTCCAATTTTTTCCCGGATAACTGAATGTCTTAATAATAAAAGAGTTCAAATAAAAGTAATGTGAATTATTCCAGTCAATTGTAACTAGCCTTCCGAGCTTAAATAAACCCCTTTATTTCATTTCTTCTAACTAGATTCGAGTACAGAGAACCAAATAACTTGAAGAAGCTGTAAAAAAATGTTGTGACTTCTGATAATTGTTCTAGTTGTCAATGAGCATTTCTATCGCATTAGTCACATGGCAATTGAAGCAAATAAAGTATGCAAAGGGACAACAGTGTTATTTTGGTATGTTTTTAACTCCTTTGTTTGGAATCCTTTGTTAAGTATGATGAACTCAAACCTTGAAATGAAAAGAAGAGAGAAATTCGTTGGTAAATTGTTGGAGAGCTTAGAATTTTTAGATCCAATGTTTTTACTAATATTGAAGCCATTTATTAGCAATTCTAAATCAAT
The DNA here is from genome assembly GCA_019009955.1 of Riptortus pedestris. Lineage (NCBI taxonomy): Eukaryota > Metazoa > Arthropoda > Insecta > Hemiptera > Alydidae > Riptortus > Riptortus pedestris. The sequence continues at coordinate 19,779,106 of CM032229.1, forward strand.
ACAAATATTTTCAGTAAGGGGTAATTAAGAGGATATGCAGTCACGGGCCAAATTTAAGGTAACACACTAACCCAAGTAGAATTCACTGAATTACTAATAGGGTGAAAATTTACTTTCAAAATAACTTCCAAAGGCTAATAAATAAAACTGAATAATTTCTTTTTTACGTACAATAATTGAATAAATGCTATTCTATAAGGAATGAGATAATTCATCACTATTTCAAGCCAAATTATTACTTATAGGGTGAAAAAAATTCTAAAATTATTTGAAAACTATTACTGCTAATCTATAAATTGTGCCAACTTAATAATATAAATGACACCAAAAACTATTCATCATGCTTTTAATTGGAACAATGTTGGTATGATAATAATGATGAATATCTTTCAAAATAAATTAGAGCATTTTCAATAAGACTAGCTCTTTAAAACTCGAATTAGAATAAAATACTAAAAAGTAAGGTAATATTACCTGGGTTAAGAAGAAGAAGGAACTTGATGGAAATGTAATCTGAGAGATCGAATTTGAGGTCCTGGAGTCGTGTGGTGATCTCTGTGAAGGGTTCGGCTAGAGTGTGCACCCCTAGGAGCCCCAGGCTGAGAAGGTCGAACTTCTGGCCGTTGGGCAGTGTTGTCTCATCCGGCAGATTGTTATGCATCCTCTGGTGCATGTGGTCTAAAACTAGCATGTCCGACCACGAGTGCTGCAGCAGCTTCATTTGGTCATCCACCTAACACACAAAAAGAATCAAGTTATAACTTACAGAAACCTTTTTTTTTAAAAAAAATCAAACTGGTATTCTGTATTACTATCAAAATTAAGAGGAAATCATTTAGTACATGAATATATATAAAAACAAATATGAAACTCAAAATCAAATGCTAGTATTTTTGTCTGTTTACTTCTCTATTGCTTGTTTATAGATTAAAAACAGCTCAAGAACTAAGAACAAGAAACAAATATCAATCCAATTTTGAAATAATATGTTAAAAAAATTATAAAATAGCTTTGAATTATATCACATAAAGTTTTAAGAAGCAAAGGTCCTATGAAAGGTCAACTATCAAGAAGGAAAGTAATAGAAATAGTAGAAGGCTCACCTAGAGCTAAGATGACAATGGGAAACCTGGGAACACTATAATACTCAACAGAACAAGCATTGGATGGAGCAACCTTACACACTCAAAGAGGAGGGCTTCGCCCAAGAGGACGAGACAGGTATATTTATGTATGCATTCTGAAAAACATAGGTAAGAAGCATCATACAAAGTATGACAATGTAATTCCATTTTATACAGATAGGAGAATTTATTTCTCATCAGATTCTAGTTAAATTATACCAAAAAAAAAAATGATAAAGAAATGAGCAAACCCATCAGAATAAACAATCACTTCTTGAAAATACTATCGACTATTATTTCCTCTCAGTGGAAAGGATATTTCTTTATCCTTTGTAAAGATTGTTAAGATCAGTCCCATACTTATGCTCTGATCACGTTTACAGCTAAGGTATTAAACTAGGCAGAACTAAGCAGACAAATGTGGTATATGAATTATTATAAGACAAATATGAGTTGGGACAGAGAGGAATGAAAAAAAACAAACTATTTACATGATGAGTCAGAGAACAGTTTAGATGCCTCAAATAAGTAGAACAGTATCATGCCAAGAGCAGGCATGATATTATTGTAGAGTAGAGAGAAAACAATTAAAGTAAAAAAAGCCTGAAAGTAATGAATTTTACAGGAATTTAGCAAGATTTTCTGTCAACATTTAAACTGAAGCGATACACTAAATGATCCGAGCTATAACTAAGGAACAACTCTCAATAGTTCTCCTATAAATAATGAAAAGAAATGTTAAATGCCAGTAAAAATTACAATTACTGAACCTCGCGCTGTGTATATCATTACTGAATGGGACTCAGAAAGAAAAGTTATTAGAAAGTAGCGATAAACTACAAATTCCTTTTTACGGTTCAGGGTGAAATATAATTATGAATGACATCGAGAAATATTTACTAATTGTAAGGTCATGTTGTGCACTGGCAATTTTATCAAGAGGGCTGTGAAATTACCTCTTAGGAAAAACTGATATAAATGTATTAAAATATAGAAATAGAATCACTTAAAAACATTGAGTTTTTGAAGTTCCAATAAAGCTAGTCATAAAGCTTTGCTTAGAATGCTCTCTTACCTAAATCATTGTTTTCTGCAATCAAAATGTATATATTTTCTGTATCTTAATGAGCGTTCTTGACACCAGAAAAATGAGCTTAAAGTCAATAAGCACACCATATTAAAACTAGAATGAATCCTAAGCTTATAAGCTTGCTTCGAATGGAGTCACTACTCATATCCAACAAGGTGTTTTTAAAAAGTTTTTGTAGGGCCTGGAATGGCAAACTACACGTTAGTTTGATTTTCTATGCCAACCTGGACTAACACAAACAGCAAGATTAGTGTTATAAGAAACATATAAGAGCCAATGAAAGCAAAATACAATGCTATTTGAACAAATATGAAGGCAGTTTCAAAAACAATTTCTAACATCAGTTTGAAAATTTCAATTTGTTCTAAAAGAAGATCCATTGTTTATAATTTTGAATTTATGTAGCTTTAAAAGGAAGAATATAATAAACTATTTCTTGCATATACAAACAATGATAAAAACAAATATGCTTTTTAAGGCAAAAAAACATAACTGGGTTTCACCATAAAATCATGTGTTATTCAATATTCTAGAGATGACTGCAAATTACAAGAGAATAGAATTAAAACTTTTTCTCTTGTTACAGACTCAATATTTTAATATTATTTTAAATTCCTGACAATGACTATGCAGTGTTATCAATTAGAAATATAGATATGAAAGTCTGTTTAAATTTGTCCTAGAAGAATTGAATGTTTTAAACTGAAGTGATACACAAAATGATCCGAGCAATGACTAAGGAGCAACACTCAATAGTTCTCTCATATAATAAAGAAAAGAAATGTTAAATGCCAGTAAAAATTTCAATTACTGAACCTCGCACTATGTATATCATTACTGAATGGGATTCAGAAAGAAAAGTTATTAGAAAGTAACGATAAACTACAAATTCTTCTTTAGGTTTATGGTGAAATATAATTATGAATGATATCAAGAAATATTTACTAATTGTAAGGTCATGTTGTGAACTGGTATATATAACATTGCTTAGTATATTTAAGATTGCTTTTAGGCAATTATTTTTCCATAGAATTGCTAAAACAAATCCATGGCTAAATAATGTAAGGTTTTGCGCTTTTAAGCTCCCCCCCCATTCTTTTAAAATATGAAACATTTGTATTATTAAAGCTAAGACAATGATTGCAAGTAAATAGCCTAAAAACACTAATAGAGGCCAGCGATAGGCAATATAGGAAGTTATCTACGACAGTAAAATGAATTAAAGGGCATTCAGATTGCAATGCTGGAAACAAGCAATACTTAGAACAGGACGAAAGGGAGACCATCATAAAAATATATGTGTACCATCAATTCACTATGAAATAATTGTTAAATAAAAAATTAACAACCAATAAAAAATTAAAAACTTAACACCATCCATTTGTGAACACGGAACTAGTAATAGGTTAGTAACATTTAAATTACGCGACATTAAAAATCGAAAAACTTTTAAAATCGATAACAGGAAGGACGATCACCTTGGACAATTAATAAATATCGATTGTTCATTACTAAATAAACCTTGGGACAAAAGTGGTTAAACACATTACAAATTACTAAGCAGTCTGAAAAAAAGAAATTACTATTTACTTAAACTGAGAAATTTTATATATCTTTTGAGGAAACGGACACCAATTAATTAAAAAAAGAATTTACAAAATTTGCTTGTGTCTTATTTGCATTTCGTTATTATTATTTTCTTAATTTCTGGTTCTCGCCCCCCCCCCTTTTGTTATCTTTTATGATTACTGACGTTTAAGACTAATTTGATTTATAAAATTAATGAAATATCGATTAATGCCATGTAATAATAAAAAAAATTCTCATTCTTAAGTGACGTTCTGGTGTCGTTAATAAGAAAAAAAATATCTTCATTTTGCTGTAGAAAATGTAATCCAGTTTTTTTCTATATTTTTGTAAATTACTTTAGAATTTTGTCATTTAATCTGATTTGCACATAACTAGGTTCTATTTCCTTCCAAATGGAATCTAAACTACCCTGCATTAGGTGTATATCGTTTCCCTATAAGACGCTAGCTATTATGTTACATATTTGAGAGAACCTTATTCCAGATGCCAATTACAGGAATAAGTGGCCCAACGAGAAAATGCTACACCATAAACCGAACAACTTCTTCTATATACTTCCCTGATATTACATACAGATATTCTAACAGCTCGTTGGGAAAAAAGTTATATTCAGAGTTGCAAGTTTAACAAATACGGCTCTGAATATTCAACAGAAACATCAGTTCCATAAGTATTAAACTTCACACTTGAACTGATTAAATTCCAAACGAATGCGGAATGAATAAACACAAATAACGTAACCTTATCTAGTCAGAGCGGAACTAAAGATTTTATTTAAGGCGATCTTCAAGAAATAAGCCCCTATTACCCAAAATTATGATTTAAAATTTTAAAAATCATATATACCTACATGAATTATGCACGTGATTTTTATACGTACAAATATGAGTTTGTGTGCTTTCTCATTTGATTTAGATGCTGCAATTTTCGTACCATCATTACCTCGGCGTTTAAATATTTTATGTAAGATTAAAGATATATTTCGTTATTGACTGAACATTTAGGAGTGATGGTTTTTAGAAGAAGAAACAAATATGAAATCGCATATTTCTACTCTAATACGCGTCGGATCGAAATCTACTATATGACTAAATCTAAATTCTCCCTAGTAAGAAAGAAATTCACTTCAATTTGTATATACATTTTTTTTCCAAATCGAATATTAATCTCGTTGTTGGTTTGGTGGGAATATTTACATGTTATTGTCTTAAGCGAATCACCACTTTTACCAGTGTAATTTTCATTTTAAACTATAATATGACTCAAATCTCATACCGAGATTAAATTTCAAGTTTGTTGACATATGTTTCTCTTACTAAGGGAGAAATACAGAGCATAATAATCGAGGAGAGGGGGGGGGCGATATGTGTGGTTTATGAGAGTGAGTGAGAGGGGAGAGAACCCCCCCCCCTGGGTGTATGAATGAGGAGTATGGAGCTATCTGGGAGCCAGCCAGATCTAGGACCTTCATTCCCGGCCCAAGGCTCTTCCTCCTCTATATTAGACAAAGCACATACCTACCCTCCCTCAGGATCGCCTTACACCCTCCTCACTCCCTCTCACTCTCTCCCTCATATACTTTACCTGTTACGCTCATTCATCCTCCCGCCCCCCCCCACTCTCTCTCTCTCTCTCTCTCTCTCTCAGACACTCTCCCCCTCTCTCTGTCTCTCTCTCTCTCTCCTCTCTCTCTCTCTCTCTCTCTCTCTCTCTCTCTCTCTCTCTCTCTCTCTCTCTCTCTCTCTCTCTCTCTCTCTCTCTCTCTCTCTCTCTCTCTCTCTCTCTCTCTCTCTCTCCTCTCTCTCTCCTCTCTCTCTCTCTCTCTATCTATCTCTCTCCTCTCTCTCTCTCTCTCTCTCTCTCTCTCTCTCTCTCGCTCTCTCTCTCTCTCTCTCTCTCTCCCCCTCTCTCTCTCTCTCTCTCTCTCTCCCCCCCCCCTCTCTCTCCCCCCCCCTCTCTCTCCCTCACGTTCTCTATCTCTCTCTCGCTTTCTCTTTCTGTCACTCTCTTTCTCTCACACACACACATATTCTCTATCTGTATCTCTCTGTCTCTATAAAATAGGTTAAAACAGTAATATAAGAGTTTAACATGAGATTAATTATAAGGTGTAATTAGATCAAATATGACATTATTAAAAGAGGAGTGATTTTATCATAGTAGAAGGCCTGCCTCTGGAAGTATAGCCTAGCCATTGCAAAATCATCTTGGGCCCCTCCTAACAAGATAGGTGTAGAACCTACGCTAAGCAGATTTCCCTCCCCCAAGAGCCGTCAAGTCAACATCCAAACCCTTCGGCACTGACGATGATGCACTGCATCGAAAGCGCTCTGCCGTTTTAATAAATTGTTACAGTGGAAGCGTAGCCAATTCTTTCATCCTACCTACATTAGAAGTCTCTCCCACCTGCCAGAATACCAACTCAGATTTCCCTATATTCCAATCTCCAACTGAGCCGCTAGACAATCATTTCTCCTAGCTCCATTATATAGGACAAATAATAGGGTTATAATGGACGCCGTAAACGAAATCGTTAATATCCTCCACTTTATGATTTGCACCGAAAAGTTCATTGAATGTAATTGTTAGAAATGTTATGAAAAGAAAACAGAAAATTTACGCACTATGTATCTCTAATAGATTCGGAGAAATTTATCATTATGTGTTTCATCTTCTCAACACCTTTTCAAGCTCGCTCATAATGAAATAAACCCACTTTTATATAACGGTTGTAATGCGTTCTTTATTAAAGTATGTTTCCTGAAGTTCATCGATTTTGCCTAAGAAGAAATAAATAATTACTTTTAAGCTTGAGCTTTTTAGAGATACATTTCATTAAGAAGAGTTGAGAAATTATAAATTGTTAGTTTGCCTTATTTCTTCAGTAGAAGGCTTTCAAAGTATTATATAGATGTTTATTGATTCTTCGTATTGTCGAGTAGTTCATATTGCTTTGAGGAGCCTCTTGGGGGGGGGGGGGTAAGTCTATTAAGCCCACCTGATTCTTATTCCTATTCATTAGTAGTTTATAAAATCAACTTCAGCTTCTTACAAAAAAAAAAAATAAATAAATAAAAAGAAAGAAAAAAAGAAAGAAAGAATACATTTTATATTAAAAGTAGTAGTTCAACAAATTATAGTTTTTTTCCTTATACCACCGCAATTGGATACACAGATCAATAATTTAAAATTAAAAACACCTAATCAAAAAGAGTTTAAACAGAACAGAATAAGAAAAAGAGTGCTTTCTTTATTTTGTACAAAGTGTAATTTCTTTAGGCTTACAGGAAACAAAACAATGCTCCAGAAGCATAACAATACTAAAGTAAGAAAAATGGTAGAAAAGTTAAATTATAGTTTGGGGAAACTTTTATCATTCGTTTTCATAAATGCAAGTTTTTAATCATATATGCTTATTTCGGGAACAAATTATGTAGCGTTCACGGGAGTTTATTCAGAGTCTTCTCTGTTTTTGGAGTTTCTGGCTCTATACAATAAAATAATTTTTGGTGTTACGCTCTTGAATGAGTTTTCAGTGTTATAGGCAATCTTTAGGTGACTTAGAATAAAAATTAAATTAAAAAAAATACAAATAACCTGACTATTTCGTACAGATACAGACTAAGATAACCCTGTGGAAGTTGAGGCATGGAAAGCAGAACATGGCGATATTGATAGAAACTTATGGAAACAGCAGTTTCGAAGGTGTTAAAAGATTAGTTGCAAACGTCCTTCGTGCAATGTCTGTAGTAATTAAGCTCATTTCTCGCGTGCTGGAATGCCCCACAAATGACGTCATTTCTCATTCCACTCTGTATTTCTACTTTAGGAAGACCCCTGTGTAAGAAAGACTCCAAATGTACGTTGGCCATGGAATGTTTAATGGAAATTGAAAGAACAGGAGTCGGGGGTTTACTGAGGACAGAAAATGCAAAGATATATATAAAATGAATCAGATCAATAACTGCAGGCCATTGAATTACCAACATGATTGGTTACAAAGCGTTTTTCGATCCAACACATGACAAAATTTTACGTTTTAACTTTTCTCGAAAACCCTACTTCTCCTGACTCAATTCAGGAGTTCTGTCAACAAACTTCATAATTTAATTTGTTTGTTTAAGTAAAATAGTATAACTCAAAGATAAATTTTACGCGACCTCATTTTTGTGTTGTACATGGATCGATGGATTTTTGAAGAAATTATTCGAACTTAGTTTCATGAACCTAACCTCAAAGGAACTCTTCAAAAAACGTCTGCAACCTGAGAGACATAAGAATTTAAAAATGTGTAAACACAGCCTTCAACAATGACAATTATGCTTTTATTTTTAATTCATATATTTTACATTATTCGTCAATGACAACACAAGTTCCGCATAAAAGCTACAATATTTGACGTTAAGAATACTAAAGCTAAGGTTGATATATAAAACAACCATTAATGACTAACAGTTACTCAAATATAGAAATAAATTAGAATTGGGAGAAATATGGAAGGTTTGAAACGCAAATTTCTGAGCTGATAACTTGGAAATAGGCCAAACTATTTATACCTGCTCCACTCCCCTATCTGTAGAGAAAATTTTTACTTGAGCCTCTAAACCCTGTTCTACTTTCGTACAAATACAATTTTTGAATATGTGTTACACAGCTTTCGATATATTCGTACTAAGGAGGACAATGCTAAATATATTTTAGTAATTTTACTTTTCACTCCAATTAGTTCAGAGATGAAATGACCATTCTTTTGAGACAAAAGATTTTATTGATATCCAAGTGCTTTTGAGTTGAAGCTTCATAATCCAACAAAAGAAATACAGTTTTTAATGCCCGTTTAGAAATAATTCCTTAGTAACTCTTTCTGAATTTATGTTTCACACAGACGTAAGAAGTTTAAACACTTTTTGAATAATTTCAAACAATCATTTTCTCATACACGTCTCTATTAACCTTTGTAGGATAAAGTGGACGTCAAAATGAAGATGTAAATCAACGATTTCCAAGATCAATTACTAAGTAGTTTTTATAACAATGGGAACTAAATACCATGCTAGTTGCAGGATTATCACGCTTATAATTATAGCCCATACATCATCATAAATACCATGACAATTTTTTAAAAAATACGCATTGGCAAAAAGCGTTCACTCACCCAGTTCAAAGAGTGTTTGAAACAGAGGAAATTTAAATTCGAAATCATCTTCTGAAATGTGGCGTTGTTTACCACCACTAATCAATTCCAAAATTACAAGTGGCTATTCTTATCTAAGAACTATAAATGTCATTTTCATATGATTTCTATTAGACACATATATCAATTCAACAGGTGCTATGAAAAATAAAAACAATTTTCAAAGCGAGCAAATATGCTGGATCCCTAGATCAAAATAAAGAACCCGAAAAGGGTGAATTAAATGCGCACACAATCATTTCACAACATGTGATTCATTGTGTGTTCTTTAGTACACTTTACATATGCTCTAGGCAGGTTTTTCGTGTCCATCCTTTGATCTCCATGGTCGGTGTTGATTTCATATTATTGAAAGGCATAAGGACTTGCTTTGAAAATGTTTCATATATTCTTATCGCCCTAATATTCGTATTTTTATATTTTTCTGTGGAGGGTGATAATGGGTATGGGCAATAATCACCAGAGTGCGTGGGGTTTCTACCCACCGCAATGACCCAAGATCGTTGTTCTTCTTCCCCACAAACTCACCCAAGAAAAGTAATTTCTCCAAACTCTATGATGTTAAGGCTTCTGTGCAAATTATTGCAGCGGCATTCTGCTTTGAATCGAGGTCTGAAAGCGACAAAGACGCATTTTTGTCGTGGGGATTGGCTAGAATTTGCCGTCATATTTGTTCCATGTGAAGGTGACGGAGTTTAATTGTCATTCCGTCATTGCTCTTGCTTTTCAACGTCTGAACGAAAGGAAAGCTCAATGATACTATCTACAATGCTTCTTGGACCGAAACCAAAATCGTTAAAATTCTTTTTCCAAATACTCCTTGCACTCAATATCAGAAATTATCAAGTTCCTAATCAGGATACTTCAAGCTCTATATTGACTGAAATTGGACCAGGGGAGTGAGAATTTAGGAAAGGGCAAAAACGTCATATGATTTTTTTTTGTATCTCCGATATTATTAGCCGGGTCAATAAATGTTATATAATCAATCTTGTTGATAATACAATGTTCTGAAACATTTAATTTGAAAGCCATTTGGATATTTACGTTTTCGGCTTTTAGTAAACCACCACTCCCACCAACTACTCTGTCCTTAGACATCTTACATCCTGCTGATATTTCACCTGTTGATGACATACTTAAAGAGGGATTAATAGAAATTAAGTCGTGGAGATGTCGTTATCTATTGTGGAGCGTCACAAACCTTGCCGACTTCAAGGTGTATCATTCTAAGGACGGGGAATCTGTCAGGTTGGTGCTGCTCATGCGTGTAGTATGTCACACAATAGCTAGATGGAGATATCGGGAAGGTATAGATGGATAGCTAGATGATAGATCGTTAGTTTGATGAAGATGACGAGTAGATGTAGATGTTGTTGGCATAGAGATGGTGTGGACGCCGCCTCCTATTGATCTTGTGCCGACCTACTGCCCTACTCCCGCCCCCAACCTATCTCCATCACAGGCACCTTACCCCACCCCCACCCCCATTCATCACATACACACAGTCACAAAAACAGTAATTCATCTACAAACAACTCATCACTTCAAATTACATGTGTTAGTACGAATTCGTTTGGAACTGAGACAAATTTGTTGTGGGCACTACTTGACTTCATTGGACTCATATTAAAACAAATAAACATGTTTGGTTGCATTTAATTAAAATATTACAAATGAAAGTGATTTACAACTCCGTTCCAATACGTGTAAATCGGATCGAAAAATGGAATAGAACGTAATTCATAGATCTTTTCATGATAAACAAAGAAGGTCCTATACAATTTTTTTGTAACCCTAATACTTACGGAGAAATTTGAATTTTCTAAAATTTTTGCTCCCCTCTAAACTCCTCCACCCCTTTTGCCGATTTCCATTAAAAGTAGAGGCGCACATGTAGACACCAACAGTCTCAAATATGAAATTTCAACATTGTAAGGCTAATCGTTTTAGCAGATTTCTCTCAAAGGAAATCAGTTCGTCGTACTCAATTCACGACTTTCGAAAAGCTTAGATGTCCATCGATCCTATCCAATCTTATTGCAAATTAATTGTACTATACTATTGACATATACATTTACTCTTAAGTAATACGCTGTTATATCATGAATCACTTTATTCTAAACTTAACTGCCAAATATTGTTTGCAAGAGACCTTTATTATGAGAGATTCGTGCAAATTCTTAGTGGGATGACGTCGTCAATCAAGATTTTACGTTGTTGTTTTGAAAATGTTAAGTTGATCTATTTGAGTTATGCGCGAAACCTGGATAAATACAGAAGTCACGCCAAAACTTATTAAAACGGACAATACCATTGAAATATGAAAAAAGAAATTTTTTTTTTTTTACAATACTTAATTTATTTCAAATAAGAAAGTAAAAGGTCCGCCACGCAGGTGGTGCTTAAGATAAGCAGATTTCCCACCTGGTATAACGTCCAACATTATATTCATTTCAGCTGTAATTAGACCCCTATGTAAAAAGGTATTAACTAAGGTAAATTAAATTAAGTTTGAGAAGCCCAGGCGTTTGAAGTGAAATCGTAGGAGTAGAAGTAAGGAAACTAAAAGATACTAATAATAGTAAAAGAAAAAAAAAGTTTGGAAACTTAACATTTTCAACAAAATTGCTTATGTAAAATTATCTAACTCATAATAATAAAAGATATTTTGAATATTTTATTTTCTACCCCCACTCCTCCCCACCTATTCCAATAAAAACAATAAGACGCTGAAGAGTATAAAAAAACCTCAGTAGTTGGTTACCCTAAGGGAAACTTGCTAATAGTATGCGTTACATTGTTAATAGGTAATTCTCTCTTAAACATTGAATTATTTAAAGTGATAAATGGAGGCTGGCTGCGAAGGGGTATTTTAATAATAAAGAAGGCTAGCCCTACGGTTATATAAGAAGGTTATATTAATATGAAATGGCTGAAAGGCTTCTTTGCCTGAATTCCTGCAGAAGGGGAAGGTTAGAAGGGGAAAAATAAAAATACAAAAAATTGGAAATATCTCTCTTATTATGAGTCGGATTAGAAAATGTTATATAAGCAACTTGTTGAAAATTTAATTTTCTGTAATTTGTGTTTTATATAATTTTTGTATATCTCGAATATTAAGCGATAAACATTCCTTTTAGCAGATTTCTATCAAGGGACACACACAGAATATGTGGAGAGATGAAATTAGAAGCGTGTTATATCAGCACGTTGAAAATCTGCTTAGTTTATGCTAGAAAATCTGCTTTGTGATGGACTTTTATTTTATTTTTTTATTTTTTGTATTCAGCCTTCAGTAAAACCCCCTGCATCCTAATTCGCTCACATCATAAATAATATACCATTATATTATGATGTTATTATTATTCTATCTTTAAATACGAAATATAATTTTAATTGGATCTTATCTATATGAGATACATCCAAATTCGTTCAATGTGGCGCCATCAACGTCAAGACTCCACCATTTTTATTAGTTCAAAATCATACTCAACATTTAACCGTTTCATGAAGAAAAACATAAGAGATCACATTCGTTGCAGGAGAAAACAAGTATTATGAGTCACGTCAAAAGAATTATAGAATTAATCTTACGAAACATTAAATGTGTATATGTTGTATATTCACTTTTATCGCAACTCGAATGTTAAGAGAAATATGTTATTTTTCCTCAGCCATCAGTAAATATCCATTTGTGACTTTGAGAAATTGACCGGATGGAACTGATATCATATTCCAATTTCTGTGTGCATAAGTTTCATACAATGAGAAAATGAAAAATTAATGCGTTAACTTAAAGCCTCGAAATAAATTCAGCTTCCAAAATCACAAGGACAAGAATAAGAATATAAAGGTTTTAATAAGAAATTTGAACAAAATCCTTAGTCCCGCCCTGGCTAGAAATGGGCGATAATCATCCCAATTAGCCGTAGTAGCAAAAAGTGGAAAATAATAAATAATAATGAACATAAATTTTTAATCTTGGAAGTGTGTAATAGTGCAGGAAAAAATTAGTTTTCCACCAATTCCAATGTATTTTCATTTTAAAAAGTATTTTGACTTGTTTATATGCGATGTCTTGAATAAAAGAAGTCCTTTATTAAAACTTTGCCCAATGTTTCGGGACTCCAATTGTAATCTGTCTCAAGTATTAAACTTTCAGTCTCCTGAAGAGTCATATAGAAAGACGAAACATGCGAGGAAGCGTTTTTAAGAAATGTCTATCATAAATTAACAGGTCATATCGTCAGGCCCTGCACCTAGACTTGATGAAACTAAGTTTATTTTTTGTTTCTAACTTTTATTTTAAATTGTCTGTTGCAGTGAAACAAAGGCGACTGGGACAAGAGAGGTAGCAGGCACTCCACTCCCTTTGCAAAGCTTACAGGAAGTATATTTGGTAGAGAGATCTGGGAGAGGTAGGAATGCTGTGAGAGAGACGAGGAAGCACGAGGCAGAGCAGGAACACAAACGAAGGGCAACCAGTCTACAAGCCAAACATCCGTCTCGTTCAATGCACCTACAGAAGAAAGGAGAACAAATAATATATCTAGATAGATAGATATATCACCGTGTGCAAATAATCTTTTATTAAATTTGAAAGACAGTAATAAAATATCTCTTAGATAAAAATAAACAAAAACCAATTGAACCTTTGTTCTTAGGCACTGGTATAGTTGGGACATCAGTATTTATAAATCATAAATTTTCGACAGGATTGCGAAGAAAAAACATATAACTCTCTTAATATTCTAATATATATTCAAATAAATATATATAGTAGTTTTCTTACTATACATTTTGTATTTGTTTCGAATTCAAAGGATTATAAATATTTTTCAAAGAATACCCTAGCAATATTATTTACATGTAAATCTATACGAGAATTGTAATAAAAATATCCAAAATAAGAAATTTGTTAAAATATTTGTCTATCATAAAACTAATTAATTATATAATTTTCAATAAAAACTGTATGTTAAATGTAATTTATTAACGTCCAATGCGTGCTACCAATGCTAATTGGGACAAGTTATCTACAACACTCTTTTCTAGCCGGTGGTCTAAGGATTTTATTTCTCCTATTTAATCAGTTTGTAACTAAATACATTCCTATTGCCCAGGTTGATAATCGAACTCGCGACTCTAGAATTCCCATTTATGATTGAAACCAACGACGTAATATGAGTAATAACCGATTTTAGTAGGATTTAAGCAAAATAACAGGCACCACCCTTAGATTAATAGAAAACAACATGGTTATTTTATATACAGTTTTTTTTTTTTTAATTCAATGGGTAGAAATACATTAAAATATGTAGTTTGTAATTATTAGATAATTTAATTCAAAAGTTATTAATCAATTTTGTTTGGAGAAAACTGCAAATTAAAAATGTTTCTATTTTCAAAACCAGGGATAAAACTTTTCAAGTTTTCCATGGAAAAACACTTAAAATTATTTTCGATATGTTATCATAAACGTTGACATAAATAGACTACATTGTTTATGTCCTAAAAATTGAATATGTCGAAGCTAATAAACAAAGATATAAGGAGTAACATTACAATTAGCTAGCTGACAGGTAGGTTTAAAAAAAGCTATTATGCGAGATAGAGAAATGCGCAAAGACGTGTTGGCAAGATGTAACCGGAAGATAGTTAGGAAATAATAGAACGGCCTTGTACCTACGCACCACTAGAACCCCAGCAGAAATATATATAGCTACAGGAGCATTTGATCGGCAACAAACAACCAGGTTTGGAACCTCACGCCAATGAAAGGATTTCTACTTCGCTGCAAAATAGGTTTTGTTCAGATAACAGTATCATGAAGCAATAAAAAAGACAAAAAAAAACTATGATTACCTAGGCTAGAAAGAGCACATAACAAAGAATTCACAAAAACACTACGCAAAAATGAAAAAGAGGTAGAAGCAGATAAAATAATGTATTGTTCACTAACATAATAATAAATCACAATGGGTATTTGGACGATCGTTTGGTATTTATTAATGAGGGGATTGATTCGGGTTAGGTTGTTGTTAATAAATAAATGGATACGTATCAGCTGATCAAAGTACTTTTTATTGCTGGCGTTTCGGACAATGCGTCAAGTACATCATCAGGGCTAGCTTGTCGCTTCAGAAGAGATTGATATCTGGTATACTTCAAGTCTGCTTGTAAAAACCACTTTCTCTTTGTCACACCCAAGTCCTAATGATGGCTTACAATCCAAACAGTAAAACCATTAAACCAGTAATTTTCGTTTGTATTTTATGTACTATGGCCTGTCCAGTAAGGATTTATGTACATTTATTGAACTGTATTAGACATTTGTTGACAATGATTTTTTTGCTTTAAATTTCATGATTTAATAGTAATAATTTTACTCAAAACGTTAAACATAAAAGTGAAAAATGTCAATTCAGAAACTGGAAAGGAAAAAGGAAATATTCTAAATGATATTTGATCTGGGAAGACGGCGGACTTAAGCTTGAAACCATGAACAAGCAGATGTATTGCGGGTATGTAGCATCATATTCAGAATCTCTATTAGTCACTTTCTTAGCAGTTAAAAAAAACGGTCAAATTATAATCAAGTTGGGGTTTCCACAAATTAACGAATTTTGATAGTCACTATTCCAAATTGGTAACATGTGGCTCTAAATTTAATTTAATTATTGGATGTTTCAGAATCTCAGTCCCAAAGCAATATTTAAATCAATATATTAACTTAATGCCAAAATTTCTAAATACTATTTTCTGTAGATAATCCCTAACAAGTGGTTCACGTGGACGTTGTAAATAAATTTTATTTACTATGCATTTAATTAAGGAAACGAACATCTGAAACCATCCCTGAGAATACCTGTAATGCACTAAAATATTTGAAGTTCGTCTTTAGCCTCGTCCGATGAAGTGAGTATGGTGAATTGTTCGTGACTTTGTACAATGTGATGGGCACGTTAAGACTTAATATTTAAAACTATATTTATTGGAATTAACTTATCCAAAGCTAAACTACTTCCTTAATAAGTAATATTTAATTTAATCCACAGTTCCTACATTTTTGTAAAAAATGAACAAATATTGTAAATAGTAGGGGGAAAAAATATTAACCACCTCTCCTTCATACAAATATATTTAATAACTCTGCAATATGCGTTAAACAAAATTAAAAGAGGGTAAAAAGGAATGCTATTTGTTCTTAAGCACAAAATAAGGTTTAGAATGTATCTCTTTATTCTTCAGCTCATGAGTCAGCAACAAAACAAACAACTGCCTTGTGTATCTACAACTACAAAAACTATGATCACCTAACCTATATCCTACAAATCCAAAGAGATATAAAAATAAGAGATATATAAATCCTCCATTATAATATACAGTCCCTAACACTATTATAAAGTGCATTTATAATAGTGTATAATTATAATGCTATCATACTTAAGCATTAAGTAATTCTAGTCTGTGCTAGTGATGTTTTTTGTTTGTTGATTAATAGACCTAATCTCATGAGCTTGATTTTCAAGGTTTTTTTTTTTTGGTTTTTTTTATGTCAACGGGTAATGAAGATGGAGGTAGTGCTATGTACTCTGTCGTTATTTAACTTATTGAGGAAGAAAAGAGGCCTATTTAGTTCACGCAGATTGATTCTTTTCTCTACGACCCAGCTGGAAGAATTATTTCAGGAGATGACATTTGCGAGTAAAACTAAAGAAATAGACATCCCTATTTCAACTCACGAAATAATATAAATAATAAACTGTACAATGAGACGTGATGAAATATTAGATTTATTTACTGTTATTGCCTAGAAATGAAAGGGAAACGAAGGATGGGACTTAAGACGTTCTTCTCATATTTGTATTCAGCTCACGATCAGTGTTATTACAACTGATCATATCTTGGGATTCGTAATCCAAGTTCATCCTTCCTCCTCAGCCCTTGACCTTTTACGCACATCAGCCGATCCAACACGATCTGACATTAGAGACCTCCGCCACAACTTCGGGCTGCTTCTCTCTCTTTCTTATCGAATAACAGATTTAATAATTTTCGTTTTACGATAGAGAGTACGAATTTGTCACATTATTATTTTGGCGCATCAAGAAAAATGGAGCTGTGAATTCTAGTGATCAGAAACGTTTGAAGTACAAGTATCATTGGCTCAGGCATTAAGTTTTGATTGAGGCAGGGGGAGCGATGGTCCAGAAAAAAATCTAGTGCCATTCATATTATATATAAAAATTACAAAAAGAATATTTTTGAGCAAACAAATTTATTTCGTATAAGACATTTGAACATAATTATCTTGTATATTATTTCTTATTGATTTTTGACACACATACAACTAGTTCATCGACACTTTTATGACAAACTCAAGAAATAAAAGTGGAGGTTCTTTATATATTTCATACCAAAGTCATTTCAACGATGTAATCCAGAATTACTCTAAAACAATATATTTTATAAATTTATTTTTGGATTTAAATTCATATGGCAAGATTGAAAAGACATTTTACTATAAAGCATAGGTATATACGTATCATTTATCAAAGTGTTTGTTCACAGTCTAAAAGAGGATTTGCAGACGCTAATCACAAGTCACAATTGTGCCGAAAGTTACAAATTTTGGTTGCTTTGAGGAGGCCGGAATGATAAGATTCGGGGTTTTCATTCTTTTATGATCATGAGAATTTTACTTAGTATTGAATTTAATATATAAATCTCTTTGTCTGGGCTAATAACCTACATAAAAACGACAAATGCTAATAACCTACATAAAAACGACCCATATGAACCTACTTTAATTCGTTCACAACATTACATTAATAATACGCAGTGTGAACGTTTTGGAAGTGTTTTGTGCCGGATTGTTCAATTTTCATGCGTTTACGTTGGCCTTTTTAAAAACTAATCAGACCTGGAGCAATTTAATTTTATGGCAATTGAAATCGGCCTTGGCCTATTAATAGAAATTAATTTTTCCCGTGAATTAGTCTCATATTACACCATCCTCCTCCAGATCGGACAGTTAAATGCCGGTTACGAAGAGTTAATTGGGGCGCTCTGCACCTTTTTAAGTAATACTCAGCATGCACGATATTTTGAAGCAATTACAAAATTCACGCCCGAAAGACATGTGAAAATATCATCTGGAGTTGAATTACATGATTCAATAAGGAAATTGAAATGAAAAATGTATAATATTGTTTCAAAATTAGCAAAACTTTTAAATAAATATGTAAAAACCAGAAGGCACATAATCAAGTCAAATTTAAATAAAGTTTCTAGTCTACAAGGTGCACATGGGAAAAGTGTTATGGAAATCAGTTATTGAGGTTGTACTCACGCGGTTTTCGAGCAATTTCCTCAAATGTCCATCGATCCTATATAGGAGATGACGAAAATTATAAATATAGATTTATATCTTTGTCTTTTAAAGCTCCAGCGGTGGTAATTTTTGTTTGATAGACCCGAAATGGATATTTAAACGTTTTATGTAAAAATAAAGATCAAGTTAGTTAACGGCTGAAATCGGACAGGTGGCTTACAGGGAGGATTTCCAAAATTCGAAATATTTCCGTTATTATGCGTCGGATCGAAAAAAGTATAAAACAAATGTTATTGCAAATTAAATGTTTTATAAATGTTGTTATATACCTTTTTTCACTATCTTGAATACTAACCGAGATATTTGCATTTTTTAGTTTAAATAGTAAACCCCCACTCATACTAGTGTCATATTAACAATATGCTGTTATATCATGAAGCAATTTATTTGAAGCTTAAATACAACATATTGTTCTTATTGAATTTTTATTTTTTTATATAAATGCAAATAAGTGGATTCCCTTGGTGACGGATTTTTATTGATAACTTTTCGTGCAAATTTCAGACAGACATAAGGTAATCATTAGGTAATAAAATAAGGGTAGTAAAGTAAGGTAATCATTAGCTAAACTAGGCAAATAAATTGATAACATTTGACAAGTGAAAATCAAAATTGACACCACTCCAATCTGCAGTAATCATATTATTACCTAAGGCCTTTTCAAAGGCTTACTTTATTGTTAGGCGTCCCTTCTGTCTTAAAGAAGAAATAAATATAATAAATGGCATATATATGATACTTCGCTAGTGTTTCCGAAGTAATATTGATTTAAAGCATGGCTTTTCACTTATCAAATTACACCTCTAAATGACACTGCTAACATTATCACTAATCGTAGACCTCCATGAGAACTGATGAATTGAGAACAGCGAGTGCCTGCTTTTGATGAAGCAAATCCTTCATTTGATATCAAGAAGCCTTCTTCTTACATTTAAATTTAATGTTCCAGAGCACATTGTGCGCTTTCGTATGATGCAAATATTTCTGTTGCCAATGTTTTGGAGTTGTTCTCAGGTTTATTGAACTATGCGTTACTGAACTAGAAAGCCGGCTGCGAGGAACTGAAATTGCTTATATTCAAGAGGTGTTTAAAACATAAAAACTTGTCATTCTATTTAGAGAAAAACTTTCACAAGGAGCAGGGGATTTTTTAGAATTGGGTTTGGGAATGAATATTTTGTGTAGGTGGGCTTTTTTTTGGTCTAATATAATTTGTAAGGCTGTGACTGTTGTAGTTATTGGATCGGAGCGGCAAATGTAATGGCTAGCAGGATCAGAGGAAGGACAATAGAGAGCCGGGATCCTTGGCACCGTTTCCATGGTAACCGGGAAATCCCGGCCAAGGACGCCCCCCCCCCCACTGCCAATCCTTACCTCAACCCAGCCTTTCTTCTTATATACACTTCTTATTTATCCCCCCATCTCTCCTTATAGATACCCTCAAAAAGGGGGACGATCCACAACAATCTATCGACCGCACCGACAACCTATAAATGGTGCCTATACTTATTTTTAATGTCAATTTATGGAATTTGGACTTAGTTGGCTTTCAGTACAAGGAGGTTCCATTATAAGAGAAAACCAGAGAATAGGGAGAGAGAATGAAGTCCGTCACGCAGGGGCTGAGTAAACTAAACAGATTTCCCACATGTTGGAATGACACACTACTGACCTCATCTCAGCACATATTCTGTACTTACAAAGCAAAAAAAAAAACCAAAGAGTTCAAGTGGGTGGTCAATAAAATCATAATCGATGACGTCATTATACTTAACTATTTTCATGTATCTCACAATGCAAAGGCCCGTTGAAAGCATTATTTGGTATTCGAGCTTCGAATAAAAAGTTGCATGTACATTCTCTAATTTGTAAATTGCGACGACTAAAAGTGGGGGGTTCCCTGAAGGCTAAAAACTAAAAAACACCGATATATCCGTTAATATTGACGTGAGAGAAAACATACATATAACAACATTTATAGAAAATCAAATTTGCAATAATATTGGTTATATACAATGCTTCGATACGACTTATAATAACGGAGATATTTTGAATTTTCAAATTTCCCCCTTCATACCCCCCCACCCCTACTAGTCCGATTATAACAGCTAACGAAGTTGATCTTTAGTTTTACATAAAACGTTTAAATATCGATCAAACCAAAATTGCGACCTCTAGAGTTGTAACAGACATCTATAATTTTGAACAGACCTCATTTTCATCATCTAGGTATAATCGATGGATGTATATGGAAATTACGTCAAAAATTGTGTATAAGTATGACGTCAGTAGCTGTTTTCCCTTAAAGGAGATCTGCTAAAAAAAAGTAACTTGGCTGCTATAGCAACGAATATCTGTAAACCTGGAAATGGCAAAGGTTCAGGCGGCTATGCAAAGACCACGATCGTTCGATAGTTGTATGGAATGTTTGTGGTTGATACGGTCAGGACACATTTCCAATAGGAATGCAACCTGCGACTATTGAATGTCGTCAATATATACTACTTGAAAAGAAGTTTGTGACACTGCCTCTTAGAGTTCGATATAAATCGCTGAAAGACATACAAGAAATTACGCGTTAGCTCAGGTCACTATTTCTACATCAGGGGAGCAACTGGTACGCATGGATGGTGGCTTTGTTCATGACCAATGATAACCTTTGAGTTTGTTGCCACAGTTTGTCAATACAAGGAAAAATCACGTGCTTTTAAAATGAATCTTCGCCAAGGAATTTCATAATTTCTTCACTTGTGTGCGCTAGTGTCGGCGCTGCCGTACTAGATAGCGGGAACAAGTGAGCGGACTGGACAGGCTACCCCTTTGCGATTAGGATTTTGACTCTCCTAGACTCCATCTGAAGAGAAATTTGTTGCCCGCACTCTCTTATGGAATGAATAGTGATCTGTGTACTCGCACAATCCACCCGATATAACGAGGTCAGTTAATTTACCAAATAATAAACTCTCCTAATCTTCTTCGGGATTGTTCTTGGATACAGTTTCAACGGACTACTACTCCTCATCCAAGGTTAAAATTGTTGGGAGGGAACCGCTGATATATCAAAAGGGCTGACTCAAATTTGAAGAAAGAAATTTGAACTGCCGATAAATATCAGCCATTGAAGTGAACTAATGGTCGACCCTCTGCTCTGCATGGGCATGGCACTGAGAACAGCAATAGAGACTCGGTATGATTTATGATCATACCTTAAATGAAACCCATTGCAAAGGTGACAGCTGTTCAGACAACCGGCCGGCCACGCCCTCTTGCCTAACTACTGTCAACTCATCGCCGCAACTCCACGTCAAACCGCAACTAGGACAGCAACAAGTATCTTGCCTAGGCTCTTATCTATCGCCGACTCATATACCCTAAAAATTGTTAGAGAATAATTTCTTCGGCCCTGTATTTGTTTTAATAAAGATTATCCTGTTTGTTGTAGTAGTGCTATTTGATAAACGGCAATAGCTGTACTTCAAATCCCTTCTGGACGACCTTCCACTGAAGAGCTCATATCCGGTGAAAATGGGTCACTACAGGCCTAATGGGAGGAGCTAATTTGCCAAAATTGACGACCTAGTTCGTAAACTAATGACGCTGAAAATAATAGACCGACTACAAAATACACCAATCACGCGCAGGAAATGCATAGTAAGGGAATTTCGATGACAATGTACGGAGAATATTTCATTCATACATTGTTAATTTGCTGTAGCAAGGTCCTAACCCAAACTGATTAAATAATTAATCCGCAGGAATTGATAAATTAAAACAAGATTTTGGAGATGTGTTCCTATTGTAGAAAATAAGAAACACGTAGGGTATCCCAAATAGTCCTAAACTTATTTCACCTATAGAGGGCTGTATTTCCACATCTTGAAGAGGATGAGGGGTGAGAGGTAAGGCGTATACAAATTAAACGGACACCCAATGTTTAATTTAAAAATCGTTATGCCCATTACTTTTTTTTGTGTAAGACTAATATTAAACGAGATATTTTGTATCCACCCAAACTATAACTATCAAGGTGCAGAATCTGAATAGTATGAGTTTAGTCTTTCTCATTTGTCAAAAGCTTATGTTTTAATATCTCAAAAACTGCGATCCCTGAGGGGTGAACAAGCTAACAAGTTAGCGAAGAAAATTCGCTAAAATTTAAATCGCAAACCTATTCAAAATAAAGAAACATAGGCAAAAATAGACCACAATTATTTTGAACAAATTTGTAATATACAACTGTCAAAAAGTTTTAATATAAGGTTTTTGGACGTGGATATATGTTTAGAATACAGACATCACCAACTATCGTACATAACTTGAGTAAATAATTTAAGTAGCTATTCAATTACTTCGCAACGTTGAGAAAACTATCCCCCAGTAGCCGACAACTCCTGCCATTGTACAATACCTGCTCTGATCTTCTAAGTCAATAGGTCAAGCGCATGCAAAAACTTCTCCTATTAGATATCACTCTTAGAATGAAGAAAAACTCGTTACTTGAAGGTCAGTGTATAAGAGAATGACGGCGACATGAAAGCTCCAAGTGAATCTGCAGGCAGGATCAAATTTAAAAATATTTTTATTGACCTTTGCCAAGATATGCCTACGAATTGCTTTCGCAACTATTTACATCACCAATATACGTCATCATCCCAAATGAAATGCCAGTTGATTAACTGCTTATTTCAATCCTGTGGTATCATTTTTCTAAGCAGACAACAATAAACTCCTTCTAGACGCTCTTATGGATTAAAGATATATGAAGAAGTAAATCAAAGATCCTGTTAATATTTTAAATAAAAATTATTGCATTGTAATTAATCATCGATTTAACGCTTAGAAACATAAAAGCAACTACACAATTGGAAATCATAAAATGGACATAAAAGGCTCAATTATAATAATAACTTTTGATAAAAATAATTAGAAAGCTGCAAATTTTAAATGCCAGAATAATGTTTTAACTTTTTATTTTATTTATTTATATATAAATATTAATGTAACTTTTAAAAATAATCGTTTTCAATGCCTCATGAATTTCAAGTCTGTTAAAAATTTATATCAATATTTAGAAATAAAAAAAAAAAAAGAAATTGGGATAGGCAAGTGAAACAGGTTGTCGGGCTTTCCTAATGTTCCTTCTAAGAATTATCATCATCTGATACAGTCAGTGAAAGTGTGACATCAACAACAAGGTATGGGCAGGCATCCTGTTGGAAACTTTTAATAATTCCTTCAAGTTACGTGTTTGTAGACTTTAAAAAAAAATATCGAATTAATTCAATAAATAAAAGCAGACAGTCAATACAAAAGGGAATGAGAAGGAGGGTTAACACGATTTTAATATTCGCGTATTGCTTCTTAACAAAGATTCTCTCATTTTATTTTGCATTTAATTGAGATAGTGTTAAATATTTCGACCAGTTATGTTTCAATGCATTTCATTGACAAGGGCGGAATAAATAACTAATTTATTTTGGAGGGTTACATTTTTCACATCATCCACGATTCAGACCAAATCTCTTGGGCATCTAGCCCAGTACTCTAACAACTTAACAACAGGCTTGGGTGCCGACGAAATAGAGAAGGGCTTTTCTGTGGTATCTGTGGCTTAGTTAGGATAGATTCGGACTAGAGACCCGGGAGTTGCGAGAAGGCGTTGGTTAGAGTCCCGACAATTACTCAAATGTTTCTCACATAAAAAATAATATATATTATTAGTACTACAAGTATGAAGAACTGTTTCCTCCTTTCTGTACGTTAGTCTAGTCAGTGGCTACTTAATACAAATCTTGAGAAAAGCTTCATATGAGTCTCAAAAGCTTTTGGATCTGTAGCCTGTGTCTTCATGGGTTTATCTTCCAAGAGATTAGTGACATGGGAGAAGGACAGTATGAACAAAGTCTATAAGAAGAATGAAGAAAAGCCTGCCGAACACTAACAGCTCGTACAACAATCGCTGCGTACGACTCATGTCATGATTATAGAGATATGAGGTTTTGCACGTGTCTTAATGATTTCAGACATATTGTGCTAGTCATGCTGCTAATTAGTTGAAGGATGTCATCACGATAAGGGTTGACAGGCCACAGGTGGGGTCACCAAGCAGTGTGACAAGCAAAAGTCGGTGGAATCATCAAGACTTCGTCATCAAAATCCAAAGACGTCAGTAATCCAATGAGGTTCTATATGAATAATGACGTAGGGCAGCTTCTGCTTTGAAGGCCGACATGACAAACACGCCATAAAGGAGCACCTCTAGCCACTATACTCTGAGTACCTCCATGGTTTGGCTCTCAACAATGGCCGAGGTTGTGACTTAATCGATCCCGATGAATGGAGTGTATGGGAGTTGAGTGAAAACGAGGGCAGCGTAGAGAGGGAAACTGCGCCCGCGGATAATGGGAGTATAGAGAGGGAAGCCGGAGATCCGCCACTAGAAATGGAGAGTGAGCAGTGAGGTAAGGGATCCTCCTGAACTTGGCCTCAATACCATCTCCAGGCTCTGGAGTAACCTTACACTCCACAGCCACCTCAACATTTATAACCTCACTCTTTTCCAACGAGGATAGAATAATTCGAACAGTGAACAACTCTTATTAGCTTACATGACAGTACGCGACAAACGCAAAACCCCCAAAGACGCAGATATTTCAAAACCTTTAATGCACACAGACGAAAGGAAGTGTCATCCTTCTAGGAATGAAAAGAAACGAAATATTTTGTCGCACATCATTAAAAACTATTTTATTTGAAAGTGGTAAACGATACCCCTATTACAATGCATCCAATCAAAAAATTGTAATGTCATAATTTAATATTTTAAGGGGGGGGGCTATACAAAGCTTCAGTATATATCGATTTCGATCAAAAAGGGAGGTTCCCGACTAAATTTTATAACAGTCCTAAATATGGAATTTCAACACTAGTCGTTTTAGAGTTATGCGAGATACCTACAGACGTCATGTCGAATTCCGCATAAAGGGATTCAGGGATGTTCAAAACGGATAACTCCGTTGAAATTTGATAGCCCAAATTGAGGACGATTACAATACTTCCTTTACTTTTACAAGGGTATTTTACTTTCTCAAGCTTCTGCACGCGATCTGTTACTATAACTACAAACACAGAACGTGGACTTGTTATCATATAAGTTCTGATGACGCTCAATTCCGGAATACTAAGTACACAATCACCTGTCCAATCGTGACATAGGCGTCTAGTAAAAAGAGAAAGATGACAGACTATGGGAACTCCTTTCTTGAAACAGAATTTTATATCAAGAATTCCATTCAACTTTCAGGGACTTCCAGCACTTAAATTTGTTTACCTTTTAGGCCTTATCTTCTATTACAAGTAGTAGGCAGTTTAAAGTAAGAAAAAACGTTCACGAATCCCATACTGCGAAATAAAGTAATATTTTATTATACAACCAATAATATAAATAAAAACGTTTTTACCGTTAACTTAATAGGATCAGACAAAATCAAGAAATTGTTGGTCACGTGCTTACTCAATGTGACAGTAGTATCGAGACAACAAACCAGATTGGACTTTATAGCGGGAACCATTCCAGTAGCACCAATCTACAGAATTTTCCATCAAGTACTAATTATAATACCTTGAAAGTTTAGATGAAAGACAGGAGCAACCCACTTCTAAAATGGGTTTGACTTATTAGGCTTAGTTTGTATAATATTGAAACCTTTCCTAGTCAATGTTCTTATGGCATTCATCTCTGTTTATAAGAGCACTATATTTTCAATATTCTAAGCATTCTTGAACCCATTATTTATTTTAATCAATTTCGAGAAACTTAACGCTTACTTGTCAGAAAAAAAAACAGTTAATTAGTAAAGCGCTACGCGAATTTGGAAGCTAAGAAGTTTTATTCGAAGCATAAAGGAATTATTGTAGGTGGAGGCGGTTCCCAGGAAGAAAGAGGGCGATGTTACGGAAATGATAGTTGTTACAAGCCAACAGGTGCTACGGAAGCAGCTGTACACCTTAACAAATGTACTCCCTCTTATTCGGAGCAATATTCCTTAAACCCCGAGGAAGAAACTGCCTGAATAATAATTCAAAACATATCCATAAATGCATAACTAATTGAACCATCTGTCACGCATGACCCGTAAACTGCCATCAATCATGAAGGACCAGGACGTACTTTGTATTATTTCTTTCGATTCATAAAATAAAAGGATCTTTAATACATTAACTCATACGAGCCTCGGCGAAGCAACGTGTTACAGATGAAACGAAATATTTCAAAAACTTGCAAAAGCAACACCGTCATCGCTTTTCCTGCACTATCATTGTACTTGTCACTCGGGGCTCGTATATCAACTCCCAACAACAATACAACAAGACAATGATCGAAATTAATGATCATGGCTTTCAGACTTCCTTTTTCTAGAATTACTTGCCTGGAAAAGGTTTAGGACACTCATAAGACCATCCAGGGCTTTCGACATCCTATGCTCCGTCACACGTTGACGTCAACAGATCTACCAACACAGAACTACATCAAATATTTAAATTAGGAAATGCCTAGACACTCGGTATACATTTTCATATTCACTATTTCGAAACCATTTAAAGAATCTCAGCCAAATTTTATTCAATAGGTTGTTTCCGATTTCTTTAAGATATCTAGATGTAATCAATAATTGTTTCCTAGTGTTAACGACATTTCAAGACATTGTTCAAGTAATGGTGGATTCATTCGTTTTTGGCAGGAATCATGGACGTGTCTATACTTTTATTACATTTTAAACCCCTCCTCCCTAAATGAAGTCAAGTAAGTAGTGCTTGTTCAACTCAAGCTTGAGGTGGGTATGATTTCTTTATGAAAAATTTATTTTATCGCAGCAAATGTTTTAAATAACTAACCATTATAGTATAAAAGTATTTACTTCTTTCGAAACATTTAAGTAGACCAGTCTCATAGGAAATAAGCTATTAAGCTAACGTTTACAACCTTCATGTTAACCTTTTTTGTGTAAAACTACCAAAAGGAGAAGGGTTTTAGAGAGATTATGGATTTATGCGTTATTACAAGTCGAAAAATGTTATCTACCTATCTCCAGATCTTGCACAATTTTCTCTAACTGAAATAATAACGGAGTTACATGTATTTTGTTCCTACAAGTGGGAAATTCATATAAAGCTACTACTTCGTTTAAAAACAACATTTCCAGCTTACATTTCAAGTCCTATTACTTAAGGGACATATTATTGCAGAAATTGAGAATGGGAAGAGAGATGACGTTACCGACGTGTCAGTGGGGCACGTTAGTGAGGAATCTGCTTAGTTGACACAGCCCTTGCGTGAGGGTTTTTTATATAATGGCATTTTCACGGTAAATATGAAGAGTGGAGTGTTGATAGGATGACGATGTAGTCGAGGAGGGGTTGCTGGTAAAAGCAGTCCCGACCCAGACATATTAACCCACTTGGAGACCACCCCTAGCTCTTTCTCATAATACACCCCTCTCTCACTCTCTATCTCACTCTTTCTTTCGCTCTTTCATTATGCCCATGCAATACTCCAGCTGGAGCGCTGCGCACATGATTACAACCATAAAACAGAGACGCCGCCGTCGGAATTTTTTACTTTTTTTTGTTATTAACATTATTTATTTTCCTTTATTACAAGCATCAGTTAATATGAAGGCCGGGGAAAATTAATAAAAATTGAAAAATTTCTCATTCTCACTGAGACTGAAAGAAGGCAAACCTCTGATGAGTTTTCCCACGGACGTGGATGGACGTCATGAGAAGCCCTAACCTATGAAGGCGCAATTATTGACGGAGATACCTAACACAACCTGTGCTAAATATATTACCTTCAATGTGTTGTAATTTAGCCAACCAGACAGACACAGCTTACAATTATGCAAATTTCTCGCTTGCCGGAACGAAATACGGAATATGAACGGATAAGGGACGCCACGCAATATTGAGTTTAATACTTCTGGAATGATCCAATCCTCTTGATCCACTCGGCCGTTAACGACCTTACTTTTAGATTTGTTCGAAACGTTTACAGACACCAAATCTGAATGCAATCAAGTAAATTGTTGGGCGTTTTATTCATAAAAAGGAAATCTGCTGAAGGAAAACACTTAGTACTGCAAATTATTTCTGTAGCAAGATATTATGAGAAACACTCAATGATAAAATTTTGGTTTTGTTGAATAATCTTCATTAGATTTAAGATTACGTGCTACCAAACAAAATGTTGAGTTTCTTAATCGATTTAAGGACACATAAAATGAGTATTGTACCCATTGCACACTGCATTATACAGAATAACCAGCCTAAAGAACGCGTAAGACTTTTGGCCCTTATATGAGTTCTTGGAACGCAATTTTCGAATCGAGTAAGTCCATTATTAGGATAATTGTTATAAGCCGTAGATTTAGTGTCAAATGCATTATTTGGTGGTTACCTGTAGGTAATTCACTCTGCCGTTGTAGAATCACGTGTGTATAAAACTCATTGAGTTCACGGTTTATTTTATAAACTTAGTCCGACCCCCCACCCCCACAAATATTTAGTATGAGGCTAATCACTCTACAGGTACGGAATGCCTGCTGTGGAAATCGAGGGGGAACTCCTTTACTGACTTTTTAAAATCATTTAGGGCTATGAGTGATTCTTATGGACTTCCTAGAATTTATTTTTGTAGGAATCAGCTGGATTTCCTTTATTGTGATATGCTGAGGTTATTGTGAGTAGAGAAGTTGCCTGAGTACAATGTTAGCCGAGGTTATAGTGAGGAGCGGGATGTCTGGTCGATAGAACACCTTAAATGCTGCACTGACTCATCGGGTTTTAGCACCTAGCTCTTATGCACCGACCTCTTCCTCAATCAGATTATAGTCCAAAGTCACTTCCTCTCTGGGATTTTAATTAGATATTGTGTACGGTTTTTTTATCACTGGAGTTCCGCATCATGACACATCGTGGGCTATTTACAACAAACTTCCAAAAGAGAGGAAAACCTTTGTACCCAAGGTATAATCCAGTGCTAGACATCCAACAGCGAGAACATTTTATTCAATAAACGATGTGATACCTTGACGGTTTGGTTAATGTCGGACGTCAAAGAACTTAACGTCTTTTAACTATCGAAAGAAATTGGCAATAGCACAGGACGAAAAGGCGGCAAAGATCATTGTGATAACGCACTAGGCTTAGACGCTATGCTACAGGTTCCAAAAATCTCGGCAACATCCTTTAAACTTTATTTAGTAGTGTCAATTCAATCTTGCTTTGTGGTTGAACTAATAACCATTCTTCAACAAAACGATCGGGAATATCTCAAGCTGATCACTAGCCACATGTCAAGTATTGAGCGTTCATGAGTTTTTGAGGCAAAGATTTTAAGACTGGACAAAGAAGCTAATAAATCGAATTATTATGTTAAAATGAACCATTAAGAAATTCGAATTTGAGTCATTTGAACTGACGAGCAAATCAAACTGATGGATGCTTCAGGCGGTTTTAAAAAAATTAATAACATTAATAAAGCCCTACGATTTCCGAAGCTTAGTCTGTTGTTCAAATATATTAATGGTGGAATAAAGTGCTATTCATACTCGGAAGGTTTAACATTTTCTAAAGTTAAAAGCAGATTTTAAACTCCCCCCCCCCTCCCAAGGCAAGTCCCTTAATCCCTAACTAAATACAAGCTCAAGGCTAAAGAGCCTACATTTAAACCCCACAAGCTTCTTTCTTTTGCGCTTGGATTCAACAAAATTGTGGTAATTCTTTGGCGTAGAAAATGTTTGTAGATCTTATATCAGGACAATGAAGTATGCAATCTTCGGAATGTTAGGGTCATAGGCGGAACTCGTACAAAGGTCAAGAAGAAATCAAACGAATCAATTAATCAAGACCCGTCTTTATTAGAGATGCAGAAACAAGCTGAGAGGAAAGCTGATATTAGAATGAAACAACAAGGTGAAATAGCGTTAAACAAGGATTAGCATACGACTTGGTAATAGTATACTGTGCGCTGTTTAAAGTATTTATAGATGATTTAAAATAAGCATAACGGCGCAGTATATTTGCTCGGAGGAGCAATGCAAGTGACTGACTGAGACACCTTCGATAAAAATAATCACCAAAATACGATAGAGGGGTAGGGTGGGGGGGGGGAGAATGGAGGGAGAAGAGAGAGAGAGAGAGAGAGAGAGAGAGAGAGAGGAGGAGTGGGGTGGGGATCGTGTGAGGCAAGGCTTGGCAACGCCGAACTATAGTTGCGTAACTGCTGTCGGATTGCACGTGGTGGAGCGGCGTTGCCGGATCCCGCGCGGCTCGACGAGCGTTTTAACTCGCCGGTCTATCCCAACACATATATGCGGGTACACGTTTTCACCCTCCACCCCCCCCCACACACATAGGAATGGAGTCGCCCAACATCACGCGGAAGACACCTCAGACGGCTATAAAACTGACCGTTTAATCACCCAAACTGGATGTCGTAAGGGGTTTGGAAATTTAGGGCTCAACAATTTTGAAAAAGAAAATGCGGAAGCTGTTTCCTAAATACTTCCACAACTCCAAGAACCTTAGCACGTTCTTTGTAAATAAAAAGAACCGGTGAGGATCTCACTGGAACTTAACTGCTTCCCGAAGACTCTTGTGAAAGTACCTACTTGCAGGTCCTGGGACTCTGAATGTCACAGAAGTTGGGAAAGCAATCTACTGAAAAAGGATACCAAATTTGGACGCTTCTGACGTACAAACACAATGACGTTTATGCTTCCTTCAAAACGCTTTAAAAAAAAAAATTCCGGTTCTCAAAACGGCTTTACACCAACGCCAGACAACATTGCAATCCAATATATTTTTTCTTTTTTTATAGTCGGCATCTTCCTATCATTTTATATACGGACAGTCCTTGTTTGTTGCAGCTCCGAAAGCTGAACACCTGAAGCCGATTGTAAAATCTGAGAAATATAATGTATTAAACTTGTGGACATTGTTGGAGTTAAAGCCGTTTTGAGGACCTGAATGAGCTCAAGGCGAAGAAGTAACAAAGAATACAAAATAAAAAAAAATAACGCAATATTCTCACATTTACCTGCTGAAAAACTCACAGCAGACCTCAGTCTAAAAGAGCTAACGAACACGAAGAAAAAATAAGAGGACAGAATGTCAACATAATGAAGGTTGTGCGGGGAAGGGGACATTACCCCATATTTTCACCATTTCTATAAAACATGAGCAATTACCATTAATATGTTTCTGTACAATATGTACAATTGAAACAAAATTAGGTTACGAAATCAGAGTCTTGAGTTCGATTCTCACCAGGGCAAGAGGAATTTATTTAGTGATGAACTCATTAAAAAAAAAATCTTTAGTCCCACCCTGGCTAGAAAAGGGTGGTAATCTGTAAATAACCTGTCCCAATTAGCTTTTGTTCGAAATTTTATTATATATATATATATATATATATATATATATATAAATATATATACATATATTTAATAATGCACATATGACCTAGAACTAATTAAAAAAAAACCGAAATATACGAGTATTCTACTGAAAAAAAGCCTCTTTTTTTGTATTATTACTGCAGAATTGTAACTAAATATGAAGCCAGCAGGAGAAAATTCTCAGAAAAAAATAACAAAATAATTAGATACATTTTCCTCTTGTTAATTAGAAGTTCCCTTTTACCTCTTTTCCCCAAGAAGAAGTACTTTTTTTTTTCTTTTTATTTTAAACTCACAGACGTTAAGTGAATCTCACGAACAATGATTATTTAATTATGAAATGAACGCTATTATTATGGTGCTATTGATAATAACTGGAGTCATCAACCTTACTATAGTTTAACACTTTTCTGACCAATGTGGAACAAAAATACAAACTAAGCCAAGCATTTGGCCTAGCAATAGACAATCTGTATGTTTCTCTAAAACTATTATTTTTCAACAGCATTTAAATATATTTATGAATAATGGAATTCGTGGTTAATTGATTAATTTGGAATTACTGAGATATTTAGTCGGTATCGTATTTAAGAGTATTGTCTCTCTATGACTCTTAATGTAGATTTCTAAATGTAGTGTAGATAACGAAATAGTAATAGTAGTTTTTAAGCTGCATTCCCAAAATGAAGAGGGTTATATTAAATCTTTGTAGGACCATGGGCAAAGAAAATAAAATTACCGAAGACATATCCCCTATTATCAATAAGTTATACAAAAAAAAAATAAATAAATAAAATAAAATGATTGAGAAGCATAATATACCACTACAATAATTGCAGTTAAATCTAAACTGAAATGAAAAAAAAAAATGTGACTAGAACACTATAGTTCTTACGACTATTTCTTCAAACATACAAGTCCGTGCTGGACATAAGAATTGCAGTACATTGTGGTTTTATGCGTAAAATTTAGAAATTATTTAGAATTAACCTCCCACCAAAGAATTGTAACAGTCAAAGGAATTTTGAGCCAACAATTTTCATGTTTATTGAAAATTAATATGTGATAAATATATGTTGGAAAAATTAACAAAAGAATTTTTTCAGGGTTTATTTTAGTAAATATTTTTAGCAGCTCGACTTTTATATATATATATATATATATATATATATATATATATATATATATATACACTTTCAGAGTTATATTGGACGAATATATGTCATTTCTCAGTAATATTTAAATAAACTCACGTTAGCTTTTGAAGCTATATAGATAGCTAGTAAGCTCTGTCTGAATCTAGTATGGAATTTGATCTGTGTCTTTATAAAATCTAAATAATAATTTATTGTAGGCCTTGAAAACGCGAATAAATTTACTCGAAAAGTTGACAAAGCCAATGTTTTAATTTTATTTCTATCCACTGTACCGAGGACTACTTAAATACTTCACCTATAAGTAAAAATGTTTTAAGTAGCATTAGAGTTCTCTAATCGATTGAATAGATTGGTCCTAAATTCAACAAAACAACAATATAAGCTAATTATCAAGTGTTTTGAATGAGTCACTGATGGTACTCAAACATAAATGAGAAAGCCATATAGAAGTGTACAGATATTGACGAAGAGAGAGAGATATCGTCGAAAGGATGTTTGAGAAAAGATGAAAAGAAAAATTAATTTGTCTACGAGTGTATAAAAGGACGGAAGGAGGATGAG
The DNA here is from genome assembly GCA_019009955.1 of Riptortus pedestris. Taxonomy (NCBI): domain Eukaryota; kingdom Metazoa; phylum Arthropoda; class Insecta; order Hemiptera; family Alydidae; genus Riptortus; species Riptortus pedestris. Next base: position 19,812,682 of record CM032229.1, read on the forward strand.
TGAATGAGATGTGTTTGAGAGAGAGAGCTCATTGATACAAGAGTCTACTAATTGTGCTGCCCTAGACATAGGTAGGGGTCGGCAGGACCTAGCAATTATGCTGGCCTGCATAGCCCCGCGCCGTCTCCTCACCCTCTCTCTTATCAATATCTTATCAATGGATTAACTGTCAAACAGGTAGTTTTTAAATATAGTCCACCTACAGCTGATTGTCAGTGACGCTAAAGAGACCGTTCTTAGGTGTTTCCACAGTTTTCGAAGCCTCCAATGAATATTAATACATTCATGTTTTATTTTTAGAAACATTTATGTGACAACTCTCGAAACACTTATAAACAAACATAAATAATTGATATTTGATTTCTACCAAAATAAATAAAAAATTAAATGTTATTGAAGTATTTAAAATAATTAAAAAAACTTCTAATAATGACTATTTGCACACTTCTTTTTTGTAATTTTGCACTCTTTTCCCCCATAACGACAAAAAATTAAAGACAGTATATTTTTTATATTAATGGCTCATTACACAGTAAATAATCAATAATTTAATTATTGTTAATACCAGAGAAACTTCATGAAACTCAAACGCTGACCTGACTGTCTAGGCCAGTGCATCAAACATTTTTCTTTCATATAACAAACAAATGAATTATTAAACCACTTCTGACTGGTTGAATAAAATAAAAAATATTGTTCTGAATTATTCTCACGTAAATATAATTTCCCTAAATTATATCTATAAAATTCCTTTGGGAGGTATAAAATACTTATAATATTTATTTAATACCTAGAGTATGCGGAGTCATTGTAGTTACATGTATTCCAGTACTTGCTAATAAACTAAAAAAATAAAAATATTGAAAAGGCCTTAGTTTCGATTTTATAAAAATGATTAAGTATTATCTAACAAGCGTAGCAATCTATTGAAACCCCGGCCTTATAAATCTAAATAACGAGTATAATGTAAACGAAAAAAAAAAAAAAAAAAAAAAAAAAAAAAAACGAATGCGATTATTTTTTCAGTAACAGAAACTGTACCATTTTTATTTTATTGTCAGAGCATTTAAGTGATCAATGTGCGAGACCTACAAGACTTAAGCAATCTGAGACGCTGATATTTTAACAAAAAAGCTATCCATAAAATGGTAATAGATATTCAAGTCATGTACTATATTTTCTCAAGGAATAGGATAAAAATGCTTTATCTGCCTAACGTAGGGGAATAAGATATTAGATTCATTTAGCAGCGGAATCTGAGGGGGGGGGGCGTTGAAAATCTATATTCCCTAGCATAATATCCTTAAATGAAAAAGGGCAAAAAAATGTCACGGAAAGTAATTTTAGAAATCATTTATATTCTAGACATTTTCCACAGATGGCGAAGGAATAGCAATAAGATTCTTGAGCAGGGCTTAACTTGAATTAGATGTTCCCTTTTATCCTATAAATCGTCTGGAAACGTTATTATATATGAAGTTAGAGAATTTAGCGAAATTAGCAATCTCAGAATCACAGTGTACAAGCTATTCAGGTGAGAATCTTAATAAATACCAGAAAACTACTTATTTGAAAAAATATTTGAATTTTAGACAGCAAGAAAAATTGATATACATCCTTAAAGACCAGGAAAATTCAATTTTAAAATGTTAATATCATGGAAGTGTATAGTATACGGTGTTAGGAATCTGGATAATTAACGCAAAATTAATTATTTGAAAGAAAATTATTTGTTATTGTTTTAGTACACTTTATTCAAGGAAATTCAACAATTACTGAACTACCCGGTTAATTTCACATTAAACAATGTAGTCCCTAAAAAATCATAAAAGATTGTTTTCTGTTTTAATTAAACATTGGTTCAATTAACTTAAGAATTGAATCGTCTTTTCCTTTTTCCTTTTTTTTTAGAAAATGTAGAATCAGAGACAACTAATGAAACATTATTGTTATTTATCAATGTCCATTTTATTCTACTATAGCTTATTGGGACCGATTATCCACAGGTGATCTGTATCAGCAAAATGAGACTGGTTAATATTTCATATTTATCCAAGTATTAATATTTCATATTTATCCAAGAAGAACGCTGTTCAATACACAATTGGCAAGCCTGAGCGAGCGTTCTAATAACTGTATAAAATATAAAACCAATAAAATTAATGCAGGAAGATTAATTCTTTATACAGTCAATGAATACTGAAAGAGCTCATTACGGCATGTTTATTGTAGATAGTAGAATGGAATTCTAAATATTTTGATTATTCTATCATGTCGGCAGAAGTTCATTTCCTGTGACAGTGGGCGCTGAAGTTATAGGTATTGGCTGATAAGGTGTGATAAGGGTTGACAATACTTTCGTCTGTCCACGAAGGGCCCCCAATAGGTCAAACCCTATAGAAGATAATAAAGTACACAGCTGGTAAATATATTTAGAAAAGGGAATAGAAACACGCCATCTGCATTGGGAGGAAGGCGTATTAATAGAAATCTAAGAAAATCGTGTTTTCCTCGTTAAGCCCAGTGGGGAGAAACGGCTTCCTGCTATAGAAAAGGATGAGAAGAGGTTTGGCAATGGGAATCGGTTGACAGGTAATGATAGAGAAAAAGGAGGACAGTATTTTTTGGGGAGGGCTGGGAGACTTGTTGCGAAATGGACACACTGGGAGGGGCCAGTGTCCACACAGTCTACGCAACCCCTCTTCTCTCTCTCTCCGGCTGCTTCTTGTTCTCCAAGGCACTACAGCCCTTGTAGGACCTGGGCCTACTGCCTTCTATCTAATACAGGTCTAGAAACTCCTTACAGCAGATTTCCCTTAAGGAAAATCATATGTTGTTGAGGCTAGTCTAATCATACGGCTCTAAGTCTTACTACAAATATCCGAATGGATATGTACAAGGACGAATAGACGAATATCCTAGTTCATAAATTATGACGAGATACGTTAAAAGTATATATATATATATATATATATATATATATATATATATTATTTGCTAGAGATGACCTTTTAAAACAGTTTGAAAGTTGCCATACCCTGTCAAAAACAATTTTGTTTTCTCCGTTCAGTAAATTTCATTTAGTTCCATCCCCAGTGTCTTTCAAGTCGTGTGGCTCAATGTCAAGGGGTTCCGTTTTCTCTAAAATTACAAATTCAGAAATTTGTGTTTTTTTTTTTGTTTAAATGCCCATTTATAATATCAGCCTTATTATTATTTCCTTACCTCTAATTTACATAAGAAAAAACAAGCAATTATCATGTGAAAATGCTAATTAACTACAATTATATAGAACAAATAAAGTTTTTAATTAATTTGGGAAACTGTTAAAGTATGTAAAGTGGTGATAATATAAACACAAAATTAAGAATGCAGATTAATATGTGTAGTTAATACTCAAGAAATAAATGTGGCAATCAGCTGACAATTAATTTACAATATTTGTTTTAATGGGGTAATAAAATTATGATCTTATTTATTGGCTGTTTAAAAATTTTAGAGCTTTCTTCATAAAATTTATAAAATAAAATGATTAGCGGAAGATACTGGGGTTACATACAATTAGACGTAAAGGCTGATTGTATATGGAAGATCCATTATTATTTTTTTTAAGATTAAGAACATAAAGATGGAAAGTAAAATAAATTTTATAGGAGATTTATAAACCGTAGTAAGTATGATTTTATGAATTGATAAAAGTACAATTTATCTACAAATATTCAAGAATACCAAGGAATATGTAATGAATAAAAGCTTTTAATATAGACGAATAATATATGTGTAATAGATAAGCATGGAGTGATAATATAAAGGGAGTGATGATGAATGGGAGGAGGCGGTCGATGATGGGAGCTGGTTTACTCATCGATTGCCCTATTTACAACATTCAATGGTTCCTCTCCATCATACAGGCTACTTACACACTATACTCACTCAAATACACACACAATGCACTAGTTAAACCTATCTAGGATACAGTGTATTAGAAGAATGGCGGCATGTCAAAGACTTAAAGCAAATCGACTCCAACGAGGTGTGTTTGCAAAGGCAATAGGATTATTTAAGAAACAAGAAAGTCCGTCACGCAGGGCCTGTGTAAACTAAACAGATTTCCCACGTGTGTGCCACTTATTCGCATTAAACTCAAAAAATAAAAGTTCAATGAGAACAATATTTGGTATATATGTTTCAAATAAACTACTCCATAATATAACAGCTTTTTGTTAATATGTTGTGAGTAGTAGTAGCGATTGACTTAATGCTGAAAACTAAAAAATACAAATATCTCTCTTAATAATCAATATAAGTAAAAAACGCACATAACACCATTTATTGAACATTACATTTTCAATAAGATTGGTTCAATACAAATTTTCGATCCGAGGCATGATAACCGAAATATTGTGAATTTTCAAATTTCCCTCCTTCTACCCACCTGTCCGGATTCAGCCGTTAAAAAACTTCAGCTTCATTTTTACATAAAACGTTTAAATATCGAGTTTCATAACGATCAAACAAAAATTGCGACCACTAGAGTGTTAACAGACAAATATATATAGTTTTGAATGGAACTCATTTTCGACATCTCCTGGGTAGTATTGATGGACATTTGAGGAAAATTTTAGAAAATCACGTCATGAATAGCTGATTATCCTTAGGGGAAATCTGCTAAAAGGGGTTCTATTAAAAATCGTCGAGGTAGCACCCTGGGTCACGTAAAGATTCCTAAATCGCTGGGACAGCACCAAAATGTCTCTTTTCAGCGGAGAGATTAGGAAAATTACCTTTTACGCACATACTTGAAGTTCGGAACACAAAAGCCAGCTTAGACAGTGTTGACTGTCTGCCCTTGAGATATTTTGTCACTTTTGCAGGATTAATGATTCTCAAAGGATTCTACTTCCAAGGAACAAATTGAGAAAACAGATATCTTTGAGGTTGGGCGTTTGGTATGAGAGCAAACCATTTGATAGGTTTAGCACACCTTTTGATCATTTCATCAAGTGGGTAGATTTCATGTGGCACCTCATGACTCATGAAGTATCAGGAGCTTAACGGAATCAGCAATACCGACGATCCAGACCATGAAAGACGCCCTTCTCGCCATGGCCAAACAAAAGATTGAGTCTCAAAAGCACCAATTAGAAAAAGGAAAGCAACTCCATTATTTTGCAGCCAATACCCGTTCCCGAAGTAAAACACTCGTTTGCTGTAGGCTTTAAAAACTTTGAGCATGAGAAAGAATGCTTTGCTGAAAAATGGGAATTCAGAACCAAAAGCCAATGTCCTTCTAACGTCTCGAGGAGTCTCTTTAATAAAAAAAAAACCAATAAAAGAAAGAAAGTTCCAGCACACTGAAGTCAAGTCTGGAATTCATTTTAATCCACAACTCTTAAATTTTGTGCAATCCACAATATTTATTTGATTTCAGGAATAAATCGCAAAAAGGTACTTGTTTGTACCACATGCTTCGTAAATGTTTAGTCCTGGTTCATGAACCAAATGTTGACGGTGAAATGAGCAAAGAAATATATCTACTGGAATAACATAGAGTAATATTTAATTTAACTTTTTGGCACGGTCAAGTACTATTCTCAGTAAAATATGAAAATAACTATAATGGGATTTCTTTTTTTAATATAGTTTTAAGTCAAGGCTAAAAACTAAAAAATGTGTCTCAAAACGGAAAGACAAAATTTTGAGAACGGATTAATCAAAAAAAAATATCACCTCCAATAATGTCGGTTTAAAGAGAAGTCAAACATCCTTCTCGAATGTAACAGCAAATATGGAATGAAAGAAGAAAAAAAATCATCCAGATAAACATAGAAAGCCACAATGACTGTTTCAATCAAAACAGAGATTAAACCACGCCCAGGAAAAGAGCTATTATATTATACAACAAAAAACCCTGTCTTATTTCTGGATTAACAGCTTTTTTTATTTTATATTTCAAATGCTTAGCACTTCAGTCTATTAGTTACACTTACTAGGAAGGGCACATATATTAATTTATAATGTAATTCGAGTTTGAAATTGGTTTGCAATGAATTATCTTATACTTATGTGGTACAGCTGCTGGTGGAGTTTCATTTCTAAAAATAACACAAAATATAATTGTCGTCAACTCCTTCAATAGATTTTAAGCAGCTTTCGGTGATTTATATCACCATCCTCAGAGCTAATGAAACACTATAACAAAAAATCAATATTACATGAAAATATTAATCATTTAAAGAAATTTAAAACGGTACACTCATTTTTCGGTTATCACCAATTTGCAATTCCAGGGTGTTGGCAAAGTTTCTTTATTTTGAGCTTTTTGACATTTACTAGGGCTTTCATACTTTACTTTGATTGACCTTATTTCTTATCTCAAGAAATTGAAATGATTCTTCGTCTACTTTATTGCCAGTAATCTTTCAGAGGCGAAAGAGTTTTAAAAATAATTCATAGATATTACGTTTATGGCGATACAAGCATAGACGCGTTCTTTTTTAACGAATTTCAATAAAATGAATGAACAATTATTTAAGGTCGTATTGAATGAAATATATCTGGTGTGTGTTTGTGTCCATTAAATTCCAAATGCAAAGTCTATTTCTCTCAATACTAGGGGGAAATATTAATTTTTAAATCTCTAACCTAGAGCGAGTTTAAGTGAAGTGGTTTCTTAAACATAAAATAATAAAAAGTGATAATAAATAATTTGCCATAACTCAAACCAATCTATTTATGTGTTTTGAACTTAATGTTGAATATTAAAAAGTTTGGCAAATCCCACTCCAAGCGTGATGCAGGTCTGGCATGTTATTATGCTATGATTTTACATCGAACTTGTAATCAAGCATAAATCTGATGGAAGTTTGTATCAAATATTTGTGAGTGTATCTCATACGTTTTTGATGTAACTTATAATACGTTCCCCTGAATTCCTGGTTCGATTTCAGCCGTTAACGAAATTGAACATTTAGCTTTACGTAAGCAGCTTAAATTTGGAGTTTGGCAACTATCAAACAAACTTTAAGACCTCTAGAGCGTAACAGACACAATAAATAAATATACACGTATATATTTAGAAATTTGAACGCGCTTCATTATCACATCATGACATGTATGGAGATTTGTAGAAATGTTTCGAAATTCACTTCAACATCTGATTTCCCTTTAAGGAAAATCCAAAAGTCCGTCACGCAGGGGCTGCGTTAGCTAAGCAGATTTTTCACGTGCGCTACGTATTTTCATTATCTCAAAACGTAAAAGTCCAATGAGAACAATATTAGGTATTTAGGTTTCAAATAAAGTGCTTCATGATATAATAGCATATTGTTAATATGAGTTGAGTAGGGGTGTTGATAAGTGGGGGTTTACTAAAAACCAAAAACTAAAAAATGCAAATATCTCGGTTAATAATGAAGATAGTGAAAAAAATGTATACACCATTTATTGCATTTGCAATAAGATTAGTTCTATACAATTTTTCGATTCAACGCATATTAACGGAGATATTAAATTGTTTCCAAATTCTCCTTCTTTAAACCCGCCCCTCACCCTGGTCCGATTTCAACTGTTAACGAACTTGATCTTTCTTTTTTATATAAAACGATTATATATCAAGATTGGTAACTAACGATAAGACAAAAATGGTGACCGCTAGAGCGGTAACAGATATATATATATATATATATATATATATATATATATATATATATATATATGTGTGTGTGTGTGCATACACATACATACAAATTTTGAACGGACCTCATTTTCGTCATCTACCAGGTAGGATCGATGGACATTTGAAGAAAAATATCGGAAATCGCGTCATGAGTACGACCTCAATAGTTGATTTCCCTTTGGGAAAATCTGCTAAACACAGTTATTAAAAATTTCAATAATTTGTCATAAGTTTGTAGTATTAAGATTATTATTATTATTTATTTTTTTTAAGATAACATAAAAAAAAAGTGTCAATGTGTTGCATGATTACTTCCTAACCTGTAAGAGGACAGAGGACCAGTTACTCCTGCAAGAGGCTTGAAAAGATTGGACAATCTTTGTTTATATACAGTTACAAACAACATATATAATGTAAAATGGTAATAAAGATCCTAAAAAAGCGGGTCCTTGGAAATGCGCCCCTCCAGAGAGGCTACCTCTTGGCAAATTCACACTTACGAAACATTTTGAAACAATGGAGGGGGACGACGCCATGGTTTTTTTAACCATTTACCAACCTACTGCAACCCTCCCCTACTCTCGCCTCTCCACTACACACTCCCTCTCCACAGTCTTCTGCCCGTTCTACAGTCACCTGATTGACATGCTATTTATTTACACAGAGCTACTAAATATAACCTAGTGTGCATAACCTACCACCTATAAACTATTGTGCACAAACTACCGTCTATAACCTTACCCCATTACAAAGGGCGAACCCGCCATTAACGATTCTAATTACGTCAATACAACTGGTAAAGCAGAAAAAATAAATCACTCGTATTTAACCAAAACCTATTCAACTGCACATACTCATACAGACTACAGATTCTGATTTGGATTTTATACTTTAATGGAAACAATAACTTCATTATAAATGGCTTAACGAATGCCACCAAAATTATATAAACAAATTAGCCCTAATTAAATTGAAATAGAACTAATAAAGTGAAATTTAAAAAATAAAAAAAAAACATTATATCAGTCGATCCCTCAGTGGTTACTAACATGGCTGACTTTTTAAAGTTTCATTATATTCCTCCTCAACTAAGATTAAACTATGAGAACTTGCTCTGAGCTTCTATCTTTATATAATTATTTTTATTCGCATTTTTTTTTGCTTTAGCTACTTTCATTAAGTTGTCTGTGTATTAGATAAAATAGGAATACCGACAATTATCTAAACATGGCTTCCAAAGTTATAATACAAAATTTATTATTTTTTTCATTTCTCTAAAGAAACAAAAGACTACCTGCATGCACTAAACTTTTACATAGTCATTAGTTCAGAATTTCCATTTTAGACAAAGCAGTTATTGAACGTCACTTCTTTTTTGCCAATATTAAAAACTAAATTGGAGTATAAAAAAAAAATGGCATTCATACTAAATGGGGGATTTTTACTGAGTGAAAACTTTTGGCTTCTATTTTTCTGATTACACCCTTAAAGTTGTATTTGTTTTTTAAAAACATTCAAAATTGTAAGCAAAACCTGAGTAAATGTACCCAAAGGAAATTCAAACGAACAAATATTAATTGTTTGGCTAACTCAATTTGTTTAGTGAATATAATAACCGCATTTCATAATATCGTGCCGAATGTCTCGTAAAAGAGCTAACCCTAATCGGACAAATAAATCTATCACGTGTAAAAATTAAATTAAGACTTCATAAAAAATAAGCTCTGATTAAATCATAGACATGGCAAACCATTAAGTCCGAATTATGAATTATCAAGATATTTATTTAAATATAATATTGCTTGAATTTACAAATGATAATGCTACTGTCATTACAGAAATGTACTTCTCCACTTGTACCAACAAAAAACAATAACTATGTTTAAATCTGTGTATGAAATTGATTACTTTTTTCTCCTAAAAAATAGACAAAAAGAGTTTTGATAGTTAGTAAATGGTATGTTACTTTTTTAGAGTTATGAAATTAAAAGTAGGTTAAATCAGTGGTCATTGTACTCACCTTGAGGTCTTTAAAAAACGTAGAATTTCTCGCCCAGTCAACCTGAGAGAAAAGATTTTGGTCCAACACTTTACACATGAGTTCAAAAAGGTCCACTTCACATTGGTTGTATGTTTGGTTTTGAAGGAGATTAAAGAGAGACGTCTGCCACTCTTGGTCGTCTATCGCCTGCACGAAATCCCGTATCATGGGACAGACCTTGCCTTGGCTGTTGCCCGAAGAGGAACCTTCGTAGTTGAAGGACTTCTGGGGAGGTGGTGAAGTGGCCGACCAGAGCTTGGCCTGTTCGAAGACCGGCTGCTGGGAGACCCTTTGCTCGGTTATCTGTATCTGCTGGCCGGGGAGGACAGCCGAGTACATGTTAGGCTGCGGCTGTTGGTGTTGGCCCAGTGCCACCGTGATGGGGCTAGGGCTGGAGTCCGGGCTGGAGGTCAGGGATGACACCTGTGGGATCTGGATCTCCTGCTTGATCTGGAGGGACCCGAAGTTGGAGCCGGTCCCTCCGTAGCTGAGCGTCACGCCTTCCCCTCCACCGCTGCTGCTGTACCCGGGGTTGTTCCTCAGCGTCTGGAGGGCCATCTGTCGCTGCCTCATCATCTGCAGCTTTCTCGCTCGGTCCCTCTTGTACATTGGACCGAACTTATTCCTCCCTCCTCGCATCCGATCTGCTCGTACAGCTGAAACACAATAATAACACTCAGTCAACATTCAATGATAGAGAATATCTAATACAACATTATCAAGCTAAACTAATCAATGGTTAGGCTTAAGCCAAGGCTTGAAGTTTGGCTCCTATTATTCAAATATTATGACGTAAAAGGCAAATGAGTGTCGGCTGCAACAGAACTCGACATTGGTTTCATTCTACAGAGTTACAATGAAGGAAAATTGTAGATGACATTTGTAGGCATAGTATATCAATAACTTTTTTTAAAGAACAGTTACATAAGAAAAGCAAGAAAACAATTTGATATCCTTTGGAGTAACAAATATTTTGAATTAAATGAAAAATGGAAAAATTCAAGGGAATGAGAGTAAAAGGTTACAATAAAAATGATTATTATGTATGACATTTCATAGCAATATTGTTACAAAGCGAGAACAGAAAACAACTATCAATCTCAGAAGGAGTAGACAAGGGTAGGTAGGAGTGGAAAGGGTTTACTGAAAATCAACAGATTATGTGGGGGATATTCTTTGTTTCTCAGTAATTTATTTTATGGGATTCATGTTGATTTGTAATTTTTCAGAACTTAGACATCCCAGGTGATTTTTTTTGGACCACTAATATAGAGGTCTTGTAACAGTTGTTACCAATTTGATTTTGATTATTACAAACAGGAAGGACAAAAACATTACCTATTAGTCTATGTAGGTTACTTCAAAGTCTAACCAACGTAAGGAATATTGTTTGCTGTTCTAATTTATTCAAATCGGTCTTTGAACATACATCTGATATTTCAACAACTGTTCAAACAAATATATAGGGCAGTAAGAGAGTTTGCGTTCCATTTCTAAAATTAGGAATGAAAAACCAAAATATGGAATTAATTATGACTGAGAATTTGAGGCACACAGATATTAGACGATAGAAAGACAAGAATAACTCCAGAATACTTTTCTGGTGTTACAACAGTCTTCTTGGTAGAGTTGCGGATTGAACGCTGCAGGTGACACTTTGAAAACAGCTGTTTTTTTTTTTTTTTAACTCCCTCTAGCTGTGTGAATCTGTTATCTCCTGCCACCTGAGAGAATATGGATTTATCGCGAGAGAACACTTGTAGAGTTTTACCCGAGGATGCAAACTGCGATATCACTTGTTGAAATTATTTCTCAGCGAAAAATCTAAAGCAACAAGAAGATAAACATAACATATTTCCCCGAAAGGCATAATATGGACCCTGCAAGAGGACAAATGCAAAAAGGAAAGTTGTTGATAAGCTCAGAGGTTTCTAGGGAAGTTTTATCAGCAAAGGAAAGTTGTTTATCTCAGAAAACATGGATAGTACTCTTCCCACTTCAGATAGAAGATTTAGGTAAGCCGCTGCAACTCAGTGAAAACAGACACAACCCATTAATTCAAACACATTTTCAGAATGTCAGCATTTTATAGAGACAACATTTGAGATATTAATTATGCCAGATCATTGATACCTAATTTATTTTTCTAAATAATTTTGGTAGGCGAAGTCGCGTGGGTGGCTGGCTGCCACTTTGGTCGTTGACAAAGTAACTAACATGAGTGTATCGGGTGATATAGAACACGAGTTATTAACTAATATCTATAATCTTGCTTCCAGAAGACAGAATAATGGCCGGAATGAAAAAAATGGTATTCATATTTCACGTTTTTAAAATAATAGAGAGCATGTCCTATTCTTATCAATATAGGAACTCCTAATAAAAGCTTGAAAGAACCAATAAATTGAATTGAAGAAGATTTGATTTGTATGACGAGATATTTTGGTGACAATGAGTACAGACTAATTTATTGGCTATAATTTAATGGGCTAGAAACCTCTTTTTGTTAAATAAAATACCTACAGAATATCTAGTAAATTTGGAAGAGTTCCGTACAGACTAATTCCATTGTGTTTTACGGGATTCGGGTCTCCTGTCCAAATGCTTTTTAAAACTTTCCAACGTGTTAGGAGCCAACATTCCAAAAAGCTTAAAGCCTCACGTCAATAATTTTAATAATTATATTGTTAATACTTTTCTGAGCAATAAAATTAAGTCTATCGCGATCTATCAATAATATATTCACCACTTGCGTAAATAACAACAAAGAAAACGCACATAACTATTTGAAATGTCCACCACTAATCTTCGAGTCGAATAAACGCAAATAGAAACATCTAGGTCTAACATGTTAGAAAGGCATTGTGATACAACTGGCACAAAGATATGAATATATTACTTAACTTGAGAGGATAATACTGGTCGTTCATATTCGGCAAGGATGATAACATACTATCTACAGTCTGCAGTTATCAAAGCATGAACCAACGAATGGAATTCAATAAAATAAATCATTCTGTATATGTAAAATGGTGGTCTATACTGTGTATAAGAAAATAATAGAACCAATAGGTAATAGGTATATTATATAAAGTCTATTAAAATGTATTAATGTCAACATAGATTTTGATTGGGTAATATCAATTATGGAGATTTAAGTGCTCATAACTTTAAAACTATCCCTCGTCTCACTATTTATTACAGCTGCTCATTGATTTGTAATTATACAATTAATTTAAACTTTTATAATTGGCATATATTAAATAATGCCACAACAGTACTTTTCCATTGGCTACCATAGGATGAAAAAATAATACAATGCTTTTCGAATTGTGTATTACATACACAAGCTCTTGAGTTACTTTTATGACCCCCCCCCTCCAGGCTAAATTACTCAGCAATAAAATCGTATTACCTGGGCAACTATTACCCTAATAATTTTAAAATTTTATTTGATTGCGGACCTCTGAAGCAAAGGATGATAAGATATTACAAATCGATTAAATACTTATTGACTCTCGAGTCCTTGCCCTATTTTGAAAACTATTGATGGAAATTGTTTAGGAAATTATACATAATTCATTTCTATTGTTGTAGAAACTATTTCCTTCTGTTATTTCAATTTACTAACTATCAATTATAGGACGCTTGAAATTAGTATGGGAAAATGCAAGAATTAAAGATTGAGAGAAAAAAAATAACATAATTATTTATGCGCATTTGTATTCCTCAAAGGAAGAAGTATAAGTTATTGGTGAATCACCATTAACACTGTTCACAGAATAAAATCCATTATGTTTCAACCTGATTGAAAAACGAATGCGATATTCAACGTTTTCAGGCTGGTATATTTATGTACAATTGCTGAATCAAAAGTCATAATAATTTAATGATATAATTAATTATTAAAAAGTTTTAAAAATCAATCAAAGAATATTTCTCGTCTAAGCAAATCCATCTCCAGGACATTAAAAGATCAGCAGGACTCCAGTCTTTGTATATTTCCTAATTTCTAGAACCTAATGCACTTTCAAACAAGAATGGTCGTTTAACATTCGGAAATGATAATAACAGAGATATTTTAATATTTTGATATTGTCCCTTCTCTAAACCTACTCCTTCTTGTCTGACGAAAACAATACGTCTTATTTATGCTTAAAATAAGACTGTTCCTGATACACTACTGGCTTATTCATAATGTAAAATAAAATGAGTAGGTGTAGGGTATATTGAAACCAAAAACAAATATCTCCTCTAGGGATCTAGAGCTAGAGTAAAACAGTATAGATAAACTATTGTTGGAAATTGAATTTACAATAAAATTCGTTATACAACGTTTTGCGATCAGACTCCTAACAACAGAGATTTTTTGAGTTTTCTATGTTCCCCCCTCGTTTCAAATTTCGTTTTACCTGGAAAGGCTTAAACATTGAGTTTGGTTACGATATTGTTCTTTCTTGTGTTCTATCCGAACAGCTGATTTCCCTAGGGAGAAATCTGCTAAAATGAAGAATGGCAGTGAGGGAGAAGTAAGAAGACAACAAGTGCTGGGGTGGGGGTGGGAAGGATCGATGCTCTACCCTTGCCACCCTGACCCACCTACACCCACCCCTCCTTGTATATTATCTAGGGCTGTTATCAGCCACTCCTTATCAATAAAGAACTCCAATATACAACTACAACAAAATATAATTAGCAATAATTAACTAAGTACCACTAATATATATAAAAGAAATCATCTGGACGACTTCCCTGTACTCATGTTGAAGTTTAATTAAATAGTCAAAATTTTGTTCTGAATTTTATTTCAAATAATACCATTCGAAAGTTATATGATATCTTTCAGTACAAAAGATAAAATAAAAAAATGTCATAGAGGATATTTATAAATCTTTTTGTGATACACACAAATAAGTACGATTTCGATCAAAAAGGAAAGCCGGTCTCTTTTTTTGAGTTATGTAGCATTCGTACGTACAGACGAAAAGCCAAAACTAGTCAAAATCGGTGTGGGTCAAAACGGATAATTCAATTGAAATGTTAAAACCCAATTGCTTTGCGGTTACAATAACTCTTTTACAACTACTGAGACTTTACCAAAGTCAACAAATTATTAAATAATACTGAAAGGCTAATTAAGGGCTTCGTTCCATAGAAGTTCTATTGAAGCTAGAACATAAAGCACTGAGGACATAATCACTTGTCCAGTCGTAATCAAAAGGTTTACAAGCACATAGAAAAAAATGGGTTGATGACAGACTATGTAAACTATGCCCTCAATACAATATAAATAAATAAATAAATAAATAAATAAATATATATATATATATATATATATATATATGGAGTAACCTTTAAACCCTACGGACCATTTATTACTAGTTGTTGGTAATTTCTTATAAAAAAATTTGTAGGTCAAAATCTAGACTGAGGTCTAAAAAAAATCAAATACTTAAAGGTAATAGAAGCCCAGGTCCAGTCAAAACTCTGTTCAAAATTGTAAAATAAATTAGGGTTCTATATAAATTTTATGAGAAATTTCCCTCGCCCTTTTCTGGTCACTTCGCACACAATTTAATTCATCCAAAAGTGGCTTTGTTGCTTGTCAACGAAAATGTATTATATCATGCAAGAAATTAGATTACCTACATCCGACACTGATAAAATGTTACAATCGAGGATTAACCAATAGGATTACAATTCAAACTTAATATCAGCCAGATTCTTCATAGTGCACTATCTGTTTTGATATTGGAGTTTTGATTTGCCACCTTTCAAATGTTCTTGTACCACTGGACGAAGGGTGCAATAAAATGACATACTTATTTTGAGGTTGGAAAGCACTCCTAACTACCGGAAATGCACATTTTTCATAGTCCTTCATTCGACACCAATAGTGAAAATACTGCAATTAGAAAGCGTAAAACATTAAAATAGGCCTCTAAGACCATGAGTTATTTCCTTTCAAGCAAGTCTTGCCGATGGCATTTGGACAGTTCCGTGCCAAATTGATCTTGTACCTGCATCGAAATAAAGGGAACCTGGAGTCACCTGAGCATTAGGCGTGTGCAAACAGAGAGTTAAAAAGAAAGTAAAATTAAGTGGGAGTCTGAATAGCTGCGTGGGGTTTCCAGAGAAGTAAAATATCCGTATCTTAATGGAGGGCTACAACAACGAGCTACAGCTAAAAGGTAAAAGTGTGTCAAATGCCAGCTGACCCAGTCCAAACTACAATGAGAGGCCGGTTCACCGTGTCAACACCATCTACCTGCCCATCCCACTCACCTGCTTTGTCAACAAAACACAGGTTTATTGGCCCACACACCTCACCTGCCAATCTTGTTGTCAACAGAGGTAAGCAACACTTCCAAAGCAACCTAAGTCAACACATACACCAGTACTGCCCATTCGACTCAACAGAGATCAACCGTAGGTACAAGCCAAACAAACCAGCCCTTTGGGCTTTATTAACAGCGCAGATCATGGTTTACAAACCTACTAAAGGGCTGAGCTTAAAGTGCTGCGTTTAATATTAGTAGTATATGGTCAGAAATTACTAATACCAACAAGAGAGGGAGGAGGAGAAATCATTGAATACATTTTGTGTTATTAATGTTATTATTTATTTTATCAGAGTCCTAGTAATACCTAGTTGTATGATAGAGGACCTATAAGGCCTGTAGGTTACAAGCAAGATAGTCCCCCTTCTACTGAACGTGGCCTACCTTCAATAAATAGAATTAATTGGTAATTTGAGGGAAGGTCAAAAATTCCAGTAGTGTGTATATATACGGGTATATATACATACATACAGGGTAAACAGCTCAGTGGAGACCAAAGCCTTCATTCCATTCAACAATTATGAGAACTAACCTATATTCTGTATGGACACAATAATAGACAAGTACTAATTTTGTTGAAGCCAAATAGTGAATAACCGATTCGTTATTGTGTACTTCTGACTTCTGAAAAAGCATTGCGTTCATTCTATAATGAATCAGCCAATTTTGTTTCTCTTCCCACAAAAGCTATCAATACTATAACCAACAATAGAGCTGAAACGTTCAGTTTTCTATTTATTTCAACTCTTTCAAACTCTTCAATTTCTTTTCTACATGAATGTTTTCAGCAGGGTTATAAAAAGGTGGTATTTCTTCATGATTTTTACTGTATTTACTATTGATTATTCCTAAAGGAACTATACGAAGGCCACGAAGTTATTAAAGTCAAAAATAGTCATATATATTACTAAGATTAACGTATTATCATTCTTCATAAACTTGACATTCGTCTTCGGGAAAGAGTAACGCGACGAGCTGTTTCCCAAACTAATTTGGTGTGGATGCTTTGGTGTCACTCAATTTTTCAGTTTTGGACCTTCAGTTCTACACACAGGAAACCAAGATCAAAAAACCTTACTAAAGTATTTACTTTTTTTTTTTTAACGAGAACCAAAGCGACATAAAAGCAGTACTCTCACATTTTATTATTACTAATGTGAATGAGGGCGTCACTACAAGAAGGACTTGTGACAAGAAAATCTGCCATCTTAAGAAATGTTCCCATCTCATCCCTTTCTAATGACAACCTATGAAAAGGCTATGAAATTTCGAAATGACAACAATGTATTTTAAAATGGCTGAGGACTAAAAAGACTAAATAAAGATAGCCTTGAAGAAAAGAAAATAAGAGAAGTGAAAGGGAGAGGGAGAACAAATGATGTTTCGCCATCTGATTTCAACAAGAAAGAACAACTGAGCAGGAAAGGTTGAGAAAATATCCTATAGAGTCAATGGGAAACTCAGCGGACGATGGAACATATGATTTATATACACACTCTTATAAACAGAAGGTTCACTTTCAGACAAAGAATTTTGAAATAGTAGTGAACTAATCAACAGATTAGCGGATTGAGTATTGATGCACATAGCCAGAAGGCCAAATTAAGAGTCCTTGCTTTATAAAATTCTCTCCTAATATACAAAATTAAAAACATTATGTACACACTCTAATAATAATATTTGTTGCCCAGTATTCCGTATTAAAGTAGTGACGCATATATAATTGTTTCCTAGAGCCTCAGCAATCCATTATAAAGAAATTAAAGGCTGATGTGTACAAGTACACCTTATTATACCAATAATATTATCATAAGGACGATTTTAAGAGGAATGTAATATTTTGGTAGTGTTTTATATCATTAAACATAAAATAACATTTATAAATGGTTCAATAAATAAACAAAAAGGTTTTGGTCAGTCGTTTGGAAAAAAAATCGTATTTCTCTTTTATTGTAGAACAGTTATGAACACAGCTGAATGAGCTGTCCCCTGGGATTCCGAAATTGGAAGTAGTCAAGCAAGTCTGTTATTCTCTTTTCTAAATAAAGCAATTTTAATAAAATTATAATACCAAGTCAATATTATTGAAAGTTAAATAATAACATGGTCGAGGCTTGTCGTCGGTTTTAATTATACAATTACGTACTTCAGAAACGCATACCCCCCAAAATATTTTTTCGCTGTACCAATGAAGTCAAGAATAAATGTGATACAAATGAATTTTTGAATTGGGTTCAGCTATTTAAAATAACTATAGCACTAAAGTGCCTTGTTGTTCATAACTAGTAACTTCTAGATGATAGGCCAAGTTTTCCAATTTCTACTTTTCAGCTTAATATTAATGTTCGTTTAAATATTAATTGTGATAATAAGGAATCGTTGGAGTTCACATAATATTTTTATTATAAGCTATATAAACAATTGTATAATACAACTATCATTAATCCCTTTTTAATACTGAAAAAAAATTGCATCACTTGATTTTATCTTTATTTACCCACAACCCAAATGCATATGTATTTCACATGCACATCAAATACTTCATTTATATTATGTATTGAGTTAATAAGTAAAAGGACCATACTCTCGGACAATGACTAGCCTTGGGCCATGGGAGATTTCATTATCGTCTAAAGAACTTTCCTAAACAGCATTGTTGATGATATCTCTCGATTGTAATTCATAGCTTTTCTCATCATCGTTAATTTACGTCTCGTTTGAGTCATTTATAAAGGCTCAAAAGATATGACGAACATTGAGCAATGTGTGTTCAAACTGTGAAAATACTACACACAGTAAAATGGTAGTTTGTAAGTAGGCGTGAACATGTTTGTTCCATTTTAAGATACATTGTTACCTCCTAGCCCTCAATGTTTAACATCTTCCTTTGTCGTCGCCATATTTGGCTTTAGTACGTGTGCTACAGCCGTTTGATGGTATTACAACTGGATTATTTTTATAAGAATTTCCATAGTGAAGATTAAACTAAATTTGGTTTAAAGAAAGGAACAAATTTGTAACAATCCTTTTATGAAAATGGCGGTCAACATCATTAGCAAGAGATGACTAACGACACAATACGTGCTGCATACTAATTACTTCGATGGAACACAAATAACAAACATATCGGTAGATCGCCATTATTCCTATAACTTACAGAAAACTAAATAACACTTCTCAATCCAAAAACGATAGATCTGTGAACTTAAATACAGATGTGCCCTCCGAAATCAAAGATAGCGCAGAGGAATTTTTGAGTTAGAAATAAAGTTATTAATAGAAAAAGGCAGTTTTCTTTTAATGTTGACGTATGTTTAACATTTGCAAGCTTTGGAATACGTAGTTGAATTAAAAACTTAAATTAAACAAAGGTTTATCGCTATAAGCTTCAGATCAAAGATTAAGAACCTTAATTGGTAAATTCATGAATTTACAGGAATTGCATTGAAAACTCTGGGCTGGTTGCAATTCTTAACGTACCTTACTCAGAACTTTGATCAAGATCCCTTTATTTCGCAGAGCGTATTACTAAAAACCAACACTTGGACACATACACAAAGCGTTACCAACCAGAATTAAAAGATTGTTTAACAACAATGAACTAATGTCTATCAATATTTCCCTTTAGGCCCAAGTACAGGAGTTTTAGCCCTGTTCCATGATATAGAATTTGAGTTGGTGGAAATCAAGAATTTGTGTTCTCAGAGCGCCCGCCATTAGTAGAGTAGACTGTCAATGATATTGGTGTATTATCACCAAATAATATGCAATTTCTAGGGAGGCCTATAGATTAGGATAGAGTATTGTCAATAATACTGTCCACACCGCTTGATATTGTTACAATTAATGAGTATAGGCAAAGGACCTTGTTATTTTAAAATACAAACAGAACTACTTGAGTTTTGAAGATATTGCTTAATAAAAGCTGAACCATTGTAAAGTAGATAAATGAGAATTATTGTCTGTCGACGAATAATGAGCAACAAAATCGAATGTCGTTATGAAAAGCCGAATAGACTTGCCTCATGAGCTTGTTGTGAAAACCAGTTTCAGTCCTCAATTAAACTCTAACGACACACAATGATTCCAACAGGTGTCTCCCAATGACACTGGACATCTTTCACACAGAGAACTTACATTGGCTCTAAACGACTTTAGAAATCGGGTCTAAAATCCTTTCAAAAATAATATTTCACTGGGGTTTTGCGGATATCGTAGCCTCGACCACAATGGGCAGCTATTAAACGACCGATTTCCATACGGAGGGAGAGAAAGGAGACAATGAAAAGCACGAAGTGAAATGTTGTATCTATTCCCCTGGAAACGTGACAAAGCGTGAGAGAGATGTGCAACTCCCCACTTGCTTCGCGAGTAATGTTCTTCTTAACAACCTGGTGTTGTATTGTCTATATTCGAGCTGGCGCGCTCAGGACAAACAACATAAATCTCTTCACAACACTACATTATTTCAAGTCATAGTCAAAAGACTAATCACATGGAAATTGCAATTTTATGATCCTAACTAAGACTGTGTCATCAAGAAGAACTATCCCATATATTTTACTAGCATTTGAGGCAGTTCGTGTTTTTAAACCATTGTAATCAACCAGGATTTTGCTTTAACGTAAGAATAAATTATCTCAAATCGACCCTATTTTCTCATAGTACCTCTATAAACAGTACAATACATGTTCCATTTGTGTGTATTTATAAATGTTACTAACATTTGAGACTATAAAATAAGTCAATGAAGCTACCTGAGGCGTATTATTGTGAGATTTGCCACCGTCATTAATGATGCTGGATTTTGTGGGACGAAATTGTCAACACAACCGTCTAAGCTGATGTTCATTATGACTTTGTAGGTGCTCATTGTTTCTTAATTATATTATAGCCTGCCCTCAGTTCGTATGCTTTGTGTTCGCTTGCTATTTATAACAGCTAAAACACAGCAAGCCTTGTTAGAGATTGTTTTACAAGCGTTATCACTTTAAATACCTTCGTTGAAATAAATTACTAATTAACAAAGTAACAATGCCTACAGATTTAACAAGTTTCATTTTGTTATTGAATTATTATACTACGCTGTTCACAAATGACAAACAAAATAACTTCTGCCATATCTCTACATTCTAATTTAAATTCCAAATAGTAACCGAATTGGTAATTTCATTGTTAACATATAATTATCCATTTCCAATTTTTTTTATTTTCACGGTTTTCATTTAGATTTAATTTTCTATGACACATCAAATCTCACAATAACAAAAAAAGTTTTGGCGAAACAAATTCTTTTCAAAATGAGAGTTTTGCCTGCTCGAAGCAATAAAATGTTTCAAAAAGTCATATTATACATATATTATATTATACATTATTACATTTTTTTTTTTTATTTTTTTTTGTGATTTACCGGAATAATCTAGTAAAACTTTATAACAATGATATTATTTAAGTAGTCATTTTTTTTTGCTATTCACACCCTTTTGAATATTTTGTGACAAAACATGTATATTATAAAAAGTTTGGGAAGTCGACTTATTGGAGAGTCGATTTTAAAATAACTTTTTTAAAACCCATCGTTAGCCCTCTTGTGAAACTTGAGCACAGTGATTGTTAAACTTTGCAAGGACAGACATCTTTAGGGGACTTATAAAGGATTTTTCAGAACTACCTCACAAGATTCATGCTTTGAAAGATTCCTTTTTTAGACAAAATTGCCACCTTTTCCATTAAAAATAGAACCAAGAAGAGAAAAACTTTATACAAATACTCAATATCAGTTTTTCATACAGTATGTTTGTAAAAGATTCCATAATTGGATTCGAATTCAAATGTGGTCTTGCCTCTTTTGAAGCGTATGTGGAAAGCAACTTTATACAGAACTAAAAACAATTTGTATTCCATTTTGTATGTGCAAGACTTGAAGAATTCGATTTCTACCTTCTTCTTAAGGTGTCGTTTCAGATAGATTTATTCTCTAACCTTTCCTTCTCGTGACAGAAGCGTTCTAAGCTCGCAACACGATAAGAAAAAGGGAATTAAACACATGCAACGAGTTTATATCTATAAAATAAAGGTATTAAAGTGGGATTAAGATGAAAAGTTCAATGAATATAAGTTTCATGTGACTCGAGGCTGGAAGGAATTTGAGTCAATCACATTTTCCTTTTAGAGTGATTCCACGACTGTAAGTCGTGACTGCGCAGGCTGGACTAATGTTCCATTTTGTGGGTAGGTAGTCAAACGCAGGAGCATGGTTGATAGAGCTGGTGGGGAGGCCTGTTACAGCCGATGGTTTTGGTCACGGCTGCTTAGGCTGTCGACACGAGAAAACCTTGGCCCAGATTGAGATAACCACAGAACACCCCAGCAAGCCTCCAAGGCAACATCGCTTAGTTCCTTCTTGGCAATTCATCCGCGACGCTTCCTAGAGATCAGCCCTTAATCACTTCCATTTGGGAACATCAAGTCCGAACTGAAAGTAGGAAAGGGACTTAAATGGGCCACGTCAGGTCTGAAGGTTCCAGCTGTGTACTTCTGAGGTTACAAGCGAGGTGTATTAAGTTTGTTTTGCACACGATGTTGAGGATCTGCTTAGGCAAAGGTCACACCGATCTTGGTGAACTTCAAATCGTCGGTTTGATTCACACAAGTAGTGTTACTTCATTTCGTTGCACAGATCGAATAAAATCTTTTATCCGCTAAGCCTAGAACATGTGGGAACTCTATACACAATGCGCCTCAGCGGCGCATCAAGTGGGCACTCATTTTAAAAAAAAAAAAATCTGTCACGTAGGGGCTGTGTTAAATAAGCAGATTTCCCACGTATTTGCATTTATCTCAAAACATAAAAGATCAATGAGAACAATATTTGGCATTTGGGCTTCAAATGAAGTGCTTAATGAGCACATGCTACATGAGTAGGAGTGAGGGTTTCCTGAAAGCCGAAAACTAAAAATGCAAATATCTCGATTAATAATCAAGGTAGTGAAAACCATGCAGAACAATTTTATAGAATATAGGATTTATAGAACATTACATTTGCAATAAGATTGTTTCTATACATTTTTTCGATCCGAAGCATAATAACAAAGAAATTAAGAATTATCGAAATTCCTCCGTCTAACTCCCCGCCCCCTCCCATTGGTCGGATTTCAGCCTTAAACAAACTTGAGCTTTAATTTTACATAAAACGAGTTTGGTAACGATCTAACAAAAATTGCGACCGCTAGAGCGGTAACAGACAAATATATATAGTTTTGACCTCATTTTCGCCATCCCTTGGGTAGGATCGATGAAAATTTGACGATTTTTTTTCGAAAATCCCATAGTGAGTACAAAACTCAACAGCTGATTTCCCCTAAAGAAAATCTGTTAAGAGAAGTAAAATAGCCATTTAGTGGCCAACTCATAAAATACTCCCACCTTGGCTAGAAAGGTAGAGTAACCCGTTCCAATTAGCTTCAGTAAAGAAATTCAAAATTACGATGATGATTATGCCGATGAAACATAATCAGCACTTTAATTACGGCACGTGGCCTATTAACTCCGCATGACAGTTTCCTTTTTGTGGCTCCTCCCCGAACCAACTCCAACAAGCTCAAACTAATTGTGTAATAAATACCCAAAGGGTTCCCGATGCTACCGACTAGTAAAATGCAACAGGAGATGGTTTGACAACCTGATGCAGTTCTATCAAATATCGGGAAAAGCTGTAATCCATCAATGCGTTAACAACTATATAGCATAACTATATTATATCTTTTGAAAATAAGAATACTTATTTTTCATTTCGCCCAGTTTTTGTAGATTAATTCAAATTTTATGAAACAATTTTTTTTAATAAAATACCATGATTTAATATGAGAGAAGTAGATAATTCACGTTCCGTTGCAGAATTGTTATTAGATCTTAAATTTCGGGAAGTAACAATTAAAATACTGTCACAGAATAAATGTTATCCAACATTTACAAATAAACACAACCATCATCAACTTGGAAATTTAAATTACATTGTGAGTGACATATATTAAAGTAACGACGAGTAAATGAATAGCGTAATCGTTTGACTAATAGATTAAACAGTTTTAATTAATATAAACAGAATAAAATATAAATGTTTTTCTGTTTCGTAAAGTTTTACTAATTTTCGCGGAATTCATGGTTTATTTATGTCATTCTGATAAATACTGATTTAATACGAACCAAAATAAATATACCCTTAACTATTCTTACCAATCAAGAATTAATAGTTTAACAAATTATTGCTTCCAAGGTTTTCCTTTTTTTCTTTTTTTGGTTATATAGATAAAATGTTACGAGTTTATAAAAAAATAATTTATATGCAATGAATACATAATGTTACTAATATTTCAGTTATCATTGATTTGATTTTATATGTTAACAGTGGCATTTTCCCATTTTTGGTTCTCCGAAATTCATAGTATATTTTGAAATAAATATAACATAAATTCCCATTTAAAAATAGCAAGTTTTTATGTTAATTAAAATAGCAATATACAAGATACACGAAATTTCAATGCTCTGTGATTAAAAAGTAAGGTCTTGAAAATGGATTCTCAATAGAGGTATTTGCAACATTCGTAATACTTCAGTTTGAATTCCAAGACTATTCACTATCAGTTCAACACATATCTAATTATTTTAATCTAACATTTATTAATTGAATCAAATTAAAATTCCCTATTGATTATCATTTTACTGTTGTACTTGACCGTTTTACCTAGTATACAAAGATGGGATCTTACTTTCGCGAAATGTAGATAATATATTCAAACTTAATTTTAATAATATTGTTGGCAATCTTATTTTCCCTTTTCAGAATAATTTACATAATCGAAGCCGAAATTTTCCAAATTTGAATTTGTCTTACAAATAGGAACTGATAAGACACTAATTATGCAAGAGAGAATGATATTGAGAGCAAAATATCTAACAGGGAAGCAAGCTGAACACAGAATCAGCTTCCTTGACAGATGACCTTCGGGCTAAGACAGTGAGAGGCCAGCAAACAAAATTTGTTATGAGCATTCCGAACGCCCGCGAATTGCGCAAGTTTTAGCTAGCATTAATGCACTAAATAAACCCCTGCTGCAAGAAGAAGTATCAATTAAGTAAAATATACTAGTTTTCAAGTCTAAATTCAACTCAAAACGGCTAAAGTATATTAAAAACAGACAAATACTTCCAAGGTTTTTATTGAAGAGAAATTATTTCTAGTTTATATGACAAATTAAATGGTTTCTTAATAATTAAAGTAATTGCAAATAAAAAGAAGTGCAACTGCATATTAACTCACACATGTGGAAATTAAAGAACACGTATATATCTGTTTGGAAAAGTTGAAAAATTTGAAGCTGTAATTATGCTTTTATGTGCGTGCGCATAACGTTGTATATATGTCATCATATATAAATAAAACATATCATACATAGCATTTCAATCCATGTCTAATAAAAATTAAGTTAAATTATAATGGGTCTAGAAAATACTTTCGAACTATTCTATTTGTGATAAGGATTACAGGCTATTGGCTGTAATTTGATAAGATGTACACATAGGTCGTCAGTGTAGTTTTTTTGGAAAAAAAACTTCCCAATTTCATACTATTATAAGAGCTATTATAATTTCCCATAATTTTTAGCTATTTTGAAGAATGTTCCCATTTATTGCTCACTTTGCCTTCTATTGGCTGCTTTCATTCAGGATTGTTTTACCCAAGAACTGAGCCTTTTCCAAATAGATTTCCCTTAAGGGAAATCAGCTATTGGAGTTGTTGCTCAAGAAGCAAATTTCGAAAATTGTCTCCAAATTTTCACGCCTCATGTGAAGTTTTCCCAATTCTAGAGACATATTCCTCAGGACCTAGGAGATTCAAGACCAGTGACCAAGGGAGCATCTCAATAATTAGAAAAATTGTGATAAAATAATAAAGGGAATAATTCAGTTAGTGGGTGATTTACTTGTGATCTCGTGTCATTTTTACACGTAGTCAACAATTTATTACAAGTATTGCATAATTTTGTAGAATCAAATAAATATCTGTTGGCTAAAACGGAAAAAAAACAAAAAAAGAATTTCTTTCCGTCAGCCCTGAACCATTGAGCGTTGTGTGTATCCGAATCCTTTGTTCGCCCCGACTCGGCTCCTTGACCCAAATGAGATTTTCATTCGTAATGGACACAAATCATTCACTACTCACAGACAAACGTGAGTAAGTATCATTATGGGAGCGAATTTAAATAAATCTTTAACTAATAAACGCAATGCAAGTTAATATGGCCCCCAAATGTGATGTGAAAGAGCATGCTAAAATGCTAGCCGAAGGAACTAATGACAGAGGTAGTTTGGATTTGGCGCGGCTGTGTTCAAGGACAGCAGACCAACTGCCCGGCTACCAACTGCGCAACTCCCAAACTCATGTATTTAGTCAACTCGTTAACACCTACATATACTTATAAACCGCTTAATCCCTTACAATTCCCTTATCCTCGTGCCAGCTAATATAACTTTTCATAGCTTCGCTTCCATATTTAACGTCAATATCAAGGTTTTTGGCTATTCAAGAGGTGGAAATTCAGTAGCGAACGTTGTGTGCGAGACCTTGAAATGACAAGAAAAGAAGAGATTGCTGATTAAAATATGGCCACAAATAATTAAGAATTATACATGACGAAATTCGATAAGATAGGATGAAAATATTTTAATAAATGAATTCCCATTAGTAGTAATAGAAAACTACTACTTACAAACCACTGCTGAAAATAACGTAAATCTTGGTCTTTACGGTAAGATAAATCCTCTATAAGTAATTAAGTACCCATAATAGTTTTATTAATACTAAAAATTATATTTAACTATTAAATACCATTACAAAAAAAAATGAATTCATGCAACATTTGATTCTTACAAAAATAAATGTAATAGCTTTTAATATTATCCGTGCTCCGTATATATTGGTGAGGACGTTCAGATAAAAATAGTTATATGCTTCTCCGTAGCATTTTCCATTTTATTGTCGAGCTCTTTCGACTTCTACATTGTCGTGATCAGAGTTCCAAGGGATGCAAGTCCAAACCTCGCCAGTATACAGAGCCAAGGAGTTGCCCGACAGCGTCTATATGTAACTCTGGTGATGGAAGAACAGATCTCGAAAGCGCTTAGGGTTTAACCAAAAAATAAATAATAAAAAACCATGTCATACCACAACCTGAAACTGTGTTCAGGAACCAGTA
The DNA here is from genome assembly GCA_019009955.1 of Riptortus pedestris. Classification (NCBI taxonomy): domain Eukaryota; kingdom Metazoa; phylum Arthropoda; class Insecta; order Hemiptera; family Alydidae; genus Riptortus; species Riptortus pedestris. The sequence goes on from CM032229.1 coordinate 19,839,997, forward strand.
AATGTCTACCAGCAAATCAAAATTGAAAAAGTTAAAAAAAAAATACTGAAATACTAACAATCAATCAATTTATTGTGTGAGTGCGATCAATATCTTTCGTAAGATGTTTATTTGGATGCTATATTTAGGTTTTTTTCCCCTTGGAGACCATTGTTATCAACGGAACCAGGTAATGATGACATATATGCACTTTGAAAAAAAAGGGAACCTGTTGATCGAGTATTCAATGATCTTGCTCAACTGGTCTGCTAACTAGGTTGTAACATTTCGGTCGGGCTGTTGTCTCAGACTCCGTTTATGGCTATTAATTTTCAGACGGTGATAACGCTCGTCTCTGAGGATCATGTGTTAAGTCATAATGCAGAGCTCCGCTTATGTTTGTTGTGTCAGACCTCTACGACCTTTGTAGGAGGGATTTTAGTCGCCGATTGGGATTTGGCGGGAAATATACATTTTAGTAAATGCCTATAGAGCTGTTTATAAGATTTTCAGAAAGCTGTGCGTTTTTTAAAGGATACCAGCTACTCCTCATGTTTTGCTTGAGCCTTGGATGGAAATGCATAATTTCTTTAAAAATCACGAGTAATTAGCAGTCACGATTGTTGACTTCTCTTAAGGAAAATGTGCTGAAAAAACAAATAAAACGAAAAGCTTTTAGAAAGTGAGTTCCACCTAGGGATCCACTGCTTAAGTTATTAGTATGATTTCAAATCTTGTTGTAAGTGTTCAAAGTGTTGATCATAATGTACATTTCAGATTTTGGCGAGAGGGAAAAATTATTTAAAATAAAACTAGAGCATTAAAAATATACGAAAAATGTGGAAATTTCAAGGCGTCTTTTAAAAAAATGGCGAGTTGAATATAAGTGGAATAGGTGAGAGTGGAAGAGACTGTGGCTATAAGGTAAGAAAATGGAAAGGAGAAGAGGGAGAGTGAGGAAATGGGGACATATTGGGGAGGAAAGGGAGAGGCAATGAGAGAGAAACTGGCAGAAAGGGAGATTTGGCTGAGCCACGGCTCAAGGTTAGGCGAGCTGAATGGGTTCTCTCTATGGGCCCCACAAGACTGCATCAGCCATACTCCACATGTGGCTCCTTAGCCACAAGTACCACAAGATGCCCACCAAAAACGTAATTATTAGGACGTAGTTTCTTCATTTTTGACTGCGAAAAATAATGAAAAATATATATTCTGGCCCTTCTCGGCCAACTCTTACCCAAGAAATTTAATAGAGTGGCATTTTCGTCCAACGTCCTGTTGGTGAGAAAGTAGGGAGTCAGTCATTATAGCTCAATTACAACTTAAAGCGATATTTCAAAAATTTTACTATGTTTTGAAAGAATAAAGAAAATGCTTTCAGCTATTCCGAGCTCTTGGGACACCAGATGATGTCCTTGTGCCCCTTTGAAAATAAATAGATAAACCATAAGTTTTGCTGTACTTCATTTCATTAATATACCATCGTACTAATGCAACGGATCAAAGAATGTCTTAGAATATAATTTGTAGATACTTTTATGATAATCCAAAAGTGTTGAATATAAAACTTCGATATCTTTAACAGCTACAGAGTAATTCGTAATTCTTTACTAAATGTGAAATTTCAACATTTAACCGAAAATCCAACGAAACCGAGCTTTACGCGATCACAATAATTTCTATTTATTCCTTACAAAGAAATGAAAACAAGAAATGTATTCTACACAAATAGCTCTTCAAAATAATCAGAAATATTTGATATTATTATTTTTACATTTTCCCTTTACAGGGGGAAATATTTAATGTCACTTTCGGTTTTAAGTGATTGAGATTCACATTATGTCATAATTTCGGCGTCCTATATCATTTTGGTCCTCAGGATATTGCAAAAATTTGCTTAAAAGGCTTTTGAACCATCTGAGCTCTACCAAAAGCCATAAAGTAAAAATGCAGTGTTCAATGAGCATGTACGAGAAATTTAGACAACACAAAACTCATAGACAGAAAATCTACTCCATACTACTTCTGCGGTCACTTTCGGAATTCGTAGAGCATTCACTACTGAAAACTTAGCCATGCGAGTTAAAGCGTTGAACTTTATCTCACATGGTAAACCTAGAGTGGCGAGTTCGATTCTTGCCTGGGCAAAGGAAATTATTTAGTGACGAAATTCATTAAATAACGTCCTAAAATCCCACCCTGGCTAGAAAAGGGTGGTAACCTGTAGATAACCCGTCCCGATTAGCCTAAGTTGCAAAAAGTGGACGTTAATAAATAATAATATTATTTTTTTTTTTTGGTTAAAACTGCACTTTCAAAATTGATTAGCATTTTATATGAAAACAACACCCATCACTTCTTGTAGAAGAATCCATTTTATCTTATGTTTCTGAATTTTCCCTACATGGGGGAAATAAAACGTTGCGAGTTAATTTGAATTAATGTTATCTTTAAAAATTAATGAGATATCCGGTTTTGTTACATATTATATAAAAATCTGAAGGTTCTATCACGAATAGTTCTCACAACGTTAAGGAAAGTATACAAGGAAAACTTTAAAACAATCAGCCAATGTCGAATGGAAAACATTTTTCGGGTTTTGGCTCAAAAATTAGCCAAATACAGACAAATAATTCCTTTTACTGCGAAATAATAGGATAAAATTTAAAATGTTAATTTAACTTACAACCAATCCAATTAAAATATAGTTAACTAAATAAGTAGTGTATAAACATAAAACTTTTTTAATTCTTTAAAAAGTAATGAATAATGATAAATTACATCTGGCATTCCTTATTAGATACTATAAATATCGGCATTGTTTTAAAATAAATTATCAGATTTTTTTCTTATTAAAAATTGAAATTAAAAAAAAGTTCTGTAAAAAAAACTGATACAATTGTAGTTAACGCTTACGTAAATGTATTTATAGATAAAACCTACCTAAGGACTAGAAATGTGTGATGTATGGATGTCATGTTCTGGAAAAGCTCACTGAAGAACTTGCCTCTAATCTCTTTTTTTCTATTCTTTTTTGAATCTTTTTTTTTTTTTTTTAAATCTCATATTCTATAACAAAATAATCTTTATAAGTAGAATGAGATATGAGAATTAGGAATCAACATACATATGTGGGTATGAAGTGTTTTTATTAGGTGAGCAGGACTGACCCAATTGATAAGAAATATGAGTCAAGGCCCTCATCTGATAAACACAACTCCTATCAATTTTTTTTCTTCATTTATTACAGCCAGAATTCTTCTCTCTGTTCAAAAATGACTTCTGGAAGACATAAATAACTACCGAGGGTATATTAAAAAAAATAATCTATTAGAGGGTCCTTTTTCTAATCTAGGTACATAACAAATCTAAAACACTATAAAGGTCATAGGTGAGCCATTTTATCTAACTATTTAGCCACAGAAGTGATCTCAATACAACACAAGAATCCACTTTGGAACACTGAAATGAGGTTAGAGTATGTGAAGGAGGGGGAAAAAAGAATAAAAAAAAAGTCAAAGTTACTTTGCAGGATTTAAGTTGGTATTTTGGTAGGTGGAAGTGAATTATATTGTTGGCTGAGTAAAAAGGCCACACTTCCATAAAAAGAATTTATTTCCAATATTCCATCTTGCATTGGAACAGGTGTTCATCACGAGGATTGGGTTATTTCGGAAGCTAATCTATCCATATTATATAGCCCAAAAGGTACCGTTTATTTAGAACGCTCCAGAAATCCGAAATAACAAGCTTATATTTAATGACAAGGGTTTCCTTGAATGAAAAGAACAGGAAATAAAGAATAATAAAAGAGGCCGATTCTCTAAATAACTAAAGACAAGAAGGAAAGATAAAATAAAAACTGGTGGAATATTTGTAAATACCCCGAGAACAAAGGGCACATTTATAAAATTATATAAAAAGGATGTAGTGAGACCGGGAGGAGAGGCAGGCTGAATAAAGTCATTCAAATGCGACCTAAATATGAGAAAAGGATCCTTGGACAGAAGGCATGTCTCTCTCATGAATCTTTTAAAGGGTTAGACGACCAATAGGAACGGATTGCTGGCCTTTAGGCAGTGCCTCGTCTACACCAACACTCCGTCTTTTATATACCTCTATGCCAATATAAAAGGGCTGTCAACATAAGTTTTCATCAGTGAAAGGAAAACAAGATTTGCAATAACAGAGAATATCATAGCTATCAACCAAAAGCAGCCAAATCGAACGAGAATATCTTTCTGGACAACATACCAACGAAATACTGTACTAGAACAACTATTACGTTTATTTAAAATGAAAAATTCAAACTGGTACCGATTAAAATGAATAAATGATTTATATTTTAATTAAAATGGCTTCCGGACAGTACGAATAATAAACTATAACAAAAATACCTATTTTCAACCAGTCTTGAGGACAACTTATGTAATTAATTAACGTCCACTTTTTGCTACTAAGGGTAATTAGGGCGGGTTATCCACAGGTACACCACCCTTATCTAGCCAGGATGGGACTAAGGATTTTATTTTATGAGTTTGTCACCAAATTAATTCCTATTGCCCAGGCGAGAATCGAGCTCGCCACTCTAGGTTTATCAGTTTAGATCAACGCTTTACTTACATGGCTAACCCCCACAGCTACCGAAAACGAAATGCAAAAGGATGAGTAAAAACTGCCATCAGCCAGTGACGACGGTCTCCACCGACAGATATGACAACAGTGTCATTTATTCTGGCGGTTCGAACTTTTTATTTGAATTATCATACAGGTGTTTTAATCTAAGGACAGTAACTCTCTAACAATTCCGATTATGTCGGGAATTCTCTCACCGTGCCTTGGGTTCCCATCGAACAAAAAAAATGTACAGACTTGCTGTTACAACTCAAAACGATAAAACTTACTACATAAGAGTGTGTAACTCCTTGCTATACGCAAGGTACAAAATATGCTCGAAAATGGGAGTGAAGAGAGTTTTGTGGAACAGCTGTTTTAGATAGGTCATTAGGACGGTAGCGAGGGAAGCTCGAGTTGGAAGATGCTCCTAAAATCTTAAGTAGGGCCTAATTGGTCCTCTTTCCAAACATACATCTAACAAACTCGTTTTTTAAAACTCACCAGCAATGTCGGGATCTTTCTGAAAACCTTTATAAATTTATATCTTTTGGAATTATTGGAAATTGCAGAATGACAATCAATGCGGCAAACTTATAACATCGAATGAGACAAATCTCCGGCTAATGGGGTTGGCTTGATTGCAGAATAATGCACTCTCCCTAACAGAGAGGGGAAGAGTTTATCTGGTTCACAAATAATTTCCAAACAACCTGTGCACTTTCGGAAAACTTGGGCTAGTTCTTGAAATGATAGCAAGCTAAATACAGGTTGTACTGAAGTCTTACATGCAATGCAAGTTATGACGACATACAGACAGTCTTCCTTATAGCTGCTTTTACTTCATGTTGCAGAGTATACAGTCAGCGTCCCAGCCTTACCTAGTGTTGATTGCCAGGTGTAAAAATAGAATCACAAATTTACGATTTCGAAATTTAAAAAGCTGAACTAAGCTTTTGAAGGCTTATCAGTTTCAAACACACTCTCTAAGTGTCTGCTCTAAAATTTGAACGATCACCTTTCAACTGCGGTTGCAGAAAGAAACCGATGCAGACTCAACAAAATTCAACTCAAACGTAGTTTTATGTGGATTTTTATCTTGAGTGATTTGAACATGCTTGAAGGATCATAAAGTGTTTCAAACAAGACCTCAAAAAGAGCAAAGACCAGTTTGCCAGAATAATCAAATACTCTGATGAAGGATCCATTGATGGAGGGCAATAACTCATTTTTATCGTGTTGAACTCAACAGAGAAAAACAAGAAGAATAATAACGAGTATCAGTGACTTACTTAATCGTATGTAGAAACAAACAAAGAAAACAAGGAGTCTTAAAACTGGAACTTAGCATGCTGGCCAATTCTCTTAGGAAACCCATACTGAACAAAACGTATAGTTCGAAAGGTCACATGATAATATTAATGGAGCCAGGAAACAATGGTCCGGAATTGATCATGCAACTGAGTGTTCCAACTCGACTTTGTAAGTCACGGCTGTTTGGGGGAAGGGGTTAGAGAACTACAGCCATAAGTACGACAAATTTTGCTTTTATTTTACTAGATGTTGATAATTTATTTGTTATATTGTCTAAGAACGTACAACAGTTTTACATAGAAGAAAAACGTATTAGGGAATTATATATTGAACAAGTTGAAGATGAATAATATAAGGGGGATTTGTTTGTTTTTAATACTGGAATATGTAAAATAAGAAGATTGCAGCAAACCTAAGTAATTTTTGATGGGGAAGTAAAAAATGTATAAGTTAATTGAATCTATTTGTGTGTTGTGATTCATGTGGCTAGGGTTTGAGACAGACGGACAGACACACAGGTAGATAAGGGTAGGGTGAGACTGAACGGTAAGGTAGAAGCGGCAACAGGGCCTCCACCCTACCTGTCTCTCCTCTATCTACATCATTGTTACTCTCGCCTCCTTGCCAACACCTCATTCATAGCCTCTAGGCTCCAGGACGACTCTCATATGAGCAAGGAGGATCAACCAGGACACGGGCTCCACATCCCGAGTACAGTTTATTCCTACTCGCTAAGGAGGATACGACTCGAAATCTTAACGCTTGAAATGAACGGCCTCTCCTTTGGTAAGCATTCCTTCACGCGGTTGCTTCCTCGATGCGCAGACGAAGGCCAAACTCAAATCTAAATGCATTTCCGTCCCTGGAATAGAAGCCGGGCAACAAATCCTACCTTCCTGTTTTTCCCCTTTGGTATAATGTATGGAAACAACACCTGTTATTTCTGCGGTTTAAGGCTAGAAAGTAAAAACACCAACAAATAAATCGTTTAACATTTCTTTTAGGTATGAAAATTATAGAAATAAATTTTCCTGTAATATTAGTCTTGTATAAATATTTTCAGAGATGATTCTCCAACTCTAAACTCCCACGCTTCGTGTACCGATTTCAGTTAGAAACGAATTTAGTCTATGAACAAATAACAATTAAGCCTTAAGATTACATAGACTTTTCAAATTTAAACGTGCTGCATTGTGCTAGGAATTGGTAGACATTTGAAGGATTTTTTTGGGAAATCGTATCATCATAATAAAATCATTTTTGAAGTTGTATTTGTCAGGACACTATCTATGATGATATGGAAACAGGCCAAAAAACAAAAAAAACAACCCATATTGCACCTCCAGAATATTCAAATTTTGTGATTTTTTTTTTTAAGGAAGAATCAACCTCTTAAGACCATGGCTACCCTACACGTTTGTCATTACAATAACAAGTACCTTGTTCCCCCTGGCAGCGTTGTTTTTTTATGACCCCTTGCTAATATGTATCATGATAGAACCTGTGATGACATAGATATAGAAAAATCGACCAATTGTGCACCTTAACAATAATCGAATTCCGTGTTGATTCTGGTGAGTAAGACCATCTTAACAGCAGGTCTGTCATTTTTTATAAAGGGAGAATCCCTAGAGGTCATGGTTACCCTACAGGTTTGTTCTTCTAATAACAAGTACCATGATTCCACCTAACATCAGTGTTGTTGTTGTTGCTTTGTTAATCTCTCATTTAATTAGTTTATTGTTGACAAGGATGAAAAGGGTATTTGTCCTAACGAACGACCACAAACATAGCTGTTATTTCAAAATATTAATTATATCTATATACTATTAATTAGTGTAAATGTATGGTTTAAATTTAGTGGTTTGTCTTCGTACGTGAAAATCAATAGCGGAAGTAGAATTCCAAAACCAAATAAGCGTTGAATGGCATTAATTAAAACAGGGATAGCCGACAAGGTTGGCAACATTGATAAATAAACCAGTTTAATGAATAGACGAATTGATGTAATTAATTACCCTATTGGCCAAATCATATGCGCTCTCTGGCGAAAATATCTTCTAACTAATTGGGTCGTAGATCATCAAGTCCAATTCCAACAGCAAACAAAAACAATGGTCATGAAACTATGAACTATGATGGATAATTTTCATAAATTACCCACCTGTTTTCACCTGAAGGATGTATTAGATAATACATCGAAATAGAAATTCTCTCTACTGGCCAACAAAACTTTCAGCCATTACTAGAAAGGGTGTTCATATTGAATTATTTTATATTATTGAGGCAATGTGTCTGTTAGGGAGTGTAATGAAGGATTGTTGTATTTATATCTCTTTGGAATATTTATATCTCTCTTTATAGGTTAGGTGTAAAACATATGTTTTGTAGATTTAGAAGGCAGGCTTTTGGGCTTGGACAGTCATGAGTTGAATAATAAAGAGATACATAGTGATTAAAGATTCTATACATTGTTTTGTGCTTAAGAACAGTGTCAAAGAAAACTGCTTCACCTGCTTTGCCAACGTTCCGACAACATTTACTGTCTTTATCAAGGCGTTCAAAGCAATAAAACTGAAGTCCTAGTAAATTAAACAATTAATAGAATCAATTAAAAATAAAATCTTAAGCTTTAAAAATATGAACCATCCATACCAAATAAAATATAAAACTTTTACAGCTAAAAGGAATTGATAGATGCTACAAGTTCTATCAATATGCACTAAATTTCATGATTCAAACATTTAATTATAGTAAATAGTTATTTAAAGTATAAATGGACTGAATAAGTGCCATTTTAATCACTTTAGAATTTATTGCAGTACATTCTTTATGCACTAACTATTGTATTAATATATGCATTACACGTGTGTATAATGTAACCCATCCAATTAACAATAAGAATAGCAAATTTATCATGCGTTATTATTCAAATCATTTAACGTATTGAAATGCCTTTCCGAGATCTCTTGTCTGAGCTACACAGTTGCAAAATTGAGTTTTAAATTAAAAGTACACACAAGTCCCTATATAATTTTCATGGGGGTGTAATAATAGAATTGCGACTTAATAACTTGGAATGAGGTCACAATTTATTCAACGACACTGACAGCCGTTTAGTGATGTCACAAGAAAGGATTACAATTAGTTACTTAATTGAAGATTAAAATCGTTGCATAGGGCTTAGGCAAGAATACTTGTTTCAATAAACTGACGCATAATGCAAGAGACATTTTAAAAATATTCTATCACGAAAAAAGACAATTATCCCCACTTTGGAAACCATTATCTTTTTAATTAATACGAATTACTATTAAAACCTCACTTACAGCTCCTTAGTTGTCAAATAAAATGGCCCTTCATAAAAAGAAATCAAAGAGCATTTTTGTGATTCAAAAGAGTGCCTACAGAGCCCTGATATTTAAAAAAAATGCCATAAATTAGAATGATAAGGTAGACTTTCCTGGAAAGTACTTCGACCAATTAAAGATATAGATTCACCTGAAAACACCTGAGATCAAGATCAATTTGAAAAAAACTTTTAGAAGAACCTACATTTTAGCTCGAGTTAGATAGGAAAGGAAATATTAATAACAATTGTTTGAAAATGTTTCCCTATCAATAAAAAATTGTAAATACCTGAAAAAGACTAATATTGACGGAGCTACACTTATGTTGATTTTATTGCAGTAAAAATATGCAAACAGATATTTTTTTATTTGCTATTATCAAGCTGATTGCAATGATGCCTATGCGATTAAAATCTACTCAGGATTCAATTATTCAGCCATCCAAAGATTTTATAATGTGTGAATCGGTTAGTCTTCCTTGGAACTTGGAAATTAAATGATCAAGACGCTAACTTAATATTATTTTGCAGATGGTAGTATTACTAAGAAATAAATATTATATAAACTATCGACCTTCTGGCTCAAAACTAGTGAAGGCCGAAAGAGCAAGTATTTTAGAACAGAATTAATTCGTTAGCTTTCGTTCTTGACTCCCACCTTTTTAGTTTCATGATTATTATTGTTTTCTCTTTCTCGAAGAAGTCATAATGCTGAATAATGAAGAAATTAAAACTGATTAAAGGCCTAATAGTATTTTGGTTTAAAATATTAAAAACATGAAGATATTTTAGTCTATTCTGACATTATTGACAAGGAATATAATAATTTATGGTGCTCAATTCAACCATCTATTTAATTTTTTTAATTTCAATACCTTTGGTAACCTGTGAGGGGTGGTTCTATTAACGCAAGGGACTGACACACATTCTGGACTTGGATTAAAATCCTTAATCTCACTCTGATTCTAGAAGTGGACGTTAAAGAAGTATTTCTATTATTATTTATTTATTTTTGAGCTTTGACCTGAGCTTCTTTTACCATTTATTGTCATTTCGGTAAATGGTTACGCGATAACTGCTTGTATGGACTCGAGGAAACAAACAAGGGAAGAAACAGATATATGGATAATCAGTTTTTTCGTTGAGACTATCCCAAAAACAAAGTTTTAAGAAAAGTAGAGGATAGAAAACTGAAGGCCAGAATTGTTTCAGAGCCATCTCTCCTTCCGTAGTCGATTGTTTGCATAAGCAGAATAATAACAAGCATTGGCTGTTTAGTGGTTAATGTATCGCTTGAAAAACTAAAAAGGTGTCAGCGACAAGGACAAACTAATAAATGTGCTACTTGAATTTGTCAGTTTTCTAAATGATATTACTTTAATTAGAATTTTAAATAGAAATTTCTTCAAAAACTACCAATGGATTAGACAGTACTGTTTCAAAAGCCCGCAAAAAAATAGCAGCTCTAAAAATAGGGGTTGTGAGAATAGAGGAAGAGTTAGTAGCGAAGAGGAAGGAAGTAATAGAATACAATTAGTCCATTTCGCCTCTCTGGGGGCCACATAGGGCACAACCAAACCGACGCCATATTACTGTTGCAACTTATCCTGCTTTTTGTGAGTGACCTAACCTATACTCCTAACCTAACCTCACATACAGCGGCTGCTTCTCTCACTCACGCTCTATGTTTAGCATACTAATAAGAGCGTCAGGCCCTATTGAACAGCCAATAGTCAAATGGGTCCAGTCGTTAAACAATTCAAATGTATGCGTCGATTTTAGTTGGATGTATAGCTTATAAGGAAGGGGAGAAGGTTAACCAAGTGTTGCTGAAAATCATTTTATTCCATCTGTATTATTAGAGTACACCAAATAAAATTAAAACGTATTTTTAGTAATACTTTTAAAAATCCGTATAAAAAGAAAATAATTAGTGCAATCAGAGTGAGTGAATAGGGCATCTAGTCAGCACATACTGTTGCAACTAATCCTGCTTTTTATGAGTGACCTAACCTATACTCCTAACCTAACCTCACATACAGAGCGGCTGTTTCTCACTCTCTCACACTCTATATTTAGCCTCTTAATAAGAGAGATAGGCGCTATTAAACAGCCAACATTCAAATGGGCTCAGTGTGGGAAATACTCATCACTAGAGACTTGTTTCACCTTGAGCAGAGTGTAGCTACTCCCGCTAGAGGTAGCTGTAGTCGGACAACGCTTTGATCATTAAAGAATTCAAATGTATGCGTAGGTTTTAGTTTGGTGGAGGGATAATGAGAAGGGGATAACGAAGTGCTTCCGGAAAATCATTCCACGAGTATTGCCGAAGCACTGCAATGAAACTTCAAATGTATTTTCAGTAAGACTCTGGCAAATAGTCTTTAAAAAAGTTAATAAAATGCTAGTATGGGAAAGAAATCGAAAAAAAAAATTGGCCCAGTGAGTAAATATCACGGCATTTTGGTTTTGCAAGTTATACTGCATTTTGAGAGAGACGAACCTACACCCTGAACCTAACCTCACATAGAGGAGGCATGGCGGCAGCTTCTCTCACATGCTATATTTAGCATGTTAATAGAGGGTTAGGCGCTATTAAACTGCCAACAGACAACTGGGCCCGGAGTGGGAAACATTCAGCCTTTACGATTACATTCACCTTCAGATCGTAGTTTGCACTCCTTTAATCAGACAATCCTTTGGGGATTAAGCTATTCAAATATACGCACACGTTTGCGTTTCACGGCAGCGCTCTTTATTGTGATAATAATTATATTTTATTCATAATAGGAGATCGTAACAATAAAACTATACGAGTTACTATGTGATGATTAGCTATATTGAAAAATCCTCATCATCAAATTCTAGAAGCCACAATTTATGATAGCTAGCCTATCATTCCCAGAGCAATTTATTCCCAACTACAAAACAGTTTACAGCACTAATTAAAAAAATTAAAGTTCACAATATATACTTCAAATTACTAATATAAATACTTACAATGAGAATGAATTTTACTAAAACTGCAGTGAACATTTAATTAGACTAACATCTGCTTGTGAATCAGAACCACAAATATGCATTTAATGCACGTAAATGACAGTTTATTTGAATTAAATTCTATCACTATTCTAAGTTACATGAAGAGGTTCGTTTAAAAATGTCATAAATATAAACAATTTTCCGAGAGATTTGCATGATTGCCTGATGATATTAAAACCATGAAATTATAAGGCAAAAGATCAATGTTTCGAAAGCTGTCAAAAAGTAGAAAGATACATCGTGAAAGTTCATACAGTATCTTTTAAGAATGTTCACATGAATAAGTAATGCTTAACCAACTTGAAAGGTTACTCAAGACTAGATGAACATTTTCACAAAAGGGAAATTTATCAACGATGATATTTTTTAGATAAATATTTTAAAAAATATATATTTTTATGATCAATAGATGAGAAGGGAAATCCTATTTCATGATGAAAAAGTTATCTATAATTATGCTTCTTTGCGGAGGGTAAACCCTTATTCTCTCCAGAGCAAATTATAAGGAAATAAAAAATATTAAAGTTTATATACTAAATAACGCCCTTTAATGAGTTGGAAGGTTTCAAAGGATACCAAAGAATTACAGGTTTTAAATTCGAAGGGGACTGAAATAGGTACGAATGTATCGCCAAAGCACTTATTTCAGAAAAGTGTTAAAAACTTATTCTCTCGGGGAAATTTATTAATTTGGAGCATCAGATTTCCAAAAGCAGAGTTAGCTACTAATTTAGCTATTTAGTTTGTAGTTTCTCAATTGCCTCACTTCACTGAATTTTATGAACCTAAATGATAAAGGTGTACTATTGTCAAATCTATTGGTAGAGGCCGTCATTACTAGCTGTATATCAAATAACACCTGGCAAGCGATGCGAGGGAACCATATTCCAGCGTATTTTTTATGTATAAAGGAATCGTAGAACTAAGACAACATGTCTTCACATGTTGCTAGAAAAATTCGAAAGAGCTGCATTCACATTTGTGTACGTAATTTCGAATGAACCTATTTTAGTGATTAGGAAGTTCTGGTCGTACTCCAGGACCATATCTGTTGGCCATCGGACCATTCCCACGACCGGTTATCCTATTTATGAACTGCGCCCAACACGTAAACTAATTAGAATGTTAATAGAAAACTATTAAAGACCCTGATGAAATCACAACTTCCATAGTAAAATGTAAAAAGGTTAAAAGAGCACGCATATTAGCATGAAAGTAAAGCGAGGCGATGATGGTATAAGGCGAGTCGAGTGGCGAAACCGGTACCCAAAATAGCAAACCCGCTCCTAAGCAATACAGAACTTAACATTCAGATCATGACCCACATAGATCACTCAAAGAGCTTTTACTTTTCAAAATAGTCTCTGTCACATTTACTCTTGTATTACCTGCAGGACGCATGAGTACAAAGGAGACGTCGACGTACAGGGAAGGTTCGCTATGTGCAATGGTTAAAATTTGATGGAACGATTGTTATATGCAAGGTTATTACAAGTATAGTTCATAGATTGAACCACGTAATTAGAAGATGCCACTTTGACTCCCAAGAGCGGCAAACTAAATTTTCTTCGGCATTACGTTTAATAAGTCTTTCCTTATAAAATCATTATCCTTTCCTCCGATGCTAGATCAGTAACGAAATAAGAGCTGCTAAAATAAGGTATCTGGCGAACAATACCATAAACACGACAGGAACGAACGATAGCATGACTACATCTTCTACCTTCATTGGTTGCTCCAGTTTGTACCAACACTTCAATTAAGATGTCCTGAAAATTATTGCTCTTTTATTCTAAGGCTTTGAATTAAAAAAAAACCCAAAAAAAACATACATTTTTTTTACCAACAATTTGATATAAAAAGCCAAATAACAGACTCTTAGTGACCAGGAAAAAAACAGAACATAGAAAAGTCTGAAGATTGTGGTACTCCTAATACTGGACCTTGATGCCATAACCATGCATGTTTCCATTCTTTTATTCAAATTTTAGGACTACATTTGGGCCAATGTTATTAATAAAAAAAAAAATTCAAATAAGCTTCGCAGTTATATTTTTTAAAGTTGGGCTCAAGTGTCTTATTTAACTACATTTGGGATTTTGGACTTATCTGGTTCTCGAATACTGTCATCAATTCTAATTTAGTATATTCGACAATAGAAGTAGGCAGTTCTAGACAATTTAAAGCAGTTAACTTACCAGTTTACATTTTGGGTTGTACGGCAACTTAATGCAAGCGGATGTACAATTTGTTGAGGTATTTAACAAATAAAATTACCCTTTTTATTGATTTTTTCGAGTTAAACACTGGTTTTTACAACAAGCATGGTTAGTAATTTTCTATATTTTCTGTTGGCTGATGGGCCATTAGTGGCGGCTAATACTAGAAAAATATTTAAGATTCTGTAATGAATCTTGGACATTACTCTTCTTGTTACTTGTCGTTTTAGTTATGGTATTGCTTTAACTGAATCTATAAATTATAAAATTAATACTAAAGTTTTGAGCAAATATCTTTCCATCAAGAACAGACAGATCCATTATTAATGAGAGGACTCTGAGGAGTTGAAATAAAACCGTCGCCACATTTCTGAGCAGTTTATTTTAATGCGCCTCTATTAAACGGACCCGCCGGTTTGTCGAGTGAAGAGGGAACGTGGCCGGCTGATAAGGGTTATCAGTGAGCGGATAGAGAGAGACGGTGGGCTCGGTCAGCTGATTAAACGAAAGATCTTCACAATGCGGAACAGGAGGGAGAGGGAGCGAGAGAGAGGCCCGACCTTGACATTGGGCTAACCTGACCTAAATAATGCAGCCCTAACATCGATCTTGTACACCGGCCTGGTGCTACACCGCCCTCACCCAACCCCAGTCACAATATTATACCATCTACACAATGGTAACAAATATATCAGATGATCTCTGAGGAAAACCGTTCAGAACCTATAATGGAATGGACGTGGAGAGGAAATTGAAACCGAACGTAGGTACACACGATCGTTATGTATTTAGGACACGCATGCATACCGTACAATTGTTAATGAGGCAATATCTACAGAGTATACTGGAATTATTGTTGTACCCTCAATATCTACAGAACCGTATACTTAAAATATACAAAGTTTTCATCAAACTTACTTATTAATCTCCACATTATTCTACTACCACTAATTGGGACGGGCCTTCTACGAGTAACCACTCTTTTCTACTCGGGGTCGGTCTAAGGATTTCAATTAAAGAGTTCGTCGCTAAATAAACTCGTATTACCCTAATAATCGAACCCGCGACCCAGGGTCCATCACGACCATTAAGACCAGCACGTTAGCCCCCATGACCTACCCGAGCGGCAACATAAGTTCAATTCCCAAACACTAAAGGCACCTCCATATAATGAAGACACAGAAGTACTCCAGACTGATGGACTCTCAAAACGGGGGAAAAAAATTACGAATTTATATTTTACCTAGGCTTCTAAAACACCAATAAATTTGTATAGACTACAAAACTTATCTAAAAATATTCTAAGGAAAGATTAATCTTCCTAGGTTACTGGACAATAGAGAACCGACATAAAAAGACCAATAGATATAATTATGACACATAATGTTATAATATCCTACACTTTCCTTATTTCAAAAATGCCAATTTAAATTTGAATTTTTAATCAAAATAACTAGAACCCCCATTGAATATACAATATAATCACAGGGTTATATTACTAAAGTGGCGGCTATTAAATATACATCATTATTCGTATTGAGAAATTTTGTGAAGGAGAAAAAAAAAATACAATAACACCGTTAATATTCCGGCTATAAATTCGCGCCTATTATAATAAGATATCATTATTTCTATTGGGAAATAATGGCAGACCACTTTTCAGATAAAATATTCATAAATTATATATTTATAATAAAATATATTCCAGAGGGAACGTTAAATTATTAAATGAGAGAGAGAGAGAGAGAGAGAGAGAGAGAGAGAGAGAGAGAGAGAGAGAGAGAGAGAAGGAAAAAGAGAGGGTCCATAGCCAACCAGGCCAAGGGTAGGCAGGTGGGAAAGCAAACTAGCATCAAATAATATATTCCCTTTGATGCCAAAACTAAAATAACTTGGCATCGATATTTCAAAATTGGTTGTTCTGAAATAATGATGACTTTTCGACAGTATTATATATCATTTTTTTTTAAATCAAACTAGAGTTCAAAGGAGTTTAAAGGAGAGAAATTCTATTCAACCTTTTGCCTTGAGAGTAGTCATGGCATCAAAATAAAATAAAATGGGATTATTTTAAACCTACTGAACCATTCTGCATTACTTTCTCAAATGTGTAGTACGATACTTATCAAAGAAGCAGTCCACAAATAAAATATTTGAATCACCTTACCTCGCTTAACCTTATACGCTTTATGGCTGTAAATTCATAAGGGGCTTACCTGAAAAAAACAAAAAAAAACACATTATTTTCATGAAGTTATTCAATTTTTTGTTTGTTTTATACAGGATAGAATAGTTGTAGAAGAATTTCAAACAGAAATACATATCATGTAATATGCATTTGTTGTGGGAAATGTTGTAATATTCAAAAAAGCATTTGCCTTTGAATTTTATATTTCCCTGTGAGAAATACGGCTGATTGTTATATTTAGTAAGAATGTATTCTAGCTAATAATAACATAATAATATATTAATGTATATTTATGGATAGATGTGTAGTGTCTTTTGGGACAGGCAAACACATATTTATTTAAATAAAATTATGGCCAGGAGTAAGAAAAGGTTTTTCTTAGAGTTAGAGCAACCTAGCAAGTTTTTGGGAGTCTCTGTAAGATATTCCAGAAAACGCATGAGGGCATCACAGGACTTTCTAGGAAGCCTAGTTAATAATGTATTATGGTTTGCTACACTTCATTTTAAATTATTTCATTTGAAAGTGGCATCTCCGTTTCAATTATCGGTCAAAAAATCAGCGATCCTGTACAATCTTCTGTATCTCTCACAGATTCATTTTTCTGTAGAAGTCACTCCCAAGACTCAACCCTCCTTCCAGCTAGGCGGTAGCCCGTAACTGCCGCAGTAGTTGGAGACTGACATGGCACGTTGGCCAGCTCGTTTCCCCAGACCGCGCGGACACATGTCCCGGCCACTAATAAAACCCGGAAAAGGGAGAGGAGAGAAAAGGACAAGTCCCTCCGGCCTATAAGCCAGCTGGTCGAGGCACCTGATAGAGGTGAGGTCAGTGGCTAGGGAGGTTAGGCAAGGGACCGGTTAGCTAATATGGAATACACCAACAGCTGCCCACTCAAGGTCGGGACGTCTCCTAGCCCTGTCACTTTATACCGTCACTCACTTTCTGTCAAACCTCTATCTAACGAACCTCTTTGTCAACTACCGCTCAACTCCACTTGTACGCAATAAAACATCAGACTTTTTCAACTCACAAAGGACTAACCCCAGTTTTAATCTGTCCACAGATTAAATAGAATCCGCAACATCCTACCCTAATCTCCCCTCAGTCTCTTATTGTAACAAAGCTATCTCAGGATTTACTCCGTAATTTTCTTGTTTATCAATGAAGAGAAATATTTAGCCTAAAATTAGCAAATTTTTGACCAGATTACTAAAAACTACAAGTTCTTCACAATGGTTTTATTATCAAGTTTAAGCGATCATCAGTAGCTGCAAATGCAAGTTCAGAGCTAGAGAGGACAGGAGTGTAATTCTCTAAAACGAAACTGCCTCTACTCGAGCAACCTCTAAACAGGTTTCATCTCTATCTCCGAAAAAGATAAGACGGCACGAAAACGCTCAAGTTTTATAATAAAACTATGAAGGATCCTTAGGTTTGGTTTGCCTGTTCTAGACAACCATGCAACTAACAATAGCTTTAAAAACTGCTCTTCATAAAGAACAAAGTATCTTATTTTTGCCGTTATATGTCACTGTAAACTGATAACTATGGTTCCTTCTGTTTACTATAACTTTGCAAAAGGCCTAAATTTCAACTCGACAAATATATTTCGTATTTGTGAAGAAGTATTTCGTTCAATTATTCAACAACCACGACTTCATTTGATTCAAGTATATTACAGACATGAAGACTTCTTCATTAAATGATACAATTCACAGGAGGTATCATTTGCTAAATCCTTGCATGCACGACTTTATATAATTTCATATAAATAAATGCTTAGCAACAACATATTGCCCAAAAAAGGTAAAGGCATTTGCATGCGCCATCTCTCTCAAGGTAACATGGGGTTGTATGATGTCAATCGGGAAGGTAAAATCCCAAAGTGAGTAGCATGAGGTACAATGGGACGATTCCCATTTCAACTCATCAGCACCTAACATTGACGCAACTGATGACCAAATTAATGACAATAATTAAGGTCGTATTGTCGGGAGGTATCGACTCTTTGATTTCCATAATTATTCGGGTTGGAAATGAAAGTCTTCCAAACAAGACATTTTATTACTTGACGCATTAATCCAAACCATTGCTTCAATCTAACAACAGATAGTTGTAAGCTTTTAACGTTTTCCATAAAATAGTAGACCCTAATAGAATCTTCTGGGATGAGTACCCAATAAAATTGGATTTCTCGGGGAGAGCTAAGGAATTACTGTATTGGGCTCTGCAATCGGGAAAGGTAAATGGGAACAAGGTCCAAATATCTTAGTATTTTTGAGGGACTTGCAGACATGATGATGATGGTGGGAAGTGGGACTTGATAAGGTTATTAGATAAGAGAATTTGATAATGGGGAAGAGCGTTGAATGGAGGGAGGAAGAGGCTAGGGAGAGCGGCAGAGAGCGGGAGCTAGCTGGAATTGACTAACAATGTCAGAGGTGGCCAGGTGTGGTGGGGGGCCAGGTACGGCCTTGAAATGCTTGCGTAAGGACCTGCCCCATGTTGCCGGATCTACAGCACCCCCGCCCCCACGTGTCTAGCCTACCGCCTCCTATATATCAATCAGTCGCTCCGTCTTCTTTCACACTTATCTCGTAAATAATAAACCTTCAGTTAGTCAACTCCAAGCTTACGAGCTCACAACCCACGTTGCTATCAGACCCGGCAGCTTGGTTCAAACTCTAAAGAAAATTGGAACTTCCTAAGCAAAGCAAGTATTTATTCTCAGAAATAAGACAACATATAAAGCCTTCGCGAGCTCTAAATCGCTAAGAGCGAGAACTCCAGCAATACTCACAAGGAATCAACACAAACCTTCAGTAAATCGACGAAGACTTGATACAGATCAAAATCTATAACCTTTTTCCAAAATTCACGAAGACAGTAACAGTGTAGTCGAAGGTAAAGGTTAAAACCACTATGGTACTCTCCCACTATCCTTTATTACGCCGTCCTGTCGTATATTCCACATCTTTCAAGTACGCATGTAGTTAGAGACGTCATAAGCTGGATAAGGACTTTAACAATATTGGAATTTGAATGGATTCATTAAAAACATTTAGGACAAAACCAAGGAGAGTATTTTAGAAAGAGTCTTTAGGTAAAATGACAACCTATTATAAAAGGTAAACCTTTTATAGCCCTACTGTTATTTTCTGGTTACCTTAAGTATACTTGGAGAGTGATTATATGACGAGTCCAAATTTGTAATCTTCATTTTTGTCTATTCACCATTTTTTTCCGTAAAAATACGCTCGTGCAAGAAGACTTTCATCTTTCCTTTCCGACTAATGAGATACATTTCAAATTACGGAATGATAACAAATGATTACGTCATATGTTAAATTTGGTGTCCTTGGGCAGTCAGCAACAACGTGTTCTACAGTGATTTCGATTTTAAAGTGAGTTATAATCTGATTGTTATCTCGCTGACATAAGTAGCTAATGGCAAATGGACATATTCCAAATGAGTGATAACTTATCATTTCTAAACGCTATTCCTGAGACTCTAATTACTGTTAGTGAGTGTATTTGAGAGCGGTTAGCACGAAATTTACCCGAAAAATATGAGCTAAACTTGATTGATGATGGGTGTAACAAAAAGTACAGTATGCTTTAAACAGTTTTACGAGCTAATAAAATAATTCTGCAAACCAAATACGTCAAACATTCTAGTTTGGCTGACATTTTTCCTCTATTGCAATTTTAATCGTGAACAGATGATTTTAGGGAATACAGGAGCCAGCATTAAATCCAAGGCGAGAGGACATAAAAAAGCGAACAACCAACTGTAATGGAAGGTGACGTTTGTAGCCCAAAAGAAAACCAATTAACTCAAAATGACCACAGTCGGGATTGGGAAAGCATTTACCACAGACAAGTGCTGTATAGAACGAAAATATTACATCAGTGATACACGATTCAGAATAAATGAATATTCCGGGACACTTTTTAAGAGAAGCAAATAAAAGTCCGCCACGCAGGGGAGGGGGGGGGCGTAAATTAAGCAGGTTTTCCACTAATGATGTCTTCTGTACATTCATTTTCTGTTTCTAAGTAAAATTACGTAGGTAGAGTAGAAATGAGTGTTTACTGAAGACTGAAAACCAGAAAATACAAATAACTTGCATAATATTTACGTTACGAAGAAAAAAATATATAGAATAATATTTTTCTGTTTATGTAACAAATTTCGATAAGTCTCATAACAACGGGGATATTATGAATTTTCGGTTTATTCTTCTAAATCCCCGGGTCTGATTTTTATGAACTGGAGTCTGGTACAGATCAAATTAACATTTTCGAGTCAAGAACGTAAAATATTAAATGATTATGTTATCACACAAGGTATTTTTTATCTGTTAAAGATCTCTTGAAAACCATACTTCGTATTTAAGCTTCAAATAAATATGTGTATAATAAAGTAGGAGTGGTGGTTTACTGACGCCTGAAAACTAAAAAATGCTAATATCCCAATTAATATTCAAGATAGAGAAAACCTGTATATAAAAATATTTAAAGGAAATTGAATTTGTAATAAGATTGGTTCTATAGGAATTTTCGAATCGACGTAAAATAACAGAGATATTTCGAATTTTCGAAATTCCCCCTCTAACCTTCCACTAGTCGGATTTCAGTAATTAATTCCCTCTTAAGGGAAATCTTTTACTAAAACGGGAATAAGGGAAGAAGTTGTGGGATATTGAAGAAGGGTGGAGTGTAAAGGAGAGTAAGAGTGACTATTTAAAATTCCCTATTGGGCTAGGCGGGGGCGGACTGGTACCTGGACCGCCTTGAATCACCGCTACCACAATTGGAGGTCCCTGACTTCCTATCCTACAGTCTGCTTCACAAAGATCCACGCCTCAAAGGGACTAAGAGCCGATTCGGAATTAATATCTTACTTAAAGGCAAAAGCTGGATACTAATTAACGGCCTATTGATTATTGAACTCTAAAGGATTCCTTTACAAAAGGCTCATTTAACAGGCTAAATATCAGCATTGGAACGAAGCTATCCTACCATATCTGCTCAAACCTTTTACAAAGGAGAGAAATTTAATTATTTCGAATAAAATCGAATTTAGAGTACATTTATTACTCCCAGGTTCCGTAGAGTGAAACTTTATTTTCTATGGCTACATTGGGGAACAATTATTAACGATAATGATTATGTCAGACCGTTTATTGATCACCATAAACCCAAGTTAGTTAATACTTCTGTTTCTACTTAATTACTCGCACAAGTTCTAAAAAAGCAAACGTTCAAAGTAAGATATTTAATTGTCTCTTTTACTTCTTCTGTATACACTCTACATCGTTATATAGGAACAGACCTTCTTGGTCATTAAAAGAACTCCATTCACTAACTATTTAATCCCCAGCAGGCCCATCATATTTTTTTTCTTTTACAAGGGTTTATACCAGTATACAGTGTAATATATATTTCTAAATTTCAGGTATTTCGTATTCGCGAATTTCTCTTTCTAAATAGATATTCTTAAATAAATACAGAAATGGAAGGAGTGAGGCGAAGGAGCAATGAGAGAGAGAGAGAGAGAGAGAGAGAGAGAGAGAGAGAGATACTAGGGGTGGGGGAAGGCATGAGATAGATGGTAAAGGTGTAGGGAATGACTCCAGAGGGAATCGGGAACAAGGTCCCTTGCACCACAGCTACAGCCACAGCCAACCTCATCCCCACCACGCTCTATACCAATGCCTTCTTTATATACCATACCATCATTTTTTTATTTATATATATATTTAATATATATATATATATATATATATATATATATATATATATATATATGAATAGTGAGCTATAACAATTTAATTACAAGAAACAAATTTAAAAATGGCAGGTGGATGGAGGCACTCGGTTTCGCTTCACAATTCACTACTTGTGCTATGCCAGTGGTACCTATATCAGAAGGTTAGCATACCTAGGACCAACATCATAACAGTGTAAGGATATGGTATAATAGCATGAGTTTGAGGTTGAATGAATTGAAAAAATTCAAATTTTACCCCTGAATTCGTAAATTGGAATAAGAAAATTACTAAAATGTTTAAAATAAAGGGGTGTGTAGAAAGGAGGCGTCACTAATAATTTCTAGAAATTTAAATCTAGGACAATCACAGGACTTCGTCTAGGAGTCTGTCCTTCTCCCTCTCTTCCGTTGGTCAGCCAGCATTCTGTGCCATTGAGGACTTAACAGGTATGGAACCCCCTGAAAAACGTAAATGACAAGGTGCTGTGCGAGATAGTTAAATTTTAAATACACAGACTCGTCCCAACCCCTCAAAGCAAATCAAGGGTATAACGGAAAATTTTCCTTAAAAAGAAAGAATTAAATACAAAGACAATGTTTTTTTTAAAAAAAAACAAACAAATACAGTCTGAAAATATTTTAGCAAACCGATTCATTTATTATGCAATATTACTTTGGTTAGAATATTACTGACATTGTAGTCCTTAATTATCGTGCTCATAATGTTATGAACCTTCTACAACAATAATTGACACCGTAGGACTGTTGCTAAGGCTTGACAACAAGAGGTAATACGGCATTAGAAATGAGAAAATATTGCGCAGTAGATATTGATTGCACACTATTTAAGCCAACGAAAATTGTTTGAACTATATGAATTTTAAAAAGATTATGAATAACTTATAAATAGCAACGTGGCATAAAAGTAGCAAACATAATTACTAATCAAATACCGGGATATTCCTTAACCGTTAGGATAGGAATTGCTTCTAGGACTGAGTAAAAACGTGTTCGAAATGCCGAAGGGTATTCCGACGTAAATTAAAAATTAATGAGAACATTGAATTTCAAATAAGGTGGTAAATCGTTTTCAGGGAGATTAGAATATTTTTAACAGGAAAAAACTGTATGGGATAAGCAGGGCACTTTATAGGCTTTATTGAGACATTAAAATAATATTAGCCTTTAAATGCTGTTATATAGTGATGAATCCAAAATATTTAATACAAAAAAATATTTTATGGCAGCTATATGAAATATCAAGTCATTAGTAGGTTTTTGTATGTTTTTTTTCTGGTCAAATTGTATTGAATTATTTGAGTTCTCTAATGCATTTAGAAGAGAATATAATGGTTTCATATGGTTTGTTATAACAAGTAAATTCAATAAGTAAAAATTATTTATATAATTTAATCACATGAAATTCTCACAACCCGTCACTGTTTTCGCCAGAAATTTCACATTAATATATTTCACATATATTAATGTGAAATTCAGAGATTAAAAATTCATTTAACTATTTATGACGGGTTTTCCAATCTACACAAGACAAATTTACATATGAGGTAACAACTTGAAATATACTTATACAAGTGCTTTGTTCAACAATGAAGCTATCATTTTGCAATAGTAGCTGCATAAACATCAAAACTGATGTAGTCAATAAAAAGCAAAAATAATACCCGAGTAACAATAAAAATTGAGCCATAAACTATAAACCTAGATTCAAACAAACGTTATAGGCAATAGAGGGAGCTCTTTTAGAGGAATAAACACCAGTTGCAGTCTAAATAAAGACATTTATAATCTACAATTAATTCTTACTTTTTTATTATTATGGATGTAATAAAAAGTCAGTATATATACTATATTTCAATATCAAAGAAAAGTATTTCTGACCATTAGAATTTTTGTTTCTAAAATAATAATTCAAGATATATTAAGCCACCTGAAAATGCAGTTAACGTGGATTTTATTATTCTTGTAGGATTAATCTATGTCAAAATTCAGTTAAAACTATTACAACATTGTAAGACAACAAAACAATATTACTTCATGAAAGATATTTTGAGTAAACATAGAGTTAGAAAAGTTCCTAACGAATATTTCAGATGAATATACTTTTTTGAGGCCATCAATGTTATCATATAAAGTATTTGACCCATTAAGTAATGACTTCATCCTTATCATACATCTAATATGTTAATGGACCTAAGTTTTAATTAATACACCGTCACGTGACGTATTGCCAAATGAAATATATTTAAAAATGTGAAACAGAGTGAAATCACACTCGCTGATTGAAATCTCTCACAGTACCTCTCTAATTAGGTTAGCGATGATTTCCTCAACATTGTCTCAAACGAAATACGCGAAAATCGTTTTTTGGGCCTACATTTCAGGGGAGGAGGAAGGATCAATATTTTAAGCTCTCGAGCCAAAATTAGTGGAGACCTATTGACTCACTTGAGTTCGAATTTTAAAATGGTGAGATGACAAACCTGTTCGGGCATAACTTTTCGATGATATTAAATGATCTGTATAATTAACATTTTCTATAATCTCAAAGTAATGTATAATGACCAAAAATGTTGTGCCTCTTTTATTTTATTGGGATAATTTTGGCAAAACGTCTGTAGCGAATTTATCACCCTTTTTAGTAAGTCTAGATCTTTCTTTAAGCTGAACTGAATATACTAATTATGTGGAAGAATTTATTGGCCATTTAGTTCTATTTTAGAGTGGGAGAGATGCGTTCTGTGAGTTGTACACAAAGAGTTTCAGTCTTGCCAACAAGTCGTACTCCTTTCTGTCCCGTCTATGGGCATAATACATTGATAGCTCTAAAGAAATGGTGTCCTCAGCGAAATATTTAACTCATGTGTCTGGCGAGGCAAGTTTCAGCAGGGCTATAAAACCAAACCAAAAAAATGGACCCCATGAAGGTGAGTTTGGAAATCTTTGCGTCAACAGTCAAAGAAAAACCAGGATCTGCCAAACACCTTTGGCCAGCCTTACTATTATCAAATCCCAGCTGAAATGTGCAAGTACTTGCTCGTTGTAGTAGCTCCTCAATGGCTCAATATGCTGAGTGATTACCGGGAGAACGGATAGAAATCCAATCAAGAACCAGGCAACTTCCAGTATGGAAGAGTACGCAAGCCACCCGACCACATCCCCTGATCCTCGGCTGGAATAATGTTACCTCATTGCGGTAAACACATTTTGTTCTCTAGAAAAATAGCTACTCCTGACCATACACTGTCCTTTCTAATCATTGTAATATTTTGGATATATTTCGCGAATACTACTGAACAGAGTTAAGTTACTCTTAATCTTGCCGATTGGCCAATATCTCAGAAGGCAGTTAATAGTGTAGCTTGCGATGTCTGGCGGAAGTTTTTTGGTATTTTTTGTTCCCCCCTACGAAGTATATGAAATAAAATAAAATAAAGGCAAGAGTAGGATGAGGTAGAAGTGGGGTGGTTGAAAATGAAAGCTTCACAGGAGGTGGGGGTGGCCTTGACACCGTTCATGCTTGCGACACCAACCCCCCTCCCACCCTCCGCTCCTCATACACCCCACAGCTATAATACAAATGCAGCTCGCTCCTAAAATACAATATTTATTATACACATCTATCCTACAAAGGCAATCCAAGGCCAATTATGGATTAGTCAAGACAACACCGGCAAGAAGAATTGCTTACAAGTAAAAAGTTTTAAGTTGGACTACCACAGTAGCAGTAAGCACGCCTAATAAGAAAATTCCCTGCCCGGACTTTACAACATCAATATTTAAAGGAAATCGCCTGCAGGAATATAGTGCCGCTAATATTAAATTGATGTGAATGAATATTTTAAACGCCTTAAAGGAGTATATTTTATACTCAACGTATATAATATGTGCGGTTTATCGACCAGAACCAATGTCCTAATTGATGATTGTAAGGAAGGTCACAACATAAATGCGTAACTCTTTTCGTTTCAATTCACCAGTAATCAGTACGTGTTTTATGATAAACAAGAAAGACCCTGCGCATATCTTTTGGACGTACCCTGTACGTCTTTCATGGTAAACTAGAATGACCATGAGTATATATTTTAGAAAGAAATCTGTACGTGTTTTATGATAACTAATAAAGAACCTGTGCATATCTTTTAGGACGTACTCTGTACGACTTTTATGATAAATAAGAAAGACCCTTTGCATATCTGTATCTTTGAAGGAAACGGGTCCTGCCAGCAACATTCTTGACGACCGTTCCTTGCGTTCTCCAAATAACGGATGCCCAACCTCCGCAAGTCATTCTCCAGATCCCTTAGACCAATTTGAGTCTACTATTTTCCAATGTTCTCCTTGTGTACCATATACTATATCCTTGAGAAGTCCAACGGATTCCATACTTACGACAAGTCCCAGCCATCTATAGAATCACTCAAATGTCAGGTCCGCCATGCATTTTCATTACATCGTCTATGCTTCAGATAACTATCTGCGTTGTTTAATATTGAAATATTTTTCGCACTGCTCTTCTTTGCCAGACTCGCACTGCTCTTCTTCAGAAAGACCACGCTAGACTGAGATATATGACCACATTCCTAATCGCGCCTAAAACTAAACCCCAACTAAAAGTAAAGAGACCTTCTTGTCATTTGATCAAGAATTTGTGTATGACTAGGACCGTAAACCATCTGATTTTGAAGATAATTTACTTACCTATTAAATACAGTATATCCAAAAAACAAAAATAATTAAGCTGTCTTTTTTAAGAAGAACCTTTTTAAAATCTTGTCATCAGTAAAGTGTCAATAGCTGTTCAAGGAAATCAGTTGAAAGTAATTGGTGATTGGTTCATCGATACTATTTATAAATGAGGATGGTATAAATGCTTGCAATTAAGCGGGCGATGTGCGAAAGAAGGGCTTAAAGATAGAATAGACTGAATGCAAGAGCATTAATAGAGCCACGTGTTTGGCGCAGTCTGCCACCCCGTCTAATATTGCACTACCTGACTATTATCATACGCCGTCTGAGCAGATGACAGAATGGGAACTGACAAGGGGTTTTTTACCGTTTTGCAATGTGCGGTTTAATGGATAGTAACTCTACAAACCAATAAATATTTACATAAAATAAAGCTCTACCTAAGTTGTTGGGAATCATGAAAAGAGGTAATCGTCGAGAAGAAATAGGGACAGCACTTAGAATGGAAGGTAGAGCAATAACATATAGATGTCCCCAAAAAGAAGACCATACTCTTCGATATGCCCACAATTGTCAGGTGTACCAAATGTTATCTGCGACAAATATCAACTGCTAAGTTTGAAATCCCTTCTTCGTAGCAAACCTACCTGTGCTCCAGTAATATTGTACAATGCTGCATTAAAATAATTTATTAATATTTTGATGGAAAGCCGCTAATAGTGTGGATGAAGACACCGCCTTACCTTCTTATAGGAGATAATAATATTTGTAGTAATCAAAGAAAAAAAAATTCCAATACAGTTTAGATATCCGAAATATTCTGATGACCTAATACTGGTGCTCTCCCAGAATCCCTTTATACCACTTTAACAACATCTGACATAGGGGGCCAGGGAGTACTTGATAGGCTTCGGTTAGTATATATGTATATGATCTTGAAGAAATAATGTTTTTGGTATTAAGGGACATTCAAAATAAAATGGTATCTTGGTTTCGGAAATCAAGAATCCAGAAAGTAAGTAGACAGATAACAAAGAGCCCATTATGTTGGAGACAATAAAATTATTTTTTTACAGCATTTCGTTCTCAACTTTATTTTATTAACTTCATTTATTTGCCACAAAGTTGTTTTGTTGTAAATTGCTATTTTATTTTTGCAGCCTTTCTTTATTTTAAGATAAATATTTTCTCATCCCTCATAAGCATAGAGACATCGCTGAATAAATTTAAAAAAAAATAATAACATAAACATCTAAGAGATTTAGTGAAAAAAAAAATCCAAAACCTGATTTTTCTTTTAATCGTTAAATAAATAAATAAATTATCACAGGAGTGATATCTGGTTTCGCGATCCGAAAAATAACTAAACCGTATGATATACTGCAGTAAAAGTAAAACATACTCGGCCATTACAGTTAAATACTTGACCAATCCAGTTAAATATGACCATTACATACTTTTTAGCCATTACTAATTATGAAAGTTGGTGTATTACCATTAATAATAGGACATGGAAGAAATACACACACTCGTTGCAAAATGCTACCAGCGACACGAACTTGGAAGTCTGAGAACAAACAACAATAGTTTCCCCAATGTAATGGGGATTGCAAAAAGTTAAGAAAGACGTGCGTCACACATTTAACGTGACGTACATACAACAATTAGATTCGTTACTATTCTTTTCGAATGAATTACAATTTAAGCCGGGAATCATTTAAGAAAGTTTCATATAAACAGAATAAAACACTATAAGACTAATCTAGTGTTCTGGGAAAGCCAACTGATACCAAACCAATTCATCGTATTAAATACTCCTGCATATACAATTATCATGCATTTCGTGTTACTAATGTTGATGGAAAGAACGCAATTAAGAAAAGAAACAAAACAAAGATTTATAGTATGAACTGGAAAATGGTGGATAATTTGTTGGTATTATAAATTCAGCTGAAGTTGTAGACAAACAATTACAAGAACAATAGTGAATCCCACAACATTATTATTACAAATATATACAGAGGTACATAAACTTTGTCTGAATAAAGCCAGCAGATGTTTTATATTTAATTTCTAATTACTTTTTGCCTTTATTGTGTTACCACTATTTCTAATATTTTACATTAATGTTTACTGAAACAGCTAAAGGTATAATGGAATAATAAAATTTATGTCAATTAAATTGTTAACGGAACGAAAATAATTTTTATGAGTTACATTATAAATAAAAAATAATAATAAACTCCAAAAAATCAGATCAAATCATAATCATTTACTTATCAAAATATACGACATAGAGGAAAAGAACTGTCGAGAGATAAATTCTAATGTTAAGGTCTACAATTGCAGTATTGCGTCAAGACCAATTTTATGTTTAAGCCTTAAATTATTTTTTGATGCTAATCTTCCCAATTGGCACAAATTTTAATTACCTCGTTAAGAAAAATTAATTTTTCACCTCACAGCAGCTGTCTATTTTTCTTTCAGTACGTACACTATGTTATTTGATATTATTTACTAACGTCCAATTTTTGCCACTAATGCCAATTGGGAGGGGTCTTCAGGCTACCACCCTTTTCTAGCTTACTACTAAAATTCAGAATTGAATTTTAAGTTGGACAGATGTTTAACAACATAATACCGTATTTCAGCAATCTCTCTCTCATATATATATATATATATATATATATATATATATACTGGAATGGTTGCAATATTTGTTTGATAGTTACCAAACTTTTAAACGTTTTACGCAACACTAATATGATTAAACTCGTTGATGGCTAAAATTGGTGAAGGGGTGGGGGTGAACTCGAAAATTCGGTACAACCCATTATTATGAGTCGGATCGAAAACATTTACATAATCAAACTTGTTCCAAATTTAATTTCTACAACTATTGCCTTATTCGTGTTTTCTCTAAATGGAATATTGAGGGAGTTATTTGTAATTTTTTTTTTTTTTGTATTCAGCTTTCAGTAAAATCCTACTTCAGCTGGTCCAATTTTCACTTTGCGCAACTATCTCATTAAGTAACGTATTTACAAATTACTGTTGAAGTCCTGTCTTAATTCTACGGGAGAAATTGAAAATAGATGGTGAATAGAGATCACCAGCCTCTTCGTCAAAGTCTGCTTAGTTTTGCCCACGTGTGACGGAGTTCAGCTATTGAGGTTGTACTCATGTTGGGATTTTCAAAAAAATTATTCAAATGCCCCTCGATCCTACCTAAGAGATGACGAAAATGAGGTCCGTTCAAAATTTTATATGTATCTATCTATATAATGGGGGGGGGGATTTAGGAAGGGGATTTCGAAAATTCGAAATATCTCCGTTATTATGCGTCGGAACGAAATTTTGGATGGAATCAATCTTATTGCAAATGTCATGTTCTATAAATTTTGTTATATACGTTTTTTTATTATCTTGATTATTAACCGAGATATTTGCAGTTTTCGTTTTCGGCATTGAGTAAACCCCCACTACTACTCATGTCATATCAACAAGAAGCTGTTATATTATGAAGCACATTATTCGAAGCCTACCAAATATTGTTCTCATTGAGCTTTAGAGATAAATGCAAATCTGTTTAGTTAAAGCAGCCCCTGCGCGAAGATCTTTTTTCGCAATGTTGAACGAGGTTGGATAAAATAAATTTTCGGTGATTCACATAATAAGTATACGAGTAGACTTCTTCGAAGATTTTTGGAGGTGAGTCCTACTGTTGGTTTTTTGGGTGTGATTTTTCAAAATTTGCGATGATTTAGGGATGATTTTGTGATTTTAGCGAGTTAGGGGGGAGTGTTTTATAAGAGATCTGCTGGCTGTCCCAGTGGCTGGAGGGGAGGCGGCCTTGGGGCACCGCTAGTCGGGCCTTGACTATCACACATCCGCCCAATATCTCACTCGCTCTCACTCAATAAAATTCACACTGTCTCCGATCGGTGCACACTCGGCGTCTATGCAAAAACCACCTGTACGTAATAAAACACACCTAGGCTAATGACATTCTGCTAGGCCTTCCTAGAACCCTGTCAGAAGGTCCCACGCCCATAGCTTATGCAAAACTCATAAGTCCGTCACGCAGGGGCTGTGTAAACTAAGCAGTTTTCCCACTTTCTGATATGGACACACTTTTTAACCTCATATCACAACATATTCTCTATTTCTATGTAAAAAAAAAAAAACAGATGATTAGAAGGTGCATTGGGGAGGGGGGTTACTGACGGCTGAAAATAAAAAAGTACGAATAACTCGCTGAATACTTGAGTAACGAAAAAATTCATAGAACGACAGTTGTAGACCAACAATAGTTTAACAAGATTGTCTCTATAACGATTTACGATCCGACTCGAATTAACAAAAATATTTCTACTTCAGCCAATATCAAATATGATTTTTAGTGTTTACTGAACCGGTGGAATGTCGAGTTTGGTATAGAAGAAGTAAACATTTTCGAAACAAGAACATAAAATCTTAATGAATGAGGTCACTACGAAACGAATTTGCATTTATCTCGCATAACAAAGGTTATTCTTAATATGACATGAGTAGAAGTGAGGGTTTAGTGAAGGCTTACAATAAGATGGGTTACATACAATGTTTCGATCTCATGTATTATAAAGGAGGTATTTCAAATTTTCGAAATTCCTCCCCTCTAAACCTCTTCTCCACCAGACCGATTTTAACCGTTAAACGAAAAGCTTATATAACGAGTTTGATAATGATAAAACAAGAATTGCGACCGCTAGACCGGTAACAGACATATATACAAAATTTTGACCGACCTAAGTTTCGTCAATTGATGGTCGGGACAACATTTTGGGGAGCTTGATAACTTTACGTTGGACGTCACACATTATTGGCAATATTTTAAGAAGCACAATTTAGGAATATATTTTTTTGAATTTTTAAACCCCAAAATTGCTGAGTTACGGAGGACTGAAGTATTCCCACTTTTTACTTCAATAATTATAGGCAACTTTTTTTTATATATTATAGTACTATTATAAAATATGGGTATATTAAGCTAAAATATTTTAGTACCTCTATTTTGTTTAGTTTTGAAAATTTGAGAAAACGTTTTTTCAATCGCCGGAAATTCAACCAAATTGTTGCAAATTTATCTTTTTTCTTGCATGGTAAACTGTTGGAAAATTAACCACGTAATATGATATCATAAGAAGGGGGTATTTTTAATTTCAGTTAGAATGATACGCATTAATGTACGTTTCTGAGAGTTGAGGCCGCAGACGAGATGACGTCACTGTCTCCCTTCCTTGTTCAACGTCAATGGCTAAGCGCCGTGAACAAACGGATCGTTAGTAAATCATTTATTATTATTTTTTACTTTGCAGCCATGAATGTTCTAAAAAGAAATTAAGTACCTTCTTGAAAAGTCAACACAGCAAACATTAAATCTCAAGTACACTTACATTTCATGCTTTGTCAAGTTTTATAGAGCTAAAGACGCTAATAAATGAAAAAATAAACAAATTAAGGACCAAGTAGAAAACACAACCTTTTGCTTACCGATTAATGATTAATATTTGTAAGTAATGCATACGTTTTATAGGAATATATTAGACAAATCCAATGCTAGATTAAAAATGAAATATTACATGGATGAAAACATATCCTTTCCGTCTGCTCATATATTAAATCGACTTTGACCAACATAGTTAAGTTTTTGACCAAATTTATTTTGTTTGATTTCGCAAAGCACGTACTAAAGCTCATTCATTTTTTCAAGTGACAACTTCTTTGTCCAATTTGAGAAAACAATGATAAGCAACCAAAATCCTTGGAAATGGTGCGACTAAGAATTACACAAACAATCATTGCTTCTAATAATGTTTAGAAAATACGCTATTTTGAATTTAAAGTCAAAAGATTTTAATCGTACACGAATGAATCTCGGCACTCAGATGTAGATCTATCTTGGCAGTCTGCCAACCATATTGAAAGGTATCAAAAATATAAAATCTACTAATCTAAGTTTATATGTATTGTGCGTGAAGTATTTGTAGTTAATTGCAAGTCCTACACTTATCTTGTTTAGGTGCAGAGAAATTTTGAATTTTATACTTCAAAACTTAAAGAGTCAATAACATTTATGTAAAAAAGTAAGTGTACGCAAGGCGAAAGGTTTTCTTTGTTCCATTGGTAATTATCTGTATTTCAATACAAGCGTTGGTATAATTCGCTCTGTAAACCTTAAGTAGTGGGCAATAGGAATTGATAAGTGAAGAAGTCATTAAATGAAATCCATAGTCCCACTCTAGCTAAAAAAGGGTGGTAACCTTTACATAAACCATTCAGCCGTAATAGCTTAAAGTGTGCGTTGGTAAAAATAACATTTAACGCTTTCACGGTGAGTGTAGCGAGGCATTACATTTCTATAGAACTAATGATTAAGTACGAGTCTAGAGGAAAGGAGCATATAGGTAGAGAGAGAGAGAAAGGGTTTGAACTGTGACCTTTGAAATGATTGGAGATAAGGAAGGCAAATACCCGGTAGCCCATTAGGTGGCATTAATGACATTAGATAGAGCTAGTGGGGCGAAGCCTGGCGGGCAATGCATGTTCGCGGGCAAATTGCAAGGGAATATGGCGGGAATTTGGGTAGGTAGGGCCGCCACGGGCTGTGGTTAAGGAGGTTTCGTTTGCTCCTATCCCCTCCAGCCTAGGTTGCGCAACTCTTGCTGCACACCACAGCACGCATACACCCCTACTCTCTCGTCTCACATACATATATAATGTATCTTAAACAGAAAATGTTTAATAGGTGTTTTCAAATAGCTATCCATAATCGTGCTAATATAATTCCAAAGATTTGTAAAATGAAATTTCGTAACAAGCCTAGCGATATTACAGTCCCCAACTTCTTTATTTCTTTCGGTTTGAGGAAGCAGTATCACTTACCAAAGACAACAACATCTTTCTTTGAAATTGAAACATTTTAAGCAGACAGTGCGATAAAGTATTACAAGACACCGTTCTTTGTGGATAAAAAATATTCCCGTTAACAGTGAGTCCTTAATTTTTGAAACCAACCCTCAGTAACATGCATAAACCCATTAAAGACAGGAGTTAGCTTGTGAGAGAATACAAACTAAAAGTCAGTCACTGTAACTGAACGTCTGAAATATTTCAATAAGGACCAAGACAGAGAAATTGTACACAAGATCACATTTAATCTCTGTGGTATACGTTCTAAGTCCAAGTCCTGGATTGAGACTAAATTTTATTTAGCTGCTGCAATCAACGAGCATTGAGATTGGAGTGCTATCTGTTCCAGTGCCCACCCAGAATCGTGAGGCAATTGAGTAGCTACTTAAGTAATGAGCTTTGGTCTGCAGGGGAGGTACCAAGCTGACCGGATGTCATCTCACCGATAGCACGCCTTGGCCCTACATTGATGATATTACCTTATTATTGAATACAATTAGCTGACTTCGCACTTCGTGAATTTACTCACTTCTGGACTCACTCAGCCAAAGCTCTAGTAAAACAATATATGTCAAGTGGCCCTAGTTCTGAAGTAACAGTGATGTGATGCTTGTGTGCAATAGGTTTGTTAAACAGATATCTGTTATCTGTACACAGACCAGTAGTGGCAATGTCTGCATCCTTCGGCCTTCATGGTCTGATAAAATGGAGTTTTATTTATCGCTATAAATCCACAGTTAATTGCATTTCTGTTGTATTTATGCTCTCAGTGATTAACCTAAGTCGTTGTCAAACCTAAGTAGTTTGAAGCTTAGTATGTATTGCGAAAAAATACCTCTTTGTCCATGAAATAAGAGAGCTGTTCGAAGCGTGCAATGTTTAAAAAAATAATTTTAACTTCCCGTTTAGCACTAATTAACGCAGAGGAGCATTCACAAGCTCGATGTTTTGAAATCTACTCCTTCCAGCATTTTGTAACTTCCAACCCAAATAAATATGTTTGTTTCTGCTCACTTAAATAGAACGATTGCGGAAGCAACGGCTAACTGGGTACTTAAGTTTTCAAAATATGTTTTGCAGATCATTCTTCTGTAGTTTCCAAGTTGCCTTTCCTAAACGAAATATTAATAGTTATGGAGGTGAAAGTGCTGTGGACTGTAGGGACGGTTACCAAATCTAACAAAAATCTTGCCCAATATCTCGGACGGGCCCCCTCCATTCTAGCACACCTTCAGCTTATCTCTTACCAACACATATCGTCATGAACGCTACTTCCGTCCCCCAGCAACACTCAATAAACCAAACATACATTATTAACCTTTCACAATTATTAATAAAAAACTTTGTTACTTTAAATAATTAAATATGCCTCGCATATACCAAAATATTGCATATAATTTGGCAACTAAAAATTAGTGAAGTTGGTCAGTTGTTCCGTTGAGTTTACCTAACATATAAAGAAATTCGTCATCCCTAAGTCAGACGAATGTAAGTTGCAACAATTTTAATTTTATAGCATTGTCTGTTTATATTGAATTTATACTGGTTTCAAGAGCAGATATTTTTCAAAACTAAAATACCCCATACAAGGCATTTAATCTATTAACTGTGGCAGTCTATATTTTGTTCTGCACGTCCCCTGCTATTAGCAGTGTGATGTTATCAGTATAATTATGGGATCATTTCAAGAAACAGCATTTTTTAATGTATAGGTACATATAAACAGCCTTTTGTGTCGAATAAAATTTATCCAAAGAAGAAATCGCTTTCATAGGGAAATGGAATCCATAAGAACAATTCTTGCAGCCGACAGCACTTAAGCATCTTCAGAATCAACAGCAAAAGATTAAAAGACGAGCCCAGTGTAATCTGTGTTACCAAGAAAGGCAGCATGTGTGGTTAGAACATGGAAGCATGGGACATGTCAGACATAGGATGAGGTAGGAAAAGAGGCAGACTGAGGTTATGGTGGATTGATTTGGAACCTTCATCAAATATGGTTATGAAGGATGCACAGGACATTCAGTGACTGTAGCCCATAGTAAGTATGTGAACAGCATTTCGGTCCCATTGGTGCATTTGCTTCTCTTATAACCACTAAAAAACGAACTTGCCTTTAATTCGTCTCCGATGACAATTTTGTTTTATGAGGAATAACAAAATCGGATTTTACAATGGTTCATCAAAAAGCTTAATAATGTATTGTGATCTGAGATAAGATTATGTTTCTATGCGCTGACAGCTTTGAGCAGAGACTATTTTTAGCGGTCATTAGTACAAAACACACACACAAGAACACAAAAAATACGAGCATCCGTTCCCATGGTGCTCTGAGGGGGATTCGTGAGTAGACTTTTTAAAGGATGTTTTTTTTTAACATCCACTTGGCAACATCGTCAAGGGAAGAGAAGATCTTTGACCTAAATAAGCATGGACTAATTATACACGCAATGATAACAAATCACAACCGTTTGATGCTATTCCTGTAGTTCCTACACGCAAAAATACTTACAGGACCGTAATCTGATCGAGAGATTGCAAAAGTGAGACAAGTTGGAGGGAGATTGTTCGAGAGCGACATGTAGGATAAGTAAAGAGAGTGGCAGATAAAAGTGTTCCGATAGAGATTAGCCAAGCTGCGAAGAGCCATCTGCGAGAAACCTCTTAGCGGCTACAACTCTTAGTGGCAAAGAGAAAGAAGGGGTTTTTGAGAGCTGAACATCGCTTAGGAAAGGTCTCATGCATATTCCGCTACAAAGATTCGCAATGGTGTAGCTCCTGTTAAGAATTTAAACAGTAAAGAAGGCGAAATTATGTGAAAGGAAGCAGATGAGAGAAAGTGGTTACTGACTATTTTAAGACGTCAACAATAAAACATCACGTATCATCATTCTCACAACAAAAAAAATCCGCTAATCAATAACGATCCTTCACTATTTACAATATCAATGTCTATAAATTTACAAAAGGGGTTGAAAAATGAATCAACTTTAATTTGAGAAAAACATTGTTTACATCTACCGGGAGTAGACATGCGGTAATCTAGATACCTAGTCTAATATTCTAAGAAACAAGCCTGCAGCTACAAGGTAGAGGATAAAATTTAGGTCCTTGTAGAGATACTTGACTAAGATACTTGAGTTTGATCCCCCGCTGGCCCGAAAGACATTTCTCTCAAATTATAAAATAACTAATTTATTAATTATTTACTGGCAGTGTATTCTTCTCTAAATATCAATATATTCTGACAATATACAAGGAACAAATATTTTTAATCAATTTAACTCGCGATCATTTGTGTAGCGTCTACTGTGCCCATTATCTTCAATTATGAAGAGTGACGAGTTAGAAAAAAAAAAAAAGATTGTCCATAAGAAAATTCAGTAAAAAAAAAATAAAAATGTTCAGTTTCACGAAGGAATGCCTATAACCAATAAAAGAAGGCATATAGCATTCGAAGATATAAGTACTCCCCAAATGAGTATTATTCATATATTAAAAATAAACTAGATAGGTAGTACGGTTTAGATTGAATCCTGAGATTTTCTGAGATAAAAAAAAAACCCTTTATTATTAAATTTTTGAATTAATAAACCGACATTCAGAATTCTCTCTTTCTCTGTTTATATTTCTAAACGACTAACTTTCATTCTACACTCAATATGGGGTTTAATATTGGTGATGAGAAATTAACCGTTTTCATTAGAAAACCTGTCGTTTCTGTGATGTTGTGTGAGAAAAAGGTTTGTTGATTTTTTCCCCATTTCTGTTTAAGGTACTATGTATCAGGTATTTTTTTTAATGGAAGTCGAAGTACAGGAAATTTTTTTTCCCTTTAAAAATGTAACATTACTTTGAAAGTGCAATTAAAAATTTATGCGACTGAAGGCCTTGTAAGGTTAAAAACTAGTCGGTTTAGTTGTTTGGTGTTTATATATGAGTGTTGTTGTAGAGAGGGTTTAGTAGAGCTGCCGAGGTGGGG
The DNA here is from genome assembly GCA_019009955.1 of Riptortus pedestris. Classification (NCBI taxonomy): domain Eukaryota; kingdom Metazoa; phylum Arthropoda; class Insecta; order Hemiptera; family Alydidae; genus Riptortus; species Riptortus pedestris. The sequence continues at coordinate 19,878,121 of CM032229.1, forward strand.
GTAGGAGGGGATGAGAGAAGGGAAAGACCTTGAAAAGCACCATCATAATCCACCCTAGACCGTGACGACGAACCCTCCCTCCAAGCTAGCCGGATAAATAAACGATACAACATATACCACTAGGATACATATCTCACGCCCTAATCATATATATATATATATATATATATATATATATATATACACATTATATCCTCTTTGGAAGGGAGAGAAAACAACATTAGCTTAACACTAACTCCACCCTTGCCAGCTGATTACTTCAATCCATCAGCGAACGTTGGACATTGGTGGGGACGCAACGCACATAAGTAGATGGACAATCTGATATGGGTACCCCATGGCTTCCTTGTATTCTCATTAAATATAAATAATCACAATGTTTGGATGCATTTCATTATAAATTATTTTCTTGAAAAGTATACACGAAATCTCCGTTCCAAAGGATCAGATCGAAAAATGTCATAGAATATTATTTATAGGTGTTTTCTGATAAACAAAGAAGGTCCTGTACAAATTTTTTGCGTCTCTAATACGTACGGAGAAATTTGGGATAGTTTAATTTCGCCCATCTCTAAACCTCCTCTTCCCCTTAGTAGATTTCGTTCAAAAGGAGTGAAAGATAAACAGACGGTATTAGAAGAACCAAAAAATTCAATATTCTAAGGCAAGCAGTTTTTGAATTATGAGAGATACGTACAGACGTCAGTTCCAGAGTAGACAAAATGGGTTCAGAGAGGCCCAAAGCGGGCATCTCTGAAAACCGAAAAGCTTCTTGATCCCCATAATTCCTTTACCACGTACAAGGAAGTAACAAGAGACAGATACAAAGGATCAAAATGATGAACTTTTAAATATCAAAATTTTTGTGAAAGCTGATGGAAATCTACATAAATTTAATGAAGTATGAGTATATATTCCGTAATTTCAATTTGTTTCACACGTATAAGGGACCAAAAGTATTATTAATCACCACTCTACTCATCGAAATTTATTTTCGGAATTGATTGGTGTTTTTTCTCAAAATGTGAGACCATTTCCTTGTGTCCTCGACATATGTTTCCATACGTGATTAGTCGTGCGACTAACAGGACAGAAATTAAAAAAAGTAACCAACTCCGACGGAAGAATTGACCTAACAACTCTATCGGTTGAACCTTCTAGTCATAAATGATGGAATGAATGAATAAAGCGACAGATAGAGATGGTTTGCCATGACAGCCGGATTGGTTTACGATGCCTCCGATGAGCTCATCGGTGAGAGGAACATGATGCGTCCGTAGATCTACGACCGGTCTGTTGTCTGAATGACGACACTGTTCAACCCGCGTCATCAGACGCTTCTACAACGCGTTTAATAAATCCCCACCCCTGCGAGCAGAGAGTGGCAACTCTGTAGAAAACCCGTCCCCGCTCGCCTTGGAGTCGAAGAGAGTGTGGGCGTCAAATATATATATATCTTTTTAAAAAGTGGAACATCTCATTGGGACAATCTCAAATGAATGAGGTAAGACCGATGTCAACAGATATGATACAAAACTCTCAACTCATCTGGGTCATCACACAGATCCTATAAATAGCCACACACAATCCCATCTCAAACAGAATATAGAACAACCGGATCATGAAGATTTATTTTAAAAGACATTCTTTATTTTTTTGCGGGGGCGGGACGTAATTTTGATACTAATTTTCCGATTGTGCATTTCATCTGTGCAGAATAAGAACGGGCACATTAGAAACTGGTTTTATTGAAATTTCGCAATGAACAGAACAGAAAGCATTTTAAAAGATAACACTACAATGAGTGGACTACATACATATATGGACTTAGCCACTCATTTGAACTCAGTCTCGTGAAAGTCACTACCTCCCATCATAATCCATTCATAAAATTTTCATCTTATAAGTACTCAATAAAAAAAAAAGCAAACAGAATATATTTCCCTATGGTTCTCAACACCACTTAGATAATTTTTTTCTTGTCGTAAACACGAGATTTAAAAGTATTTATACTTCTGAAAGTAGATAAAATTTCATTTTACGTTTTTCAGCCAGAAGTTTTCAAATAAATAAAAAAACTAAAACGAAATACCAATTACACACGACGAAGACGATAACACATTTTTTTTGAAGTGCCGACCTTCAATAAGTGGTGATAACGTTTTTTATTTACCGTCTCTTACGCAAAATATCCCGAGAGAAAATGTTTTAAGCCAAATAATTTGCTAAGAGAAATATATGTACAAATAAATTCTGGGAGGAGCACAATAATGATTTATTTGCAGTTAATTTCATTGAATGTATAAAAATAATTATATTTATTTTTCTATTTACGGTTAATACTACTAAATAGGCGAACAATCAACAGGTTACTTCCCTATTTCATTATGACGTAAGGACTTTTTTTTCTGGCAGGCCATGGAAAAAAATCCAAAAGCAGTGCCGGATTCTAACAGGCTTGACGTTCTAAGTACAAGGAGTGCCGCGCCTCAGCCACTTAGCTGTTGAAGAAGGGGGAGTAAATAAGTTTAAGAATGTTTAGACTGAGCCCACAATTTCCCTTACATTCCGTCAGGGATATACTGCTTCCTATATATATGCATAGGCAGATGACAATATCGATTTGTTTCTAATCGAAACTACTTAAATCTATGTGAAGAATAGATAGTATCGATCCGGTGACCCGATTTCGCGGGAACAGTGTTTCGCCTGATCGATTAGAATATACAAAAATAGAGGTAGGCATGCTTTTATACACACTAGTATTCCTGACTCACAACACAATTTCCCGTAATTATTTTCATTGGTTCAGCTGTATCATATTTTTCTTACGGCTGCTATTTATGCAGCACTCTGCTTTTCCATTCTAATAAATAGGGAGTTTAATACGAGCCACATATTTAAACAGATGCACTGGCGTGGACACTTTATCATTTGATTATCTTGGTGGACAATTATTCTAAACATATAGGGTATTATTAACAAACAAGGAAATAAATATAGGACAATTAGGTATTCATGTGTAGAATGACTTAAATACCCTGAAACGTCGGCAAAACGCTCCCGCTAAGTTGTCTAAATAAATGCGAAAATAGTCCCAGATGGAAGAAATCTCACAAACCGATAACAAATTCTCTTTTTATCTTCAAATATTGTAGATTATGTAAATGCGTGGGTTAGAGCTGAAACGGGTGGGCGTACAATTTGTCCAAACATATAGGCAAATGAACTTGAATAAATGTGCCGTTAAACCCAGTGTGGTAAACCCCTACGTACAAAGTTTATTAATAGAAAAATAGGTTAAACCAGTAAAACATTCTCCTTTACTAAAATCATTAAGAATTTAGCACTCTTAAACATTCATTTATTATTTTCATTTATTTTTACTGACGGAAACATTTGCTGAAAAAAGAAGAAGTTGTTTATACTCATTTGAAAATCTGATCAAAACATCGCGATTGGAATTTATACTCGTTTCCAGTGAAAAATATCAGTTTCATAGCAGAGACTTAACGAATATAGGAAAAGTTTGAGGCGTTGTAGATTAAAGCCACTGTAACACATACATTCTAATGTCATATTAATAGTTCTTATTGTAATTTAAAAAAAAAAATCCCCGAAAAAAGCATTTTAATAACAACTTATGCTTTTATAAACAATACTGTGGGCTAAAATAAAGAGCCCAATTATAGCAAGGACACTAGTGACTAACAAATACTTGTATATCTAATGAAGTTGTCCAGGGAAGTAGTTTTCATATTTAAGTTGTAAATCTCTGTGACAAAGCTGGAGTTGAAACTAAACTTAGTTCAAACAAGCAGAGAGAGACAGTGTATAACTTGTGAACCTGGGAGATTTGTGAAATTTCTTCTCTGCCCCACTTCACTACAGTTGGTGTTATAGAAGAGACATACGCGATTCAATTTAACTAAGACGGTGATGCTGAAATGTTGAATCCTGAGGCAGGCGTTGGGGAAATGTGTATAGTTTTGAAATAGGGCTGGATGATTGCGGAAAGGTGTTGTTAGTATTGTTAGTACATGTTGATAGAGTAAAGCATAGGTTGGGCAGGTAGTATCTGGAAGCTGTGAAGGTGTTAATCCCGAACGAAGAAAGTGGTGGGGGTAATGAGAAAGGATACAACTCCCGGCTCTAATGTATATAACGCTTATTAACTACGCCCTTCGGTGGGTTTCTTCTCAGGGCTTTCACCCAACAACTCAACGCCACAAAAACCTCAGCCCTTCTCTCTCTCTCTCTCCTTTCCCTTTGTCCTTCAATCCATCACCTTCTTCATCATCATTCCTTTCTACCTCAGTCACACCATCATCTCCTGTCATTCCGACCACAAGGCGAGATCCTATAATTCTATCTTTGGAGGCGCCTACTAAATTACTGAGTTTCTACCTCTCTCGAACGAACCAAAATAACATTGATTTGATAACGAATGATCCGGGCTCAAACTCGTTACTCGATGACACAAATATACTGTTTCTAAAACCAAATCGTGTTTATAAGTGATGATATAATTTTTGAAAAACAATTCAGTTCAATCTAATTTTGTTGAGAGTGGAGGATAGTCTACAGCCAAATAAACAGTACTCTAAACAGTGGTCTTCGAAATACAGCTTGACAAAGGCTGCAGTGAATCTGAAGAAGTGCTCGTAATGGTGTTTCTAAAAAATGAATTCTTAAAAACGTGTGAAAACCCAAATAATAATTAAAAAACTTCAATGACGCGGCTGAAATACAAGAGGGGCGTAAAAAAAAATCTATCTGAAATGTTGCTTCACGAAAAATAGTAAACGTAAAGACATTATGTAGTCGTGAAAAGTGCTTGAACATAAAAATATATAGTTATTAACTGCCCCTCGCTTCTGACGGTTTAATGTAGTAGACTAAATATAATTTATGGGATATTATTATTTAAAATGGATGCTTTAAGTTAAATGGAATATCCAGCTCTCTAGTAATGCAAATAATGGAATTTTAAATGCCTGAAAATCGAAAGTAGTAGAGAGAAGCATGCGTGTTATGCACAGGCGATGTTTCAAACTCGTCCAAATAAAAATACAAGGAAAGTTCAGAGAGACAAAATTCAAAGGCTCAGAATTCTATGATATTATAATTAGTGTCGTGGTAGATTGCTACTGCTATTGGCATGAACTAAATATTTAATTCGTTAGGTTTTAGCTGTATCTAATGGAACAGAGGGCTTATCGGGATCTGGGAACTCTGGGGTGATCTATAAGGTAGCATTACATTATAAGAAACTAGAGATCAAAGTATATAGCAAGTGTATGCAAAGTACAGAAAAAATGTAGTATTGAGACCTTGGGCTCAACACTTTGGGCTACCCTCGAATATGACACAATAGAGAGTATAAACTGGAAGGAAAGTGCGTTGAACCAATGTTTAGGAAGAGCGAGGGGGTCAATAAAACGAACCCAAAACAGGGAAGTAAACGACGTTTGCGCAAACGCTAAAAGCTTACTGGGCAATACTAATAATAATAAAGAGGTGAACGCCCGTGAAAGATGGCCACTTGACCTTCGGGGATTGTCTCAATTTATTTGCAGACTGCCATCACTGCATAAATTTACGTAATCAAAATGCCATTGAAGCATCACTTATACCCTCAACAATCCAAATAAGACAAAAAATAACAATCAACAGCCAAAGTCATTCATAAAAGACGAACAGCTGTCAGGAGACTTGCGCAAGGAAGTGAAACATTACGATGCAGAAATAGTACAGAATTGTAATCTAGAGGTTGATTATTCGCCTAATCGCCTAATGCAAGATAAAACCTCAAAATCCCTGTCATAATATTTTCGGATCGAATAAATACTTAAAAGAAATACTAGTATTACAAAATCACAATTCAGAAAATAGAATTACCTTTCGTTATGTACACTCTTTGAAAAAACGCATTATGAAATTCATCCCACGATAAGAAAATTGAAGAGTCGATGCCGAGTCTCAAGAAGATTGTATACAAATAATGTAAACTGCCTGTGTGAAATTGTTGTAATAACAACCCAAGTTATGCAGGACATATAAATATGCTCGGCTGAATCAAGGAGGTAGAACACGAATAGCCGATCTAAGCAAACAGTTCAAGAGTCTATAAGAGGTAGAATTATACCTTCCAAAGAGGTAATATTAGGGACAGAATAAAGCACACAACAATGACGCATTCATACTTAATGTTAAGAACTGACCCATTTTGCTTAATCAATGTAACACACCTTCTCATGTTGAACATATAACGGCAACCGTTAAGAATGTACAAAGCAGGTAAAATATTTAAATTTTATAATTTAAATATTTAGCTACGATGTTTAATTACATAAAAACGAATATAATTATTGAATTTATACGCCACAAGTAAATAACAGTTACATGAAGATTGCGAAATTATTATGCATAAAACTCACTAGACTGAGACTAAAATGGTGCAAATAATACGCAAGGTTAAAATAAACATCAGTAAAATAGTTGATGTTTTATCAGATATAACGGAAACAAAATATTATTTTATAAATAAAAGATTTTCGTGGGCTTTTGTCTGATAGACATTAGCTCTGTTTCACTGACATATTGCAGCCTGAAGATAGCCACGATCCCTAATTGATAAATAAAGTTCATAAAACTGATGATGTAGGCGAATAAGAAATGGACTTTGATAATAAAAGAAAATCCTTGAGTTAAAAAGGAGGCTCTCTCATTCCATTCAGAGCAATCTCCACTATTAAAGCACTTCATTCATTATCTGTAGATAAGTGAAATACTCTTCAGCTGTTTGCGCAAAACGATATGCAAATAATAACAAAACCTACTTTTGTACGGAATTCTTTAGCCGTTCTAAAAAAAGAAAAATCGACCAATCAATATGTTGTGCCTAACAATGATGAGCATCTTTCTCTTAGATTGCACATTAAACAACAAAAGTAGAGGGCAGTACTGGAATGACACGCGGGCGGCGTCATGCTATATTGTATTCTCTGTTTTTCCATTAGTAATAACCCCGAATAAAGGAAATTTCTAATTTCACAAAAAAATAAGTTATATTTAGACGAAAAAGCTAGCTGAAAGCGAATATTAACGCTTGAGTAAGAAAGGTGGGTTTACTAAAGACAGAAAACGCAAAAAATGTAATGTGTCGGTTAGTATTTGAGATATAGAAAAATGTTTAGAAAATATGCTAATATGCTTCAGAGAGTGTCTTATATAAATTGAAGTTTTATCAAAATCAATTTATTTAAAAACGTATAGTTGACAGATGTTTCATTTTGATAGTCAACAGGTAGAAGAGAATGAAGCCCAGATGTCATATAACATGGTAAACTAGAGTGTCTCAAACTCCTTAGACACTATCGGAATCAAATTTATTAACAACAATTCCAACTTCTGAAATGATTTCCTTGATATTTAATTTCCTACCGATTTACTTTAAAATGAATGTTACAAATACCGAGTAAATAAAGCGAACACACCGAAGATTTACTGCAGTGTAGGAGTTATCAACAAAATATTTCCAAGTTTCCGATATTTGACAATTTGGGTGAGGAAAGACGAATATGTCGAAATGATTGCATTTAAAAAGGTATAAATGCATGAATATTGTGTTCAACTTGTTAAGAAGAAACATATGGACAGATAAGGGTTGATATCAAACATAATGTACTTTAAAATTAAAAATAATTTTCCTTTCAATATGGCTTATAAGTAATATCTACGGAATGAGTGAAAGTTATGTAATATTGAATAATGGCAATAGCAATGGGCAATGGAGTAAAAGGTATTAATTTGAATTAGACTTACAAAACCACAATGTCATGCATATTAATTTTTTTCTCATAATGATATAATATGAATTGGCATTAAGTGGGGGGGGGGGGCGGATCTAGCAATGAGCAATTGAAAGGTGAATGAACAATCAAAAAGTTTGATAACTAGTATCCCTGACAAAGAGGTAGTACATTCCAAGAAGAAAAACAATATTGATGCAATATCTGCCTCTGCCAATCCTTTGTCCGACATTAAAATAAAATAAATAACAGGGAAGAGGAAGCATTGACACCCAACAACTACTGAACCCAGGGGTTAATGGACTCCTTTTGGAATCCAACTGTTTAATTAGATTGTAATACAAGATTCGTTTATAATTGATGAAGTTAAGTAAGCAGAGATAAAAAAAAAATATGCAAGTAACATAATACATGATAAAATTGTTGATTGGAAGTTGATCACTTTCAGTGACAAACTATAAATGTAATAACCCATGTCAGTTGGCGTTTGAATCACTTCAATTTATGTTGATAAAAAGAAGAACAACTTGCCACCATGTTATGTGGCGTGTAACTAGTAATTTAAAGAAAATGCATTTTCTTGTTATTATTGAAAATACATTTCATTAAATTGTATAGTGTAGTGATTTCAAAAAATGCATTCCTTCTAACTTTTCAGAAAAGAAATAACAATAGGAACTCTATAAGTGGATCTATTTTAAAATGTTCTGAGCCAATGCGTACTGCAGTAGGGAATTACATTTAAGGAATTCTATACAATATCTTTCGAAGGATGCCAGGGGCTGGAAAAGGTTTCTTGGACATTATATATTCATTCCACTTGAAAAATCCCAAACTGTGCGAACGGATAAGTAGAAACCTTATACAATGTGGTGTGGATGGAATATTTTTTTGTTCTATCTCAGCAAACGTAAGAGATCATAACATGGAGATCTGAACTATAAATTTATTCTATGAGAGTAGTCTGATTCTATCAATTTTCTCATTTTTAGAGAATCGAAGGAGAAGACGTATGGGCACAAATTGGCCGATATCTTCGGCTTAAAAAAGCGCACCTAATATTTTATAAATATTGAAAGGGTGTCGCAATTTCATGAATTCGCTGATTAGTATCATAAGTATTTATGAAATGAGACGAATGACATATTACTTTTACAATAGTTTCACTAACACCCCATAAAACACTATAAGCCGTAGGACAAGAGCTGTTAGGAATGGTGTGGTCTGAGATAAATGGGGTGCCGGCATTAAATCTGCCGTGGGATCTTGGAAGATGGTGACTGGAATATGGTGACATGGGAAGCAGAGAGAGAGCCAGCCAGGTTGACCGCCCACTAGCACAGCTGTAACATATAGCAGAGCTCGGCGAATAAATACTCAGAGAGAGAGAGGCATATCGCACTCTAAGCCGCCACACCAACCCTACGCGTTGCGTAACAGGCAAGTAACCTTATAGGACGCCACTCACAAATATCATTCTAATAGTCTAACTCTCTCGATAGATCCGCTCTGTATCGCTTATTTCACAAGAGATATTAACACTAGAAAAGGTATGCCACTAATTTGTTCCAGTCCAAATATATTTTAGTAGATATATCCTTGTGGTGCCTAAAATACGGTATTATACACATATGGGACACGTTGGATTCAGGCGTCTAACGAATGACTTCATCGCCTCCAACGTTCTGTCTACTGACTAGCCTGGTCGTTTGAACCAATCCCAAGAAGGAGAACTACTACTATTAGGGAACGAGGGGATAAGACAGTTACTGGAGGCACTTCTTACTAAGCACTCTCTTTCCTTAAGAAGCGGGAACTCCTAGCTATGAAAACCATTTACCACAAAACCTAGTCATCTTCACCGACAGTATATAAGATAAGACACATTTAATTTCTTTTCTTTCTTTCTTTAACAGTCTTTTGGCGTACACAACAAACTGGCCAACGAGACAACCCCTATTTCTACAGTGTACAATGGACCTACTTATAAAAAAAACGCGTGAGGTGTGTACAAATAAGCTTATTGAGATAAAAACGGCTGGTGCTCCCTAAAATGTCTACAGAAAGGATGTATACAACAACTAGCTAAAACGCGAGCAGATATAGTTGCCATAGAAAAGTGAGCATTGAATACGTCGGACAGGAAACTTCAGATTATTGTCACAACAGAAGGAAATCCTGTTCTTCCCAATTCTCCTTCCGTTCTGTCAGCACTGCCTGCTTTATATTAATAAACATTTCAACTCTTTGCAGATTTAAATAGGGACGTTTAGCATGTATTAGGAGCTACATTTTTAAATATTCTGGGCATTTATAAGTATTTTTTAGTATTGGAATATCATAACAGACATTAAAAACAGTTTGCACCGAATCTTTTGAGAGTATATAAGGGATGAGGAGTTCACATACCTTGAAGCAGAATATTGTGTTTTCTATAGGATTGAGATTTGTTTTAAAATAGTTTAAAAAAACTCCTTTTATCTTTTCAAACACTTAATCAAACAATAAACTCTAGAAGAGAAAGCGAATTTACGAAGGGAAAACCCATATATTAGAAACCAAATAAGCCTACATAAAAAAAAAATAAAATAAATGCATCGCTAAAAAGTCGGAATATATCATACTAAAATCATTGCCAACTAAGTACGGCGCCTTAAAATAAAAACGGTGGCATATATAAAGAGTCTCAAAGGATTCTCATGACGGATGTTGATGGAACTTTCTAGCAAGGGGGATAAAAGATGAAAGAGCCTTAAGTGATTTATACTCGGTGATGTATAAAAATGCTGTGAAAGTTGTCGCAGCCGAGTGTGGGCAGTGTTTATAAATGCTGAGACAATAACTTCTCGTCGCTTCATGTCCCCTTAGTATTCAAAGCAGGGATCAGAGCTATTTGTTAGCCTGGATAAACCTACCTCCTTATAGATAGAATAAATATATATCGTAAATAAAGTCAGTGCTTTATGAGAAGCCTCTCTAATCACGAGTGATAAGGGGCCTCACAAGCCTACATAAAATAAAATTAGCGTTGTGTCTCTACAAGTAAGTTGGTATTTCCACACCTAGGCATTGTACGGTACATGCATATATACCTTATACCAAGGGAACCCATTCTCATAAAAAAAGGTGTGTACACTACCCTCATGTGTCTCCCGAGTTAAATGCTATAATTTATTAAGAAAATAAATAAATAAAACCTAATTGATGAGTCTGGGTGGTAATAGAAACAACTGTTGCTCTTTTATTCAATTTCACATGCCTTCTGTGGTACCTCATCATGAGCTCTACAATTACAAATGGTTATAACAACAGTAAATAATCTCAATTAAAAACCTACATAAAACCTTCCACCAAAATACCACTATCCAGACCGAACGAAGAGGAATATGACGAAATAAAAACCATAAAAAGAAGATGCTAATTCAACTCAAAACACTGATTTAAAAAAAGTCCGTAATTAGCTTATCCGGAATACATTGTTTATTTCAACAATAAAATATGGATAATGACTATTGCACTAAAACCCAAATCTAAAATAAAACGATTTAAGAGTGGGCAAGAAGTATATTCCACAAAAGAAGTGTGACTACATACAAATAGTCATAAAAAAAAATCTGACGACATACTAAGTAACTAAGTTTTTTTTCTTCGGTAGTTAAACGACTGAAAAAAATCAAAGTGCAAAATTAACAAATAACAATAAATAATTATCATTTGTACTCAGAAATAATGGTTCTGCCATGACACTATCAGTTTATTGTACACAAGCGTCACATAGCTTACTCACAGAGCCAAACGTCACATAAATGTGATTTAAGAAAACTTGTTAACTTCAATTTGCGGCTATAAATAACGGTGAACTGTTGAATGGGGCGAGAACTCTCAAAATGGCTTTAAATTAATGTATTTGTGGTGAATTAATTCAAATCACACGAATTATGATTATAAACGCATTTAAAGAAGTTTTGGGTTTCAATTTTTCTAAAAATAATGAAACGAGATCAGGTTAGTGGCTTGTGGCTTAAGGAATACATTTTAACATTGTTAGATAATTTTCATAAACACCATAGACATGAGACTGACTAAATTAAATCCTTACTAAAAACATGTAGGGAATTACAGCCACCTGTAATCCATTCCTACCAGGACGAAAATTTAAAGCAACATAAAAATAATGAAATGGTTAATGGAGGTGATTAGGACAATAATAATAATAAAAGGGTAAAGTCCACTTTTTGTAACTATGATTAATCGAAATCGATTATCAGTAGACTTTTTATAGAGCCAGGAGGGGGGGGGGTAGGGCTTTTACTAAATAAATTTACTCCACACACATGGGAATCGAACCCATAACTCAAAGTTATCGAAGAGAATTAAGATCTCTAACACATAACCTAATCTGAGCCCCAAAAATTATTACTCATGTTACCTAATAGCTTGACCGTTGGATATTTATTAAGAATTTTAAATGCTAATAACTAAGTCACTCATGTACATTTACGACAAAATAAACAAACAGACGAAATAGCAGTAGAACTTATATTTATTTTTGTCCATGCCTGAAACTGTATGCAACATCTGGGAGGCCTGGCAAACCTCAATGTGGTGGATCTGTGTTGTTTGACTCCCAGTTACAAAACAACCAACAACACCTGCCAACTGTTGCAATTTTGCAGTAAAAAATTAAGAAACTCCAGTTTTTCATTAGAATTATGCGGGATTTTCTACAGTTCTAATAAAATAAGCCATTTTGACATCGATTTAATTGTTACCATTTGAAATATAATTTTTGGAGTAGCCGATCTAAAACTATTCTAGAAATGATTAGTAGCTGAATTTCTGAATAAAGTGCAGTTTACTTAAATTTTCACAGAAAAATAATTTGAAGCTCAAAATTAAAGGAAAGTAATTTATTTCGGCAATTATTTAATACTAAACTAGATGTATTTCAATTTCGAGCCATAGTCGTTCAAATACTCTTGGTGCCAAAGAAAGTTTACACAAATGATAAATTGACTATTGTTAATATATGCCAATCTAACAATAAAAATATTTTAATTATTTTTGAAATTAAATAATATATTATAAGCAAATTAATAATGCTTATATTTTTGAATTTAAGGAAAGTTTATGGAAATTGTTAGCATAAATATTTCCTTAAGGTAAACCATTTCGCCCATCCCAACCATTCTTCAGACTCCCTTATTAATAATTATGAAAATATTTCGACGGGAAATAAATAAATTGAAAAAATAGCGGGAGAAAACAATATTTGACTGTTTTAAAAATATCGCGAATTTCTGAAGATTTGTATCATTTCAGCAATAAAATCCTTTGATGGTTATTGTGTTTTAAGTTAATAAATCTAAGTTTCCAAAGCTTTTAAAATTTATTTTCTCTCTCTCTCTCTCTCTCTCTCTCTCTCTCTCTCTCTCTCTCTCTCTCTCTCTTTCCCTCCAAAAAAAAAAAAAAAAATATTTCTGGGAGGTGTACTTTTTCATCCTATCTTAAATGGTCATGGTCATGAAAATGCTTTAGCATTTATAAAAGAGGCAATTATGCTTCGAGACACCCCTTTCAATTGATCAAATATAATCACCAGCTATTAAATACTGAATTTATTTTGGGTAACTATTGAGTGGTATGTGACCGGAACTTATGTGTCAAAACACACGCTTGCAAATGGGCCTACGTTTTTTGTTTTGTTTTTTTCTTTGAGGGGAGAGACGAATCTCTGGCTTTCTATTTTTTACTGCGAAGAGAAACGAAAAAAAATATGGAAGAGAAACGGTAGAGAGAGAGAAAGAGATAGTGAGAGAAGGAGAGGGGGAGAGAGAGAAAATTGAGGGCGGACAGATGTGACGACGGGTTTAGCAAGAGCATGTTTAGCAACACTAGGTCCGTGGGCAACTCCACACTACGAACCAGACTCTTTCCTCAGCACCAGAGCTGTGACAGTAACCCACACCTCACTCTCTCAGTTCAAAACATCAAAAATGGATTTTACCTTTTTTTACCTCAGCTATTAACTCTGTAAATGAATTCCTAATAATACCTTGCTGTTACCCGCGAGAGGAAGTGAGGAGATATACAATTATTTGCCAACAATTCATCAGAGCCTGACAAGATATCATGTATTTTATCTTCAGTCTTCATATCTGTAAATACAGAGCAAAAAACCCTACTTCCCTTATGCTTTCATTTCTTGGACATCCCAAGCAATCCCTTATCCCCTAATTTCTTTGATATCCCTGACAGTCCCTTATTTTCTCTTTCTTGGACATCACCAAGAATCATTTATTTTCTCATTTCTTGAACGTCTCTTAAGATTCTCTTATCATCTCATTTTTTGGACTTCCTTAGAGAATCCTTTATTCCCTCATTTCTTGGACATCCATAACAATCCTTTATCCTCTCATTTCTTGGATGTCTCTAAGACTCCCTTATAATCTCATTTTTTGGACTTCCTTAGAGTATCCTTTATTCCCTCATTTCTTGGACATCCATAACAATCCTTTATTCTCTCATTTCTTGGATGTCTCTAAGATTCCCTTATAATCTTATTTTTTGGACCTCCTTAGAAAATCCCTTATTCCCTCATTTCTTGGACTTTCCTAGGAACCCCTTATCCCTTCATTTCTTGGACATCTCTAACAATTCCTTATTTTCCTATTACTTGGGCATCCCTTGTTCTCTCATTTCATGGGCGCTCCGAATTTAAGAAATTTTGTAATAAAAGAGAGGTACCATAACATTTTCTTTCAAAGTTATGAAATTTTAAACTTTTGTTTGGGAAGAAAATAAAAATAAATGATTAAACTAAGTAGCCTTCTCGATATAGCAATTATTTTTTATTTCAGGTTAGTAGTGTAGAGAAAGTTATACCATACAGTATAAATCAATTTTTGATAAAGTTATGGGGCCAACAACTTTTTATTTTAACCAATAGGATAATTGTCAACAATAACAACATTTTCTGCTTGATGAGCAAGTTCCGCTAAAAAGAAGTTAAGCGTCTTTGAATGATTTTTCCGATTTAAAATTTTGATGAACATTTAAGGTATTGTCTGAGTGATATACTTTTGGATTTAAGTTACAAAGATCGATTTCATTGAAATAGGACGTCCCCAGATGAACATAGTGGCCAAATTATAGCTAAAAAGGTGAGTTCAAATATAGAAGGAATGAGATAAGATGGCCAAACGAAGTAAAGGGTGTATGAAGTAATAGGTAGATAGGTCTAGAATAGTAGGTGTATAGGATAAGTGGAGGGGTAAGAGGTGGTGGGGGTAGGGTTTGGAAAGCCATGGCGGAGGGGAGGCAGCGGACGTCCGCTGGTCACGCTCCACAACCCCTGTCTCTCTCTATACCTTCTCTAGTCATTACAATTAAACATCATTTACATTTTTATACATACGGCTAGGGCAGAGCCAAGTCTCTTCACACGAACAGGTGTCAGATTATCAGGTTCACCGGCTGGCCAGGAGGTTGTTGGCGCAGGTGCTGTAGAAGATCGTTGTTGTTCTCACAGCTCACGGCTAAATCGGTGTTCTCCTGACAAGGGAAGTCTTCTTTGTGGGGAAGACGAGTAAGAGAAGGGTTGGTAGGACTCCAGAGGTTTTTTTTTTTTATTAGAATCTTCTCGAAGTGAATCTTCCACCATAAGCCAAAACCATTAGAGCCCCACCCTTCAGTAGCCTGCACTAACCACGCCTAACAAATGATAGGCTTGTACACACTATACGGCTTTAATGTGACTCCAGTCACGATTAATTGGAGTCAAGAGTGCAAACTATCAGAACGAAAATGACAAACGTGAAGTAACAGTACATCCCATCAGGAAAACTACAAGTACAAAGCCATTTTGAAGCATTTTGGAAAAAAGGAAAGTTTTGGACATCGCATCATAAATAAAACCTCAATAGCTGATTTAGATGCTGTAGTAATCGAAATACGTCACTGAATGAATAACTCATATAACATTGTGACTCTGACAGAGGTCACATAATATCTGAGACAGATGTTTTAATAGTAAAATCCCTACGATATTGACCTGAAAAGACTATAAGATTAGAGGCGAGTCACGATAAGTTCGAAAGAACTTATAAGTTTTTGGTATATGCTGATAGGAAGAAACTTCTATGTTCAGTGTCTGTGGTCCTGAGGAAATACAACTCTCGTGTTTTTATGGCTGCTGGCAAAACCTCATTTATGTCTCGACTATTACTTTTTGTATAACTCGTTTTACTAAGGTTGAGATAATTATATAATAACAATCTTATGAGTGAATATATATACGCGGCTACGGTTTAACTAATACATATTCATAATTTGCATGATATTCTCCATTAATAATTATTTTTTTTGCTGATGCAATCGCACAACCAATTAAGTCAGCCATAAAATGGCCCATCCTCAGAAATGTTTAAATAAACAATTCCATAGGAAATTACTGCGAAATGCATTAATAAAAACCCAACAGAGTGCTGAATTCTGCGGAATTGCTGCACAATCAGTATCTATATCCAAACCTTCTGAATATAATAAAGAATACTTATACAAATTCATTGTAAAACGAATGCCCTTTTTAACATAAATGAATTTGGTCTTGTTTCGTCCAAAAACATTTGGAAAGATAAACGACCCCAAAGCAAATTAAATATTTCTATACTTAAACACTGCCATCATGTCTAAAACACTACAAAGAAGACATCAATCATTAAAATCCTATTTTCTAGGTATAGCAGTCGCATCGAGACGAATCTTGTCCATGATGTAATAATTTTAAACCCTGTTTGTAGTAAATAATTTATTATGTATTTATGTATTTGTCCTTCCCTAGAAAAGGAGATGAGTTAAGGGCAAGACTGACTTCATCCTCTTGTCCGAGTTTGTCGACACAAAAAGCATTGAGTCAGCGTCTAATCTGTGACTCACCACACCAGTGTCCGCTGCGACACTTTTGTCTCCGAAAAGACAAAAACGTTTGTTATAGTTCTTATATTCGCAAATAAAAACAAACCTCTGCTCGCGAGAAATACACTTATTGGCCATTTTTATGGCTTGTCCGCGAGAATAAGCCACCCGAGGCAGACAAAATATTGCTAAACAATATTTCAATTGACATTACTTTCGAGGAAGAAGAGCTCAATGAAAGTTTAAAGGTTATCAATCATAGTAAAATTACGATAAGAAGGCATTTCAGTTTTGTAATATGACAAGCAGAGCCCAAGATAAATATTTGTGTTCGTTATCTTTGCTCTGAATTACACATTAATGCTAATATCATATTTTGTCGCTTAGATGAAGAGTTGAATTCAACAGGGATTTTGGAGAGTCTGTATCCGAAATTGAACATTTCATAACAATATTAGCAAATAAATTTTCCTAACCTCTTTCACATTTTTTGGAGCAAATATTTGACTGCGAAGAAAACAAAACTTGTGATATTCAAAGTCGACAAATTGAAGGGCAATGAGAGGTGGAAATTTGCTAAGTTATGTTCGCCTGTTTTTTTAAAAAAAATGTAAATGTTTAGGGGTTTTAATAGTCACATTAATTGTTAGATGATCCCTTGTAAAACGAGAGTCTGTTCATTTCTAGAGAAGATACTCAAGATAAAAAATATAGGAAAAATTAGGAGTAGAAGTTTCGTCATTCAATATTAAATAGTCTATTAATGTTACTAAATTTCATCAGAATGTGGGGAAAATCATTAATCTACAAATAATAATCTTTGTTCCATAGCATGATTGATGTTTCTTTAGCAATCTGTTCTGATCCATTGACGAACACGACTAACGATCACAATCATCAGAACACATTTGAAGAGATTTCCTTCGTCGGATGGTTTGACATTTGATCCGAAAAGCAAGAAGGCGAGATAATGGGACAAGCCAACGGGGATTATCTGGGATAGATAAAAGGGATGAAGTATGGCTCAGATACCCTGGGCATGATCGGATCTGACGAGAAGGGGTCAAGGTGGAACGGAACGGTTCGGAAGGTGTTGCTTTCCCCTTCCACCGGAGGAACTGTGACGTAACTCTGGAATTACACTCGGCTAAAGGTTAGTGGAACAATGCGAAAGTATAATTCGAGCCCTCTTAAAGCCTAAATATCCATTATCCCCTGCTTTAATACTGTCAACGTGGGTGGAGACCATCCTCCGCCACTCTCACTTTTATACTCCGAACAATAGAGACGCCGGCCATTTCTCGTCTAACTAGTTTCTCTGCCCCATCCGTCAAGGGGATTTTATTCACCTTTCATGCTCTCAATTTAAATAAAGTGCGTCACGCAGGAATTGAGTAGAGTGAGTTTAGATCATGAAGTACTACTTAAATTTCAAGTCTTAGACACATAAGCTCTTACTGAGGGAGAAATAGAGAAGGACTCTGCGCAACGTTACTGGAATGACATTAATATGAGTCCATTTGTATTCTATTCCAACACGTGGGAAATGTACATAGTTAACGTAGCCTCTGTTAAGCGACTTTTATAATTCAACACGTCGAAGGTGAACACAAAACCTCTGTCTATGCCAATACATAAAACTTGAGCATCACAATACAAAACTATTTTCTCCAGTTCATCATTTTTATCCTACTGCAATGCTCTATAACTATATTTAGCACGTAGGCAATGGCACAATGGCACTGAAACTAAAATAGAAGTTCCTTGAAGTGTCTAGAATCTCGGAGATATAGGCCAAGGAAATGGCGTTAATCATCTTCAACAACTACACACATCAAGATGTAGCCATGCTTAGCGGCAGGGTCAAATAATCACATTATCAGGCAAGAAATGAAAACATTTTACGCGTTTCTCACTCCAAAAGGTACGTTTTCCGGGACATTATTTGTAAGTACTCTTAGGGCGATATAACGAGAACTACCACTTGAAATGAGGCCATCCAAATAGTTCTGTCATTGGAGCACGATACTTGCAGGATATTGTTCTTAATGTAATTTTACTCTAAAATAAACCTCCAAAACTCCATATTTTTTTTCGGACCGAACGTGGTATAGCATTTTCTACAATACCTATTGTAAGGGAGTACATTAAAATAGTGAAACATACTTTTTAAAAGCCGTTTCACTCATCGTTTAAGGATTTGAAACATTTTTTTGGAGAGAAAACGAGAGCAATCTTCCCACTAATTAAGATTTCTCACGACCGCATTTTTTCTACAAGCCACACACACTGTTGCGGCTGGTTTCTACCAGTTTTCCCTTATCAGGCCTATAATAGTAGAGGCATATTGTTTATTTATTTAAGGAAATTTTATGCCAGACAGTTTTGTAACGCTGTAGAAACGTCTGAGCTCTGCAGACGTCTTAGTTCATATCAACATTATAGTAAGACGGCGTTTCTTATAAATTGTACAGCTATATTCCCCAGAGGTGTAAAGTTTCCTATCAACTGTTCCTTCAGTTCTTATTTTAGCAAATTCCCCTTAAGGAAAAGTGTATAAGCGTTTCATGTAAAAATACAGATTGTGTTCGTTAATAGCAAAAACTAGACTGGCAAGGGGGAGGGGTTTGGGAAATTCAAAAAATCTCCGTTATTAAGCGTCGGATTGAAAACTTATATAGAACCTTATCTTAATGTTCTATACACTGAATATTGACCGAGACTTTTCCATTTCTTAATATTCGGCCTGCAGTAAACTCTACTTTTTGTCATCGAATTTTAACAATAAACGAATATATCATGAAATGTTATTCCAAGCCTAAATATCACTATTGTTTTGAACAGATCTTTACTAGATGAGATTCGTGCAAATACATTGTGACTATGTTATCAATAAAAAATTTTTTGACTGCCCACTTCTACTCTTAGGATTTATTTTTGGAAGTAGATAATATATGGTGAAACGAGATCAGTAGTGAGTCATGGCAGCAGATGGGAATTCTGTTTATTTTACGCAGCTCCTGCGTGACGGCTTTTTAGAGTAATTAAGGTGTTTCCCAGTAGTCAACGTAATATGATTGGTTAAAACCAGCTGTGTAGAGGAATCGGCATTTCTTATCAATTCTGCAGATGTATGGTAAGCTTCACAAAAATTTCGTATTAATTAGAAAAATCTAGTTTCCATCAGATCACAGCCATTTTAGTAGATGGTTTATATGAAGGGAAACTACAAATAACAAAGAAATAGGATTATAACGAAAAAGCTTCAAAAAATGAGGCAAGTTTATGACAATTATAAAATATCAGTAGGATGAAATATTTATTATTTATTAAAAACGGTAGAAAGCTTTCGATGCAGTGCATCATCGTCAGTGCCCGAAGGTCTTGGATATTGACCTGACGGCCAGAATACCAACTCAGAATTATAAAATAATTCACTTTCACTTTATTTTTTATCAGTGTATTAATTACGGAAATGAAGGTCATATCAATGGTTTAATAGGCAACCGTAGGATATTTAATTAATGTCACCATAATCAGAGTTTTGAATTACTTATAAATTACTTGAACTTTGCTGAAATCCTTTGTTATAATCAATTGTTAAGTGAATTCTACTGTTACTATTGCAATATAATGTGACCATCAAATATGATAGAATTGTAGGTTTCGTCGTAATTTTCAAGGATTCATCATATATTTATCGTCATAGGCAAGTTTCAATTAGATCAATCAAACATTACAGTTTAGAAACTCTATTCAAATAATATATAGGGAATTTAAAACAGAATTTGATTTGAAAGGGATGGCATATTCTTTTATTGCTACAAAGGAGTGGCAGACATATAATGAGATGCTTCTTCAGTTAGAATGGCAATTGATTCCAAATCACGAACAGAAAGAGGAATATAAGTCGGTAAAGAGTGGCGAGAGGGGTTCGCCATTATATGGTATGAGCCACTGGAAGAAGCGGACTGCAAACAAACGGATCTAAACATATTGGCAAATAAGTATAATGATGTTTACCCTGGCTCGTGGGGAGAGGATGAGAGAATACGAAGGAGAATAAAGAGAGACGCAATAACTGACAAAGCTCTCACCAAGGAGAAACATCTCTCTCTCTGTCTCTTTATGACTCAACGGATTGTGGGTAGTGTTTAGAACAATATTGGAAAAATTGGTATCAATATGCTTCGCATAATTATAAGCAAATATAATATCATAATCGATTGGTTAAATGGACTTTGTGAGGAAGGAAAAGTCCGACAAGCAGGGGTTGCGTAAGCTACGCACATTACCTCGTGAAGTTTAACAGATAAATCCACCTACTGCTAACACAACACCACTGTGAATAAATACAAAGGGTAATAAGAAATCATTCAGACAATTTGCATAACAAGCGCCTGAAATGTGAATAAACAGTTCTGCCAACCTCTCGCCGGAAAGAAAACTATTTACTATATCCAGTAATGTAATTTATAATGAACCAGAATAGTTTTTATCTCAATCAATCAAATTTTAGTAGTCCAAGAACTTGAGTCTGGGGGGGGGTCACCAGAACATATTTGCTTGTATCTCGTATAATAAAGATCTCTTGAAAACAATATTTGGTATTTAAGCTTCGAATAATGTGGTTTATCATAAAACAGAGTATTGTTTGTGTAACATGAGTAGAAGTTTATTGAAGAATGAAAACTGAAAAATGCAAATATCTCGGTTAATATTTAAGATAGAGAATAAATGTATATAACAATATTTATAGTAAATTCAATTTCCAATATGATTGGTTCTATACAATTTTTCGATCCGACTTATAGTAACGGAGATATTTTGGATTCCCGCCCCTTAAGGTAAATCTGCTAAAAGTCCGTCACGCAGAGCCTGTGTAAACTAAGCAGATTTTGTTCATGCTGGAATAGTAATGCCATTCCACAAAATAGTCCTTATCTCTGAGTCAAAATGCAATGGAAAGTAGTTCATTATTAAAGGCTAATAGCAAGTAAATGCGAATAACTCGCTAAATATTTGATTTAAGGAATAATGTATAGAAAGACAATTGTAAAGAATCAATATTTTAACAAGTTTGGTTCTTTAGCACTTTTCGATCCGACTCATAATAACGGAGATATTTTGAATTTTCAAAAATCAGATTGGGCGTAATCCTCAAGGCCTAACTCTTTCGTTGGTAGATCTGACATTTGCCCAATCAGGTGGAGTTACTTGCCTGATTAATGGTTTACTTGTTGGTATTTTCGTCCTCAGCACGACTAGTTTTAAAGTAAATTAAATCTGACTCAACGTTTTGAAAGTCAGAAAAATCCGCTTAAAAAGAATCCTAATACTGAAATATAAGGGGACAAAATATACACAACAGTTGTGTTTTTATTATTTTATGCTCTCCAGTGTTTTATTTGTATTATGCTTGTAGATAATGTCCACTTTCTGAAGGAAATTTTAAAGAGAAGATTTGATATTTGGTGAAACGCCAAAGGTTTATAGTAGTCTACCATAATCAACTTTTTTCCACTTAATTAAAGCTTGTAAAGTGTGTTTATATGGGCGAAAGCACAAAAAATTAATCCCTCATAATTCCATTGGGTTCAGAGGCTGTTTAACATATTTTTATCGGATAATTTTTGCAGCTTTGGCATGCTTCAAGATCAATAAAGAGAAAATTATTTATACAGCTTGCGACACAAATACAAGGAGGAGGAAGTCCATCAATAATTGCCAAGAGACAAAGAGAAAACAATAGGTTCAACCTTCTGGTTTCTTGTGGTCAGTTAATTTAAATAGTTAATTTTGTATATAAAGCCCAGACAATCCGGGTAAAGTCGAAAATGACTTCAGACTTTGCCCATAATATTTTCTGAAATGAGGATTGCCAATATTTTCGTCATTTTGGGCACAACGAGACCCTCATAAG
Organism: Riptortus pedestris; assembly: GCA_019009955.1. Classification (NCBI taxonomy): domain Eukaryota; kingdom Metazoa; phylum Arthropoda; class Insecta; order Hemiptera; family Alydidae; genus Riptortus; species Riptortus pedestris. The sequence goes on from CM032229.1 coordinate 19,900,774, forward strand.
CGGAGTAAATATGTTAAGGGGCTTGGTGGTTGTTTTGTAAGTGTAAAGGGAGAAGGAGAGAGAGACTAAGGAAGAGAGGGAGAGAGGAGAGGCGTATGTTTTCTGTACGGCGAGTAGCAGGATCCACATCGTTTGCCTCACTCACTCGGTACGCTTCTGATGAAACTTAGCCCAATTGTGAAACCCGACTCTACACTCGCTCCCTAACCCCTCTCTACGCCATTTTCTTAACCTGTCCAAGCGCATTTTGAAAACGATTCCTGAATTAAGCAAGATGAGTGGCTTTCTTAAGTACTCACAGGATAATTGTCGAAAGCAAGAAACGAAATAATGAGGTTTCTGGATTCGGCTGTATTCTGAGACAAGAGCACTTTAATTCAATATCTCAAGTAGGGCATATTGGCAGATAACACAAAGTGAACATAATTATTTACCAAACATAAAGAATTGATGGGAGAGGTTTCCTGAAAAAACAAACACTTGACGTAATGTCATATATTATTCTGAATTAATTAGAACCCAATGTACAGGAACCATGAAATTCAAGCTGGGCATCAGATGCATTGTAAAACAATAGCCTTGAGTGAAGATCGCAACAGTGGAAAGTAAACTGAAGGCTGAAAACGGAAAACTACAAATACCCCCATCGATATTTATGAAAGAAATATAAAACAGCCACAGAACATAACAAAAAAAAGTCCGTCACGCTGGACCTGCGTTAACTAAGCATATTTTCCAAGTGCGTCACGTATTTACATTTATCTCCCAAAGTATGATGAATAATGATTATATATAGTTTTCAACGGACTACATTTTCGCCATATACTAGGTAGGATCAATAGACATTAGAGGGAATTTTTCGAAAATCGCTCCATGAGTACAACCTGATAAGCTGATTTTCCTTAAGGGAAATCTGCCAATGCTTATATAACAATTTTTTGATTGGGTTCATAAGAAAGGAGACACGTTTTAGCTACTTCTAATGGCCCAATTTCGGCCATCAACGAACTTGATCTTTAGTTTTAAATAAAACCTTTAAATATCGAGCTCGAGAGGATACTTGAGGCTTCCAAATTTGGAAGGACCTCATACTCCATGACACAGGATTGATTTTACACTCGAAGAAATGTTTCGGTAACACCTTGAATTGCTGAAATATTTTAAGGGAAACTATCCCGAAACAGGTGGGATGAGATTAGACCTTTGAGTGTGAGTATTACCTGTGAACGGCAAATCCACTCTGACAACTGACAATTACCTATTAAATTCTATTAGCTCCTTCCTAGTGTTTCTAACAATACAAGCTAACTTGATTGCTGGAACACACACTCCAGGATGTCTGTGTCTATGATGTTAATTTCATACACAAGCTCTCGCGTGTAAATTAATGTGTTCTCTAGACTATTGATAAACTAACACAAGGATAGCGGCACAACAGTAGTTGCTACATAACTTTCCTCTAAATAGAGAAATTAAATGAAACATAGTACTCTATTAACAGTAGTTTTGGTAATATGATGAATATGGACTCTCTGTAAGAGTCCATTAAAAGGTTATATATTATAAGATTAAAAAAGGGTACAGGGCTTTTTTTACTGACAATTAACATATGTGTATGCTTTATCAGAAACCTACAGAACCCTTGTGTTAAATAACATTCAGCGGTTTTATCTCGAGTATGTTAATGCAATAACGGATATCCTGTCATGATCTCAAAGGAAAATCATTCCAAAAAAAAATTAATTAACAAAGATTTTAAAAACTAAGCACACCTTCATGATATCTAAAATAGAGGCTCTTTGAGGTTTCATTAAATTAGGTCACAGAAACAAACGGAAAACAAGATGTTTAATTGAAAATATCCGGCCCGGAGGACCAAATTTACAAAACAACCGGCCTATAAAATCACATTAAAAAACTGTTAACTGCGCTCACGAGTAAGATTTAAGTAAGCAAATAGGCATCAGTATGAAATCAAACTTTCTTTGAGGATTTAGGACAAACGATATAGAAGGTGGTGGATGATGGTGGTTTTGGTAAATGTTGAAGGGTTTCAAGTTATTCTGAGTGGCAGAATGGTGGCAAGATGCCGGAGGTGGCAAGGAACAGAGCCCGTCCCCTTTGCCCGTGCTCTGACTCTGAATAACATTGTTAATAAGGAACTAAGAGATTTAGCCAACCGCTAATATTTGCCTCTTCCGTCTCTCTCGTCCCAGTCAGATATCCTTACCTATCCCACCTACTGGGGCAGAGGATCAGTGACATACTTAAATCTCTGGGAAACTAAATAAGTAACGGAAACCGCTCAAAATTTGAATCTCAGAAGTGTCATGGTTTTTGGCAGTTGTGACGGATCGCCAAGTTCAATCAGGTACGTTTTTTCGGAGCCATAGAGAATTAAACCGTGTATCAATTTATGTTCCCCCCCGTCCACTCTATGATCTCAAAAGAATGTTTTCCAAAGGACAACACTTTTCTAACAGTATATACATGTGGGAAAGGTATAAGTTGTATTAGAATAAGAGAAATTTTTCTTGAAACATTTGTTTCTAAATGTATTGAGGCCTATATAATTAAATAACGAGTTGCTTGGGAAACACGAAATGACAGCATAGTGGGGAAAAAATTCAAAGCTCACGAACGTCAAACCCATGAACATTTTCCGAAAGCACTAATGTTCCTAAATTAGAACACAATTATATATATATATATATATATATATATATATATATATATATATATATATATATATATATATGACCTAGGGGAGAAATCAATTATTTAAACTTTTAAAAGTAAAATGAATTCCTAAACAAAAGAGAAAAAAAAACATCCAAAATGTATCTTTAATATTAAATATTCTATGGATTAATTATGTTAATATAAATTCCTTTTGCCTCTTTCTCTGGTTATCGAATAATTAAATGAAGGTAGTGTTTAAAGTATTTAGTTTTGCTTTCGAACTAATCTAGTTCAAATAGCTGGAAGGGACATATTTAGTTTATTCAGCTTATTAAAAGTTTTAGAGAAAAAACTAAAAGTTCAACTAAGCTTTGTATTCTGTATTCGTTAGTGAAAGATGAAGCTGTTTTAATTTTATTTATTTTTAACAGATATTGATTTAATTTTTGTTGAACATAGTAGGGTACTGTCATAGAAGAGATTCTTGGGAAGGACGCGACATTCTGTTGAAAAATGTTTCATTTGAAAGTAAGTTTTAAGTAGGAGTTTATAAGGTGTCATTGGGAGTTATGGACAGTCATAACTGTAAGATTTAAGGTGGCATGTAGGCCTTAGAGGCTGTCATAACTATAAGGTACCGCAATCAATGAATGTCCTTGTACTAATTATAATCCAAAGAGGCTGGGTGACTAATAACCTTGTGATAGATATGGGACGCGAGGTACGTGCTCTAGGAAATCCAGCGGGGGGGGGGGAGGGTCAGTTAGAAGGGGGGGGGGTATACAAGAAAATCTAGGTCTTCGGGGAAAACACAAATACAAAATATTGGCCTAAAATGATTTTAATATCTAAATGTAATCTTCAAGGTCATACACAAAAAGTATGAATTTTTCTCGAATGAATTATTGTGATCTACATAGTAATTTTTCTAGATCTAAGAAATATATATTCAGTGATTTTGCCAGTCAATTAGTGGCATTGAACAATTACAACTTGGTGGATTTAATAAAAGTGAAATAGATTGATTTTCATAAAACGCTAAAAGCTACATAAAATTCACGGAAATACATCGAAAAATATTCCTCCTATAACCGATAGGAGAATATCAGACTACATTAACTATGAAATACCTCCCCGACATCCACTGGGCAGCATGAATAAAATATACAAATTATTTAATGATATTTTATTCAGTATCAGACATGGGAAGTGCAGAAAAGTTTTAGCCAATTGTGGAAGTTTTAAACCGATTTTATAAGATCAATAAATACATTTCAATATTAATTTGCTAAAAATATTATTCTGGCAACCAAGGAGATATAAAACAAGCCCTGCAATTATTTCCGAGCTGAATATTTCAAAAGTGGAGGGCATTTAGGGTTAATTGTCTTTTAAAAAATTTACACAGACCAATTATAAAAGATTCTTTGGCATTTTTCTTCAGAAGAAAGAAAAGGGAGCATAATAAATTTCATCAATGCTAATTTGAACAGCATTGAGGTGAAATTAATTTCTTGAATAAGTATTTTTATTTAAAACGTACGA